>CM054164.1:4195445-4282945 GCA_028751875.1 Rapana venosa
CGATTTGTGGTGTGATGATGTGATGATGAGTTGACGATGATAACAACAAACAAATAATAATTAATAATAATTTGATGACGATTGTGGTGATGATGATGATCGCTTTCCTTCCCCTTTATATGGGAAGCAGAAAGTGCTTTCCCTTATTATTACACAAAACAACAACAACAACAATAAAAATCAAAAGCAATACACTCAAAATAAAAACCCCAATGTCACACGTACACAACAGTGAAATAAAACAAATTGTGATTTAAACAATACATATGAACACGCTCTTAAAAAACAGCCAATGACAAACAGACACGAAACGTGTATAAAAACAGATACATTTTTTTCCCTCCTGCTTCTCTTGTCTATCTCTGCATGTCTGTTCTGTCTCTGTTTCTCTGTCCGTTTGTCTGGCTGTCTGACTACACCCCCACCTCCCACTCTCTCTCTCTCTAGAAAGATACATACATAATGCATGCGCGCGCGCGCGTGCGAGCGCGCGTGCGAGCGTGCGTGCGTGCGTGCGTGTGTGGTGTGTGTGTGTGTGTGTGATTACACTATATGTTTCATTGTAAAGAGCAGAGAGAGAGAGAGAGAGAGAAAAGAGAGAGAAAAAGGAGAGAGAGAGAGAGAGGGAGAGGAGGGGAGAGAGGAGAGAGAGAGAGAGAGAGACGAGGAGGGGGAGAGAGAGAGAGAGAGAGAGAGAGTGGGTGAGTGAGTGAGTGAGTGAGTGAAAGAACGCATGCAACAAACAGGTATTTAAAAAAAAATTCATTAACAAATACGCTTGGAAAGAAAACCAAACTTGAAATTAACTAAACTAGTTCCCTAACAAATTTGTCAATATGATTAAGTCGAGATAACTTTATAACCGCGCGCGCTTGTGTGTGTGTGTGTGTGTGTGTGTGTGTGTGTGTGTGTGTGTACGTGCGTGCGTGTGTGTGTGTTGTGGTGTGTGTTGTGGGGGGGGGGGTGTTTGAGTGTTTGTGGTGTGAGTGTGTGTGTGTATGTGTGAAACGCATAAAACTTTATGCATGTTGGCCCGCATACACACACATTCACACACAATACACACAAACACAACATTATACCACACACGCACACTCACGCACGCACGCACGTACCCCTCCCTCGCAATAACACACACACTCACACACATAACACACTGCACACACACACACACACACACACACACACCCCACACACACACACACACACACACACACACACCCACTGTAACACACACACTGTACACACACACTGTACACACACCACTGTACACACACACACACACAACACACACACACACACACACACACACACACACACACACCACACACACACACACACACACACACATACTGTACACACACACACACACACACACAAAAACACACACACACACTGTACACACACTGTACACACACACACACACACACACCACACACACACACACCCCACACACACACACACACACACACACACACACACACACTGTATATATATTTTTCAACTTTTTCTGTGGCTCTGATAACTGAACTGAGGTGATGAAGATGTCAATGTGGTGTGATGGTGGTTGGTGATGGTGGTGATGGTGATGTTAAAGTGTACAACCTCTATGTATGTGTGTATGTGTGTGTCGTGTGTTGTGTGTCGTGCGCGCGCGCGTGTGTGTGTGTGTGTGTGTGTGGGGTGTGTGTGTGTGTGTACATTTGACTTGTACAAACTATTAGTTATAACTTGTTGCATGTGTAAGAGTAGGATGAATGCAAGCGCTTTGATTTGTTTTTGCAAGATATAACGCTATATTAATTCCATTTATCATTAATAATAATAATAAAAATTATATATTATATAACAATATTTCTATATAATATATGATATATAGTATATTAGTTAATATTATTTGTTCAGTATATGAGTTCAACAATTATTATTATTATTATTATCATTATTATCATTATTATCATTCTTCTTCTTCTTCTATTATTATTATTATTATTATATATTATGGTGGTGGTTGGAGTGATCCTTGAGACAAAACACCTGCACCAGTTCATACAACCTATAAATGTTATCTTGCAGTCATACATTGCAAGGAAAATTGTATCACATAAAAATCGTCAAGTCTGTATTTTACACCATTTATCAAAGTCTCAATCCATCAGAAGAAAGGATTATTGTCTGGACTACATTCGTAAATTTCGTCAGCAAACAGGTATGTATGTGATTTGCTTTTGAGTCCCCTTCCCCACTTCCCATGTGTAAAAAAACAATGGACTAGTCCACAGTTGGAGCCTAGCAAGCTCATGGTGTTTTTTCATGTTCTGTTTTACTGTTTATTTTCTGAATTAACTGTAGCATTATCAATACTTTTGGTCTGAATTCATTCATATATAAATCGTAAAAAATTTTTTTTTCTGAATCTATAGTCTTTTTTTATTTTGGAATTCATGTTTTAGAGATTTTGTAATGTTTTTTTTTGCACCCTGCTGTTTTTTTAAATTTTTAATTTATTTATTTATTTTTTTTATATCGGTTTAATGAATAAGCCTTATGGGCTTTTTTCATCCAGTCCCCGTGTGTTTTGCGGTTTTTGTAAATTGTCATCCGTTCCACCGGCACACAATGGCCTACTCTTACGAAAAGCGGAACATGATTGGCGTGTGCGCAAGATGTTCTGCGTGCGTTCGCACCGGGGCCTCGGTTTATATTCTCATCCCAAGGACTTTTGGGGAGAGTGGAGTCTGCCTGATGTTAACTCCATGAGGGGGAATCAAAACCGGGTCGTCAGATTGCGAGCGCAATGTTCTAACCACTAGGCTATCCCGTCCCCCCCAGTCTGTTTGTGTGTGGGGTTGTGTGGGGTGTGTGTGTGTGTGTGTGTTTTTTGTGTGTGTGTGTGTGTGTGTGTGTGGTGTGTTTTGTGTTGTGTGTTGTGTGTGTGTGTGTGTGTGTGTGCGTGCGCGGGAGAGAGAGAGAGGAGGGGGTAGATCTTCATCATTCTTTGGCTGTCTGGCAGTGTCCATTGGCATTTTTCTGTAGTCTTCTTGTCATGTTTTTGTTATTGTTGTTGTTGATGTTGAAGCGCCCCAGTGGCCACTAAGGAAAATGCACTCTGTCTCACTTATCCATTCATTAGGAAACACTTAGAGACCAGAAATACACACAGGTTAACTGCTTGACTGCCCTGCCCGGAAATTTTCCGGGGCGAACTATGCACTCTATACGCAACCGTAACAGTTCCGGGTGATGACTCCACGTAAACAAGCCAGCTTCCTTGACCACAGTTAAAGGGAAAGAACTCCAAAATTAGTGGAGATAGCTCTTCGTTTTCTTGGTAACATTCCGGCTGCACAATTATAGCAAAACGATGGCTTTTTAGCTCACATTTTGTGGTTTTTTGCATGACTGCTTGGACTGTTCTTGTTCAAAATGGCTGACTCTTCTCGTCGAACACATCAATGACTTTACACAGCTGGAGAAGTAGAAAGGGTGGGGATTTTAGATGCTCCTGACAGTGAGGGAAACAGTTGTATGATGCATGAGATAGTGAGGGTTAAAAAAAAAGGGTGTTAGTTTTCGCCTGATTTATGCATGAGTCTATTGAGATGGGTGTGTGTGTGGGGGGGGGGGGGGGGGGAGCTACTCAGAATGACAGTGGTTGATGAAAAAAAGTGTATTATCATCTATTTTTTAATCTTTTAATTATGTTTTCTTTGGAGGGGGGGTTGAAATATCATACCAACTACTTTGAGCTCGACTGAAAGCAATCTACAATACACATACTGCCATAGGAGAGAATATCAGGATTATTCTTTAGGTAGTTTCTGAGTTATGGGACATGAACATGGCAAGTGGTGGGGGATAACAATGTCTACCCAGCATATAAGGTGCTCTTCCTGTGACTTTTTTTTCCTGTCAATTTAGGCAGCCTTTACACTGACTTCAGAGGACTGCAGTGTGTAACCACAAGTTGATTTTCTAATTGTGATTTGCACTGGATTCTTCTTTCTTTAGGAGACGTAGACTTCATAATATGCATTCACTAGTGAGCAGTAGCCATAGATGATATGATGTCAGTAACCCAGAGATGTCTATGTAGAGTTCTACATGTATTCAAACCGACACATCTCAGGAGATATATGCACATGTGTGTCTTCTAAGAAGCACATGATTTATTCAACAATACTCCCTTTTATTACAAGTTATCTTGAACTATTTGAAAAAAATTGACCTCTTACTCAGTTTCTTCTTGATTTTCAATTATCTATTATCTTCAACCAGCAACTTTGTTGTTTTTTTACTTGTAGTGTTTTTATTTCCAAAAATTTCAGAAGTATTTCAAAACATGTCCACCTTTAGCTATCCATTTTGCTTTTCCTCTAAAGAGCAATCCTCCCACTGTTCCTTACATAGCCTTTTTAATTCTTTGGGTTTTTTTTCCTTAGGTTGGTTTTACTGTTTATTTTCCGAATTAACTGTAGAATAACCAATAGTTTTGGGTCTAAGTTCATTCATATAAAACGTAAGAAAATTTTATTTGAAATCTCTAGTCCTTCTGATTTTGGAATATCATGTTTTAGAGATGTTTAAAATGCTTTCATTTGCATATACTTTAACTATATTTAAGATCTTTGTGTTTATGTCTTCTAAATATTGTTCATGCCTGAGTGGGAAGCATTGAATTTCTGGAAGTTGTTTTTTTTTCTTTATGTCACTTTTCTCAATGTTTCAAGTCAGTGTCACCGTTTATTGGTGTGAACAATTTGTGTAAAAATATCAGAATGTTCAAACTGTAAGAGAATGTACATTATTGTGGGTTGAATGGATGCTTGTTGTGCACATAGTTGTCTTACGTTGTCTAAAATATTCTTACATTTCTGGTGTAGATAGCAGAATGGTTGAATGGGCGTTTCTTACGCATGTCTGTAGTTTGGTTGTAGCAGTTGTCTTTCCCGGAGTGCAGAAAGGCAATTTCTCCTGGACATGTGTATATATATGCAGCATGTCCTACATAACAGCCTAATCGGCAACACCACTGCTGGCACAACTAAGCCATGTAGCAGGCCAACTTACCACCAAAGCAGAAAAGTGCAGAAATCTGATCCTGACCCAGCCATCTCAACACTGTGGAGCAGCACATGTTTTGCAGATAAGCTGACGATATCAAGTCAAGTCAAGTCAAATTTTAATTTCCAGATGGTACATCGAATAAGCAATGCATTTGCTTTTTTTCAATCAAGCCATCTATCAAAGAACAAATTTCCTAATGATTATACTGAAATACTACATTATTGCACCTTTACCAATAAATTGAACCAGTAAAAATAGGAAAATCGATAAGATAATACATTGGAAAATACACATTAAACAAATATACATACACACGCACACACATACTCATACACACCTGCGCGCGTGTGATATGTATATATGTGTGACGATATATATTCTTCTTCATGTGCCAGGTCTGTTGTAGACATCGGCGATCATGGCCTTCCATTCCTCTCTGTTGTCAGTTCTCCTGATGAGTTGATTGTTGGGGGATTCTTTCCTCGTGGCGTAGCCATTCAGACTGTCTGTGTATTTCGTGCGTTGTCTTCCTCTGTCTTTGGTACCACAAATCTTTCCACACAATATTTGCTTTTCTATTCCATCAGCTCTGTTTATGTGCCCCCAAAATTGTAGTTGTCTTTTTCTGATGGTTTTGAGTAGGGATTTTTGTACCGGCCATTTCCATTACTTCTTCGTTGGATTTCTTTTCAGTCCATGATTTTCATAATTCTTCTGATATACCACATTTCTGCTGCTTCAAGTCTTCTTTCGAGGTCTTTTGTCAGCGTCCAGCACTCACATCCGTAAAAGAAGGATGAACCATATGTAGGCTTTCGGGAGTGTTGATTTGGTGTGAGTCTTATATTCTGTTGGTAAGATGGGCTTCATCTTGGGTTTGAATGTGTCTTTAGACAAAGCGATTCTCTTCTTTATTTTTGTGTGCATCTGGCGTCTGGAGTTATTGCGAAGCCAATTTTTTAAAGGTGCAAACTTGTTTTATTCTTTCCCCTTTGCATTAATGTTACATACAGGCATGTTGGGCTGTTTTGAGATTACCATGCACTCGTCTTCTTTGCATTCAGTTTGAGTCCTTTGTTTTTACTTTCGATTTTGACTGTTGTAAGGATATTTTGTAGTTTTTCCCCCGAGTCAGCAATTTTGTACTGTGTCATCCGCATATCTTAGATTGTTTATGTTGTGACCTCCTACTTTGGGCACCTTCATGCTGCTCTATGTTCCGTAGAATCATTTCGCTGTAGATATTGAAGAGGTCGGGAGAAAAAAACGCAGCCCTGCCTCACTCCCCTACAGATCGGTCTGTACTCACTGCAGTCATTATCAAACTCTTATTGCAGCTTCTTGTTCCAAGTACAAGTTTCTGATCACTCTAAGATCTGTTCCATCACAGTTTTGTCTTAGTAAATGTCGAAAAAGATCGGAATGTCTTACTTTGTCAAATGCCTTAGATAGTCAATGAAGCAGAGGTACAAGTCCTTTTGTACCCCAATCGCCCTTTCCCTGAGGGTCCTCAGGGCAAAGATGGCATTTCTGGTACCTTTATCTGCCATAAATCCAAATTGGGTTTCGATATCTCAGGTAGGATTTTATTTCTCATTCTGTTCATCAGCCACTCGTAACTGACTTTTGTGAGGGGGGCTCATAAGACTTATTGTGCGGTGCTGATCGCATTCAACTGTGCCTGGCTTTTTGGGTAGTGCAATGTACACCGACTTTTTGAGGTCTGTTGGAATTTTTACCTGTAGCATGGATAGTGTTGAGAGTTTTGTTACTTCTTTGATTCCAAATTCGCCTAGAGCGGTTTAGCATTTCGGATGGAATGTCATCGGGTCCTGCGGCCTTGGCCTTTTTTCATCTTTTGGGGGCCTTTTGAATTTCCTCCTCAAGAATAGGGGGGCCTTCATCTTCTACTAAAGATAGGGGGTGGCCCTCGTCATCGTGAACAACTCTGTGATGTATTTGACCCCCTGTTGGGACCCTTTTTTTCCCAAAAGAAAGTCTCCTACAAACAGCCTAATCGGCAACACCAGCTGGCACAACTAACCCCATGTAGCAGGCCAACTTACCACCAAAGCAAAAAAAGTGCAAAAAATTGATCCTGCCCAAACCCATCTCAGCACTGTGGGGAGCAATGTTTTGCAGATAAGGTACGTATCAGTAAAGTAAAATTTTTAATTTTCCCAGTGGTACATTGAAAAAGCAATGCTTTTGCTTATTTCATCAAGCCATCATCAAAGAACAAATTTCCCAATGATATACTAAAAATACATTATTGAAACCCTTTTCTAAAAAATTGAACCATTTAAAAAGAGGAAACGTAAGATAATAAATTAGAAAATACAAATTACACAAATATACATACACGCACACAATACTCAACCCCCTGCGCGCTGTGATATGTATATATGTGTGACGAAATTTTGTGGGGGTATATTATTATTTATATATATATATATTGTTGTGGATGAGGTTTTTTGCAGAAAAGGGTGACGATATTATATTGTGTGACGAAATGTGTGTTGTAATATATTATATATATTATAAATTTTTTAATATATATATATATAATAATAATATTAAAGGGGAAGAGAGAGGGGAGAGAGAGAGAGAGAGAAGAGAGGAGAAGACAAGGGCAATTTCTTTTAGATCGAGGAAATGAATAAGCACCCATGTTTGTTTTTTTTTACATCAAGCCCCCGCCCTTGGGGATACATTTTTGATAATAAAATAAAAATAAAATCAATCCAAAAACTTTTTAAAAGTAAAGGAAAAAAGACCACACACACAAAAAACCAACATTCCCCCAAAAAGAGAAAAAGCAATAGCAAAAAAAAAGATTAAAGCAAAAAAAAGCAAAAAAAAGCCAACAAAACAAAAAAAATAAAAACAAAACACCCCCCCCCCCCCCCAAAAAGCAAGAAACGAGAAAAAAAAAATGGGAACAAAAACAAAAAACAACAGAGAGGAGAGAAAAGAGAGAGAGAGAGAGAGAGAGAGAGAGAGAGACAGAGAGGACAGAGAGAGCGAGCGAGAGAGGGGGAAGAACAAAGGGGAAAAGAGACGAGACAGAGACAGAGACAGAGAGGAATGCCCAAGTGGATGCGAAATGTTTTTTCAGATTTGGCCTAACCCCAATGAAAGGGTAGTCATGAACATGCCACATGTAAATCGTTGCATACATCGGGAAAAAAAACAACATCAAAAATACATTGTAGGGAAAATACTTGTACAGCTCATCCGAGTTTAAGGGTTTTTTAAAAAGTATAATGCCAATTTATTCAGCAATTTTCTTTTTTCAATGCCTAATAATTAACCGAAAAAAATGGAATTTAAATTTTTTGGGTTGGGAAAATTTTAAACCCCAGGTCAAAAAGAACAGGACAACATAACACAAAGTAAATTTTCTTTTTTACAGGTTGTGCATAGACGGATATCGTTTTATCCGTTAACCCCCCTGCGTTTCTAGAACGATGAATGCAATAGCTGAAAACCCCAAACTAAATTTTGTAAATGCATTTTTGACTATCTGTTTTTCTTTTTAGTATATGGTTCAACACAATTTGTAATTTAAAACATGCAATTCCTCAACCCCTGTTTATCCCAACATATGCAAACCCATAAGTATGAAACCCCTACTTTTGTACCCCAAGTTTTTACCTTTTAACATCCAGATTATACAGATCTTTAAGCCCGTGTGGCAGTCTATGATTTCCAGTTTATTTTCCCTAACCCAAAATTTAAATGTTTTTATATAAAAATTTAAGATAAATAGGGTAGGCCTATTTCCCAAATTTCTCCATAAATAAGGTCTTTGGGTGTTCAATTATCAACATTCATAAAACTTTTCATAGATACAAATGAAGCTTTTCATTGTTTTCCCGTTCTAAAAACCCCGATGTCAGCCCATATTGTAAAATAGTTTGCCTGGAATCAAAAAAATTTTAAAAAATATTTTCAATGAGCTGCCAACAAGTTAAAAAACCCTGAGTAAACAAGTATGCTCTCTTTGCCTATTGATTAAACCCTGGCATGCAGAAGGAAACTTAATCTAGTTAAAAAAAAAAAATTCCAATATTTATAAGCATTTATACTTTCACAGTTGCGTATTTTTTTTCCTTTTAAATGATAGCTAATCCCCCCCTTACGAAAAAAAGGATTTTGTCTTCCCCATATTTACCTTAATTTAATTCATTGCTGCATAATAAAAACTGTTCATCTTCTTTGTAATCCTACAACAGTTGTTGATACAAAATAAATCTCAGCAAAATAACCAAAAAATTCTAAAAAATCAAAAGAAACTCCATGCTTCCATTTTCTATAATTTCTAAGGAAGATCTTTCACAAACAATGAAAAAAATATTAAACACACAAAACCCCTTGCTTTTAACCCCTTGTACGATTCAAAAAGTCAGAAAATTTTTGCTCCATTTCTTACTCTAGCTTTTATTTCTATATTCTTTTCTTTTTTTCATTTTCTTTTTTCATTTCCCCGCTGGTGCCCTTCGGCGTCGCGGGGGACACGCGTCGTCTGCGCAGGCGGGAGGCTTGTGTAGTGCAGGTCATGGGCTCGCGGGGGTGTCACCCACGGAGCGCCCCATTTTCCCTTTGGTTCCCTCGGGTTTTCCAGCCATTGTATTTGATGGTGTATCCCCGTAGGGGGGTTTTGTTGGGGGCATTCTAGTGAGGTGACAAAACCACCTGATCCTTTGTTTTTCGATATGGGGAAAATTTGGTTTTGCCCAACATGTCTTATCCCCTCTTCTTAACTTGTCGCGTTGGTCTTGTTGAAGCTTTTCTCGGGCGCGCTTTTCCAGTGCCCGTTTTCTCTCAAAGGTTTTTGTTGGGGCCCAGTCGACACTGGTATGTGAGTTTTGGGAACAAAGATGGCGTTGATGAGTTTTGCCTTGGTGTCTTTGGGTGCGGGGGTTTTTTTAGAAGGGGGGCGAGTTGGAACGACTGCATTGCTTTCTGGCACTTGTTTCTACTCCTGCCCAATTTTCCATCTTCAGTAAAGGGCTCCCAAGGTATTTAAATTCTTTGGTCTGTTTCAGCGGGGGCCCGTTATGTTGAGTCCAGTTTTTCCGGGATTTCTGCTGCAGAATAACTTCGTTTTGGATACTAATTTCATGTCATACCTCTGCAGCTTGTGTTGAGTTTGGGCTGTGGTTTTGAAGAGCTGCTTTTTTCTGATTATAGGGATGGTTTCGCAAAAATGTTGTTCAGGGCTCAGGGTCGGGTTTTGGGTTCCTTTGTAATTGGTCCTTAATCACGAAAAGAGGGGGGAGATACGCACCCTTGCCGACCCCCCGATGTAACCGGGAACCAGTCGGTGTTCCCCTGGCTGTTCGGGCTGCCTCATCTTTGGGGGTAGTTGCTCGATGTTATCAAGCAAAGCCCCTTCCGTTACTGCTCCAGGACTTCCAGAGTTGTCTCTGTTGACTCGGGCGAATTTTTTTCTTTCAATGAATCTGTTCAGGTTGGTTGAAATTCGATGGCTCTTTCAACAGCTTGGAGTGCGAAAAAAGGCATTTTGACCCCCTTCCTTTCCGAAAGCCAAACGGGCATGCTCAGTAGGTGTTTGCTTTGTCTTTATGTTCCAGAATCTTTGTTTCATTTTCCCTCAGGTGAGAAGTGAAAAGCCTCTGTAGGTACTGCAGTCTTCTTGCTGCCCCTTCTTCCAAATTTGGGACCCTATTTTCATTTTGCCCGTCCCCTGGGACTTTCCCTCCTCCCCTGCTTTCTGGAAAAATGATGGTGGCCAAATTAAAACCCTTTCTCCCATGCAAGGGTGGCTTCAGTTGTTTTGCCCTCATCACCTGCCCCTTTGCCCTTTGGGCTGGTTTTTTATTGCTTTTTTTTGTTTCAGCTTAAGGATTTGGGGCTCTAAATGGTTTTGTAGCGTGGTGAGAACGCAAACTGGAAACTTGTACTCCCGATGGGTTTAAAAAATTTTTAAAATAGTTTCCCATCGTTTTAGGAAATTTTCCCCTTCTTTTGGCGTGCCCCTTTCCCTTTTTCATCTTCACTCGTTGTTTTGGAATTTTGGCTATTCTTACTCTATCGTCTTTACCTTTTTAAAAATTTTCTTGGGGGTTTTTTCAAAATTTTGTTTTAATTCTCCCATAAATCGCCCCAAAAATTTTTTCTTTGGGGGCTTTACAACACGATTACTATGTCTTCTTTCGATTCTGTACTTGAGTGCCTCTTCGGTTTTTGGGCTTGCCCAAGCTTTAATACTGCTTTTTTTCTTGGGCTTCCTTTCCCCCTTGGTTCCACCAAGCGTAGTTTCCCGTTATTACCCCCACTTTTTTTTGTCCCGCAAACTTCCCTTAAAGGGGTTCAAAAGAGTGGTTTAGGGTCCCCGACTGCCCATGTTGAAGGTGTTGTATCAATGGGGTAATTTCACCTTGATAGCACTGTGGATCTTTTTCTTGCATTCTTTCTCTTCCCGTTTGAGGAGGTTGATTTTTTGGTGGTTCTTTCCCAGAAGTTGTTTTTTTTTTTTTCGGGTAGGAGGTGAATGAAGGCCGTGGTCAGTGCAAAGGTTTGGGATTGGGATGGGTTTGAGTCTTGATGGCGTAAAAGGTTTTTTGATTTGAAATTAAAGTCGATTTTGGGTGAGTGTTGAGATCGTTTCCCTTTGTACCAGGTATAAATTTGGGAGGCCGTGTGGAAAAGGTGTGGTGATGATCAGATCTGCTCTGCAATTTGTTCAGCACGTGGGTTCCCCTTGTAATTACAAGGTGTTTTGTGGTCACGTGGGGGCCAAAATGTTTTGTCCCCCGGGTTTCTTCCTCACCAACTCTGCCCTTGAAATCACCCCTGACTACAGGCCTCTTTGTAGGGGGGGCTGTTGATGAGGTCGGAGAGCTTTGATAAAATAGTCTTTTCCCTTTTGAGTACGTCGTTACACGGGCAATACTTTTGGGTAAGAGACAATTTTGTTGACTTTTAAAACCCATTTTTTAAACGTCTTCTGATATATGTTCTATACCATGAGATTTTTTGCTATGTCGGGGGTAGGATGAATCCCCCCATGCATTGCTCTCTGGTCTTTCCTGACTCCATCCAAAGAAAAATTTTTAAAAGGGTTTTTTTGTTCCTTCTCCTTTTTCCTTGCTGAAATCCCCATGAGGAGATTTTTTTTTGGTCATGTTTCCAATTTTTCGGGTTCTTTTTGTTGGCCGGTTTTCCCATTTTCCAGTAGCATGTTCTATCTCGATGCCCGTTTCCTTTGCGGGTCTTTTTCCGTTGGTATCCGTCCATTTATGTCTTTTTTCATTTTTTCTTAGCGTTGTTAAAATCCACTGTCGGTTGCTAGGCCAGTCACATTCACCAGACCCCCGTTACCAGCTTGACCTGTTTCCGTTTCCCACGGGGGAGAGGGGTTGGATTTTGGGAAATATAATCTCTATAAATTTGTATACATCTATGAAATTTTCCCTTGAACAATTATTAAAAAAAATAGGCCACAACAAATTTCTAGAAACAGAAGGGAAAGTTTTTCAAAATCTAAAAATGCAACATAAAATTTTATGGTTATTTGCAAATTCCTTTTGAAACACTAACGGTAGCATTTTCTAACAGGCTATAATCCTTTTTAAACCCCCAGCTTGTGTTCTCCTGTAAAATTATTTGTCTTTTCCCTTTTTTAAATCTTTATTAACAACCGAACTATATTCTTACTCGCATTTACACAGAGATATTCATTTTTAATTGTTTTTTTCGTTTACATTTCCTTTTTTAAAAAAAGACGAATGATTGTTTTCCCCCCAGCCCTTGGTGATGCCCTCGTTAAACAAATGATTGAATAGTTTACTAAAAAAATTTTAAAAAAGATTCCCCCCGAAAGTTTGAAAAATCACCTATCAACCTTCAGGTCCTGCTGATTACCGTTTTTTTTTTAATTTTCCAATTCTACATTATTTCCCTTGTGCTGTGATAGGGCTGTCTAACAGTGGCATCTCCCTTCACTATGTTCTTCAGTCTCAACCTACTCGTCAGAGAGATTTAAAAAGTTTTTATTATTTATCTATTATTTATTTTTTCCCTTTTATATCGAGGAAAGGGGAATTTAAGCACTATGGCTTTTTAATCTATACCCGTGTGATACGGTTTTTTTAAATTTTGTCCATCTGTTCCCAGAGAGAGAGAGGAGGAGAGAAGAGGATAAGAGAAGAGAGAGAGAGAGAGGAGAGAGGGGGAGAGAGAGGAGAGAAGAGAAAAGAGAAGAGAGGAGAGAGAGAGAGAGAGAGCATATTTGTCAGTTTTTGTTGTTTTCTAGTCTTTTCTTCCCAGATCTTAAGGACAAAGGACCAGCACGACTCATATGACATAAATCAAAGATGAACAATTCAGCAAATAGTGATGTTGAACTAAATGACAACACGACAGATGGAGCAGAGGTATTGACGTTGTATGAACATCCTGATTACAAAGCATCTGTGATCATTTGGAAAGTCTGTTCTCCATGCATCGTGCTGCTGGGATTCTTTGGAAACATCGCCACTTTATTTATCAGGGCGCCGAATCAGGGCCCATAAACTCGTCTCAACATCCCATTCTTAACGGCCCTTGCCCTGGCTGATCTCACCTTTCTGTGTACGGAAGCCCCAAACAGGATGGCTGAAGAACGTTTTCACGTGGAAATCTGGCTCCTGCATACAGCGCTGTGCAAGGGCTTCTACTGGATGCTTCACTTTAGCGGCACGATGTCTGCCTGGCTGGTGACCTGTGTGACAGTACAGAGAACAATGGCGGTTCTGTGGCCACACAGGATGAAGGTGATGTGCACTGTGCGAAGAACGTGGGTTGTTATTGTGGCTCTTTCTCTAATTGCTTTTGCTCTTACTATTCACATTCTGTTTGGAATGGATATTTCTAAACAAAATAGATGTCAAACCATACCAGGTGTGTACAGATATTTCTATGTGGTCATCTTTGCTTGGGTGGGATCTGTGTATGTCTTTCTGTTTTCCCAGTTTTCTGTCCCGTTTTTCTGTGACATCATATTGTCTGTCACATTAATCAAAGCTGTTCTTCATTTTTCTTCCATATCCACACAAGGTGGGCCCACATGTCAGTTCTGGATGTAACATTGACACCCGTAGAAAAACCTATTATAGAACAACAGTCATGGTTCTGGCAATATCCTGTGCTTTTTTTGGTTTTAACTCTGCGAACTGTGTGTACTTGATTTGGTTTAAGCTTCATTTTTAAAGTAATAGGACGACATCCACAAACCATTCCCCTGGTAGGTTTGTATATGCAGTGACACAGCAACTATGGTACACCAAAGTGCCATCAATTTTTATCTCTACTGCTTGACTGGAACCAAATTTAGAAGGGAGTTTGTCAACTGGATCGGTGTGGTGCTCAAAGTTCTTTCTGCTCCATCTGTGCATAAGACAGCTTAGATGCAGAAAGAGGAGGAAGCCACAAACACCTGGAAACAGTCCACTGTCCAAATGATTTCACTCTCAGTTACCCGCTAGAAACTGACCAGGGGACAGATTTGGGGGGGGGAAACCCACCCCAAATTGGGGTTTCCTTTAACTTTCCCTAGATGGTCAGTCAAAACAGCCAAAAAAGGAATAATCTGTTTCCCCTTGCCCAAAAAATTTCACTTAAATTTTCAAGTAAACCCTTTTCTTTTTTGGGTTTGACTGTTTTTACATGTGACATTCTTTGCTTTATGATGGATGTTTTGATGTTTAAAATAAATTTTTTTCTCGAAAATGCTATCTCTAACTTAAGCTTCCCACATTTTTTTCTATTCTTTTTGAGGTAACAAAGGTTGGGAATGTTTGAAAAAGTTTAATGTAAGAAAATTATAGTATTTAAAGACTTCTAGGATTTTCTGGGGTGTACAAACGGAATTTTTTAAGAAGTTTTAAAATTTTTTTTAGAAAAATTTTACAGTACTTTTGGCGCTCCTGAATTTTCTAAAACGTTAAACATTTTATCAAAAACAATTTTTTTTCACAAGCTCATAAAATGGTTTGGCACGGGTATTCTACCAAGTTTGTGGTTTTTTTCTGGAATAATCAAAGGTACCAAATTGGAGATTATACAGTTTTTTTTAAAGTTTCAAACAGTTTTTCAGGGGGGGGCCGAGAATTGCTTTCCCCAGCTAAGGTTAAAGCACATCGAGAGTGATTCCCAACTTGGATGGGTGACCATTTGCGCCCCTTTTGGTTCGTACAGCCCCCCAGTTCACCTAGCTGAAAAATGGGTTACTTTTAATTTGGTCCCGTACCCCCCGGGCGTAGGGGTGTTTGAAATGGGGACAACTTTTGACCAGCGGGGCCCCAAATTTTCGCGGTCTGGGCGGGGCCCTGGGTGACATTGAGCCCTTTCCTGCCCCAATCAGGGGAATGTCGTCCCCCCAACTTTCTCCTTTTTGTAGCCCCGTTTTTCCCTTCCCCCGGGAAACCTTTTTCCTTTGGCGGATGGTCTTTGCAAGTCCTTCTGAGCGTGTTACTGCCCAAAACCTTTCTGGGGTTTTCCCTCTTTTTCACCTTTGGGTCAGTATCTTCATAGTCCCCCACTTGTTGAGGGGGTTTTTTTCTGGGGGAATTTCTTGTTGGAGATTTGGTCCTTGTATGAATTCCAAGGACCCTTTCTGAGGCATCTAATTTCTATGCTTGGATCCCCCTTTTTGTAGGCTTTTTGGGGCCATGCCTCACTCCCGAAAAGGGCTTTGATTGAGTTAACAAACGGTTTAGAAACCCTTTACCTTGGTTCCGAGAGGGGGTTTTTTATTCTTCTTTTGGTCTTCAGTTTTGCCATTGCTCCCGGTTTTTGTGCCGCTTTTGCTAGGTTTTTCGGTTTTTCGACCCTTTTCCTAAATTATGAGGGCCCCAAAGGGTTTCTTGAAATGGTCAATTTTGTCCCCAAAATTCTTTTCTACTGAAAATTGACCCTTGGGGGTGATTGGTGGGCACTTTTTTGACATGGGTTTGGGTTTTCCCTCGGGCGCTGTTTTCCCTTGCCATATCAAAGGAAATTTCATCCAGTTCTTCATATTTTGGGCCCAGTTCCTCTTCTTTTTTCCCCCAAAGACCCCCAATGTCATGGGAAAACCCTGGGGTTGGTGATTTTTTCCCCCTTTCCAAATGTTGATTGGGCCTGTGGGGTTTTCCCAAGGCTCAGTCAGGATTTTTTAAAAAGGGAAAAATGTTAAGAAAGGTCGGCGACAGCAAACATCCCTGTGGGCCCCCAACTGAGGAAGGGAAAACCATTCCCCTAGGGGGCCCTGTACGAGAAATGCACTGGGGGCCTTTTTGAGTAGATTCCCCTTGTTTGGGTGAATCAGCTTCTGGCCCAGTTGAATTTGTTAAAGGTTGGCCCACAGGCGTCTTTGCCATACTCTGCGAAGGCCTTCAAAAAATTTAAATGAAGACGTGGAAGTGTTTTGTTGATTGTGTGTATTTTAAACCAGAACCCTCAGGTTAAATTATCTGTTCGTGGTGTTTCTTTTTTGGGCGGCCCCCGGGCCTCTCTTCGGCGGTTGATCTCTTCTGCCTGGGGGTTTCAGCTGTTCGGGGAATCATTTTCCGCTTTGACTTTACGGGGGCATAAAACTTTTGGGCCCTAAATTGTCCTTTTAGTTTTTGGCACTGCGGGAAAATTTCCTTTTTTGGGGAGGGGTGATGATGAGTGATTGAGCCCCCCATGGTGTGGGGCCACTCTCGGTCTGCCGATTTGTTGCAGATATTTGGGAAAATTGTCTGTCACTGACCCCCCGTTTTTGGATCAGCTCTGGGGGTTTTTGTCGATTCCTGTGTTTTTCCCTTTTCTTCAGCGATCTAATTACTACTTCTACTTCCTCGCGTAAAAATTGGGAATTTTGTCTTTATTCGTGAGGCTTGGTTGCAAGTACCTGGGGTCCCCCTTGGTTTGGGATGATTGTAGAAATTCGGGGAAAAGTTTTTCCGTCCATTGCCAAAGATTTCCTTCTTTTTTTGTTAGGCAAAATTCCCCTTTTTTGTCCTGGATTTTACTGACTCTTGCCTGTTTCTGTTTGGTGAGCTCTTTCACAATCTGGTAAGCTTTGTATTATTTTTTTGTCAGGCTTTTTTCAGAGGGGTCCCTGCTTTCCGGGAAACCCGGAATCAGGTACCCCCTGTGGGCATGTGGGGAAATTTAAACCCAACCCAAAAAACAATTCCTGGGGAGGGGGGGCACCGCCCGGACTTTTTTCCCAAGGGCACGCTACATGAAATGGACAACATAATAAAGAATTACCGGATCGGTTTGGGGCCCGGGGCAACCAAGGGCCGCGCCTTCCGTCTGCCACCAGGGCGGAGGGGATTAAAGGGGCTACTGGGGGGAACCCCTAAAAAAATCAGAGGAAAGGGGCTAATTACCATTTGAACGTGGAAGGTTTAAAAAGTCTGGCCCAAACAGGGGCCCAAAATCCAAAAAAACTCTATACGAGCTGGACGGTTTTCACCTGGCATCTGGTTTGGTCCTGTGAAGTCCCGATGGGGGAAAGGAAAAACCGGGTGAACCCCCATACTGCCCAAAGGGGCAATTTTTGCTCTACAAAAGGGAGAGCAGGACAAAAATATCCCCCAAAGGTGTGGGATGCTTTCAAAAAAGAACAACAAAAATTCGGGTTAAAAAGGGTACTACCCCTTTAAAAAAGCCGGCTTATGGCCATCCGCCTCAGGGCAGCCCCATTCAACATAAAGTGGTTTTAAGGGCCCACGCACCAACAACGGATCACGATGAGAAGGCTTTGAGGGAAATTTAAAAAAAAACTACAAAGGGTCATCGATAAAGGGGAACAAGAAAGACTTTTTGATCATCCAGGGGGACTGGAACGCCAAAGGGGGGTGGGGACCCCAAATGAAAAACTTGGGGCAAAATTTTGGGGGTTTCCCCCCCGTAATTTCGATAAACCCAAAAGCAAAGGGCTCCCACTACTGGAATTTGCCAGCTACAAAGACACGGTGCTCGCCAAAAACCCCCTTTGGGGAAAAACAAGGCATTTCCCCCACTGGGCATGGCATGCACATTGTACAGGTGTCCTACCAAAAAATACATAAAGGTGCCACCCCTGACAGGTACAAAATTTTGCATGTGTCACACGAAAAGATACAAATTTTTCAGTTTCACAAAATGCGGGACAATTATAAAGTTTTCACAACCGACAGATACATTTTTAAAGGTTCACACTGACAGGGACAATTTTTACAGTTTCCACTGGGGCAGATTAAAATTTTTCAGGGGTCACAAATGACGATTTCAATTATACAGGTTTTGCACTAACAAATTTCCATTTTAAAAGGTTTTCAAAAATAACAGAAGCAACCCAACAGGTTTCTCCGTGTGTTGGGGGAACAGATGACAAAACTTACAAAACTGCATACACACGGGGACAAGATGTAAAACAAGAAACAAAGGGGTGCTTTTCCATTATCCCGAAATAAAAAAATAAAAGAAAAAGAACCCCCCCCCCAAAAAAAAAAGCTATTTTTATTTGTTGCATACTGAAAGATGCAAAACCTACAGGGGTCCCCACTGAAAGGGTGCAATCCTACAGGTTCCCCACTGAAGATGCAATCCTACAGGGGCACACCCGAAAGACGCAAACGGGTACCGAAAACCCCTACAGGTGTCACACGAAAGATGCAATCCTACAAGGGGTCACCTGAAAATGCAAAAAATTAAAAGGTTTTCAACTGAAAGATGCCCAAACCTACAGGTGTCACACGAAAGAAGCAATCCCACAGGTTTCACACCGAAAAAGCAACCTACAGGTGGGCACCCGAAAGTTTCAATCCCACAGGTGAACTGGGGCCTTTCCCCAAAAGGGGCCCAAAAAAGGGCCACGTTTTTTCCAAAAGATCCCAAACTTCCGGTTTAACCGAAAAATTTAAACCCGGGGTCACACTTTAAAAATGAATTCTGGTTTTCTACTGAATGGATGGAATTTTACAGTTTAACCCTGGTTTCAACCTTTGTTTTCCTTGTTTCTCAAAGGGTTCCAGAAGTTGGTGTTTTACACCGAAATTTATTAAAATTTCCCCCCAAAGGCTCCTACAGAATTGCCTCCCAGATTTAAAACCCATTCTGCCCCCAAGGTTCCCGGCTAACTTTTAAAACCCTTTTTCAATTTGGGGGGAGGCGTTGTTTGAATTTCTAAAAATTTGGGAGGTTTAAGTGGTTGGACCGTTTTTTTGTTGGGGGAAATTTTGGTTTTTTTGGATTTTTTTAAAGTTCCTTTACTTGGGGTTTTATTTTCCCCCTTTTTGAGGTTTTTTATTTTTTCAAAATTAAAGATTTTTTTATTCAAACTTTTTCAAACCATAAAAATTTTTTTTTTTAATTTTTTTTTTTTATTTTTTAAAAAAACTTTTTTTGAAAAACGTTCAAAATTTTTTTTTATATTTTTCAAACAACTACTACAAAAAACACACACTTTCTTTTTCTTTTACTTTGGTACTTTTAATAAATACTAAACTAAAACTAACTACACTACTTTACTACACTCTTTTTTATAATACTACTACTACTCTTCTTCTAAAACTTTCTAAATAATAATACTACTATCTAAATACTACACTATATACCCCTTTCTACTTCTACTACTACTAAACTTTCTACTTTCTACTCTAAACTACTTTTTGCTAAAGGGTACTGCTGCTGCTGCTCCTTTCTACTTCTACTAATCACTACTACTCACTACTACTACTTTCTACTATACTACTACTTACTACTACTTAAATACCCCCTTTTCCCCCAATAATCAAAACCCGAAAACTCCCTCTCTCTCTTCGCCAAAGCCTACTATAAAACTTTTTAAATCAACCCCAAAACTAACAAAATAATTTCCACCCCCCTTCTATACAAAATTCCCCCCCTTACTACCCCCTTTTCCTTACCCCCTAAAAAAACTTTTCCTTTTAAAAACTTTACTATTCAAATTTTTTTCAAATTTCTTACGTTTCCCGGAAAATTGTTCCTTTGATATTTTTTCCCCTTTTTTGACTGGAAGAATAAAGATGGTTTTTTTCCTTTTTAAAATAGGCCGGGATAAGTTCCCTTTTTTTAAATTTTTAAAATTTACCTTATAACCCCTTTTACTTTAAATATTCATAAATAAAATTACCTTAAAACCCTTTTACCCCTTTTAACTTCCCCTTAATAAATAAAAAATGTACCTGTAGTAGGCTGTTTACTGTGACTTTCATAATAAGAATGTTCCTGTAGTAAAGGCCGTATACCCGTGACTTTCATAATAAGAATGTACCTGTAGTAGGCTGTATACTGTGACTTTCATAATAAGAATGTAACCTGTAGTTGGCTGATTACTGTGACTTTCATATAGGAATGTAACCTGTGTAGGCTGTATACTGTGACTTTTCATAATAAGGAATTACTGTTGTAGGTTTTGATATACTGTGACTTTCATAATAAGAATGTACCTGTAGTAGGTTGGTATACTGTGACTTTCATTATAAGAATGTATCCTGTAGTAGGTTGGATACTGTGACTTTCAGAGTAAAATGTAACTGTACTAGGTTGTATACTGTGACTTTCATAATAAGAATGTACTGTAGTAAGGTGACTTACAGTGACTTTCAGAGTAAAAAATGTACCTGTATGTAGTAGGTTGTATGCTGTGACTTTCATTATTAAGAATGTATCAGTAGTAGGGTATATACTGGTGACATTTCATAATAAGATTGTAACAGTAGTAGGGTGTTTACTGTGACTTTCATAATAAGAATTGTATCAGTAGTTGGATGTCTACTGAGACTTTTCAATAATAAGAATGTACCTGTAGTAGTTGTTTACTGTGACCTTTCAGAGTAAAAAATGTAAGTGTACTAGGTTGTATACTGTGACTTTCATAATAAGAACTGTACTGTAGTAAGGTGAATACTGTGACTTTCAGAGTAAAAATGTACCTGTAGTAGGTTGTATGCTGGTGACTTTCATAATAAGAATGTATAGTTAGCAGTGTGTATACTGTGACTTTCATAATAGAATTGTACCAGTAGTAGGGTGTATACTGTGACTTTCATAATAAGAATGTACCAGTAGTAGGGTGTATACTGTGACTATTGCATAATAAGAGTGTACAAGTAGTAGGTAGTATACCTGTGACTTTCGAGTAAGAATGTTATTAGTAGTAGAGTGTATACTGTGAATTATAATAGAATGTAAATGTTTCGGTAAGGTGTATACTGTGACTTTCATACAAAAAATGTATTAGTAGTAGGGTGTATACTGTGACTTTCATAATAAGAAGTACCTGTATAGGATGTATACTGTGACTTTCATATTAAGAAAGTACTGTAGTAGGATGTATTACCGTGACTCACAGAGGTAAAGATTCACAAGGGTATGTGTCATGTGTTGTGCAATGTATGATGTACTGTTTTTAATCTTAAATAGGGATTTGGATCTGTCAGTTTTGAAGCAGGCTACAGATAAAAACAGAGGACACAACATACATGTAATCTGAGCTACAAAACACTGGTAAGGCGAAAAGTACGAAACCGGATTTGTTCATCACCTTCAAAGACTACAGCAAAAGCCTTTGAATAGTGTGTTTACCAGCATCTTTTTGACGCAAGGGGAATTTTGATACACAGCTCTCCTAATTTCCTCACTTTATGAAGACCCAAAAAGGGAACTGTCAGAGGGAACAAAAAAAAAAAAATGGGGAATTTCCACGACTCGAATGGAGTTAGACAAGGATGCTTTTCTCTCACCTCACCTTTTCAACACTTGTATAGAACAAGTCATGAGAGATTTGATATTGAAGAAAACGGGGGTCAAAATAGGGTGTAGAAATAAACAAATCTGCGCTACACTGAACAGTACGTCTTGCTGGCTGACAACACCACTAGCAAGAAGTGAGTATTGGATTATCCAGATTTTATTAAGCGAAGCGTATTATGCAACAACACCCAGTAGAAAAAAACAAGGTTAAGCTTATATTGTGCTCAAAGAAGAACACATTTTTTATGACGACTTGTGGGCAAATAGTTAACGTCTTCCTGATATGCCAAGTGTTGTTATAATTCTAATTTTTGTATATGAAGAAACCTTCCTTTTTCCCCCCCCCCCCCCCCCCCCAAAAAAAAAAAATCAACAACAACATAAAAATGAGCATACAGACAAAAGCAAAACAAAATTTTTAATTAAATGAATATAGGTCACACTCAAACAGGTAGTGAACTATGAAAGGTAGCCAGTGTAGAGTATGGATAGGAATGTGGTTGGTGTCGTGTGTTGTGTTGGGGTTTTTGGGGTGGTGGTGTTTTGTGTGTGTGTGTGTGTGTTCGTGCGTGCGTGTGTGTGGTGTGGTGTGGGGTGTGTGTGTGATGTGTGGGGT
This sequence comes from Rapana venosa, assembly GCA_028751875.1. NCBI lineage: Eukaryota > Metazoa > Mollusca > Gastropoda > Neogastropoda > Muricidae > Rapana > Rapana venosa. The sequence goes on from CM054164.1 coordinate 4,217,872, forward strand.
GTGTGTTGTCTGTGTGTGTGTGTGTGTGTGTCTCTGTGGTGTTGTGTGTGTGTGTGTGTGGCTGTCTGTTTATTATGCATTTGTTCTTTTGCCTGGAGACATCTATACTTCATATGTATCTGTTTGTACGCGTTTAGAGTTTCCATAAAAAAAAGATTGGATGCACAAAGTATCCTACTTACTTACTTTACTCTCTCACTCACCCTCTCACCCACTCACTCACTCTCTCTTACTCACTCATTCACTTACTCACTAACTTATTCACTTATTTACTTACTCACTTTTTTACTTACTTACCTGCTTACTTACTTACTTACACTTTTTCTCTAACTCACTCACTCACTCACTCACTGGGGGACGGGATAGCCTAGGGCTAGAATTTTTGCGCTCGCAATCTGACGCCCCGGGGTTCGATTCCCGTTCAAGGGGAAATTTTTCCTCGGGAGTTAACATCAGTGCCGACTCCACTCTCCCAAAAGTTCTTGGGATGAGACTATAAAACCGAGGCCCCGTGTGCGAACGCACGCACCCCAGAACATCTTGCGCACGCGTTAAATCCTTTCTGCTTTTCGTAAGAGTAGGCCTTTTATGTCCCGGTGGGAACAGATGACAGAATTTACAAAAAAAAACCCTACACAGGGGGCTGCATGTAAAAAATCACCCCAAATGCTTATTCCATTATCCTCGATTATTAAAAGAATTTTTAAAAAATAATAAAAACTAACTTACTCACTCACTTTTTACTTACTTACTTACTTACTTACACTCTTTCTCTAACTCACTCACTTACTCACTCACTGTTTTCCTTCCTTCCTTCCTTACATACTTACTCACTTACTTACTTGCTTGCTACGTATGACTGAATGACTGACTGTTTGACTCACTCACCTACCTACCTACCTACCTACCTACCTACCTACCTACCTACTACTACATACTACATAATACATACATACATACATACATACATACATACATACATACTATACTTACTTTCTTACTCACTAAGTTACCACGTGCTACTTACTATTATTTACTCACTCACTTACTCATTTACTCCTTCGTTCGTTCGTCCGTTCCTTCCTTACTCATTTACTCACTCACTCACTCACTCACTTACTTACTTACTTACATATCTCTCCTCAGCTTTTCAACTACTCTCTCTAGGAAGACTGCATCGCCACAAGAGCAGCGCCACTCATTTTGTGGGGGGTTTTCTGTCTGAAAAATTGTTCCTTGATGAGAATGGATTTGTCGAAAGAAATTTACACGAGACAAATTTTTGGTGTTGTCATGGGGTATTTTACATGCTAAATGTGGTGTTTTGTTATTTGTCTAATAATATAATAATAATAAAATGAATTTATATAGCGCTATATGTTGCAGAGACAAATCAAAGCGCGTATGGGGTGTGTTACCTGCTAAATGTGTGTTTTGTTGTTGTCATGGGGTATTTTACCTGCTAAATGTGTGTAGTACAGATGACCCTGTTTCAGATTATTTCAGTATTTTAGTTAATTTTTTTTTTCTCAGATTTATATAATCAATATGAAGAAAAAACCAGAAATGATGTAATATAACAAGATAACACCACTACACCGCGACTTTTTGTTTAGTGTTGTAACATGAGGATAGGGGAAACACACACACACATGAACATACATACATACACACACATGAAACATACATACACACACGCACACACGCACACACACACACACACACACACACATACACTCACACACATGAACATACATCCATACACACACACTATAGCATAAAACTTAATGCATTCGTAACCAAATTCAGTAGAAACAGTAAATGTCTATGTGGTGAGAATATTTATAATACTCATATAATATTTGAATGTAAGAATACAAAAGCTTTTTTACCTCAATTTTCTGAAAACTCCCTTAGAAGCATATTCAATAATTTGAATTGGGCATTTGATATTGCAAAAGGTCTCTGGCATAGTCCTATAGGACATTTCTTATAGTTTCATTAACGTTAATCACTTTTTATGTTTTTGTTTCGGTGGTGGTTTTTTTTTTTATTGTATCTTTTGCTTTGCGCGGTTTCTGTTCATGATTAGACTACTTATTCCCCCTCGCACTTTTCAGTAGGGCCTCTACAACCACCTCAATTCTCATATACCCCTTGTGTATATATATTTTTCTCCTCTAATATCACTGAGAGTGAACAGACGTAAAATCGAAGACAACAACAACAACAACAACAACAACAACACAACCACAACACAACACAACGCGCCAGCAGCACACACACATACACACACATACTCACACACTTAGACACACACTCACCACACCACATGCACGTACACAGAATAACATGCACAGACACACCACGCACATGCACAGAACACACAACACACACACACACCACACACACACACAACCACACACACAAACACACACACATTATATATATATATATATATATAGAGAAGAGAGAAGAGGAGAGGAGAGAGAGAGAGAGAGGAGGAGAAGGAGAGAGAAGAGAGGAGAGAGGAGAGAGAGGAGAGAGAGGAGAGAGAGAGAGAGGGGAGAGAGAGAGAGAGATCAAGAAGAGACGTCTGCAAGTAAAGTCTCCACGGCTACGAGAGAGGCAGGAAGAGTTGTACAGAGAGGCACACAGGAAAGTGAAGAAACTCGCACGCCGGACAAGAGAGAAGCCATGGACCAGCTGGCAACTGAGGCAGAAGAGGCGGGCGGGCCCAAGGAGAGCAAGGGAGAGTCTACAAAATCACCAAGAAAGTATGCAACAAATTTAAGAGGAGCGCTGGGGACAATCAGGATAGACAAGGGAACTGTTGACAACAGAGAAAGCAAGAAGAAAGATGGGCTGAACACTTCCAGGAAGTTCTCAACCGACCACCACCTGACGAAACAGCCGACATCCAGAAGCTACAAAAGACTGACATTGACGTCAACCCCCAACAAAGGAAGAGATAGTGGTGCCATCAAGACCCTCAAGAACGGCCTCAAGGCCAGGACAACCTTGGTGCGCACTGTTCAAGGCAGATTCAGAAAGCACGACATACATCAACCACTGTTCACCGCTGCATGAGAGAAGAGAAAAGTACCTGACAATTGGACCAAGGATGATAGTCAAAATCCCCAAGAAAGGAACCTGAGCGACTGCAACAATTGGAGGGGAATCACTCTTTTGTCTGTGCCGAGCAAGATACTGGCCAAGGTCATCATCAGAAGAATATCAGACGCTGTGGACGATGCTTTGAGGAAGGAACAAGCAGGTTTCAGGAAGCAACGAGGATGTATAGACCAGAATATTTACGCTCAGAAACATCATCGAACAGTGCACAGAGTGGCAAAGACAACTGTATGTGAATTTTGTGGACTTCGAAAAGGATATTTGACAGCATACACAGAGACAGCCTTTGGAGTATCCTTCGACACTATGGCGATCCCATCGAAACTGGTACATCTTATCAAGAGCTTCTACGACAACTTCAGATGCTCTGTGGGCCACTAGCAACACTATCTTCGAAGTCAAGACTGGAGTAAGACAAGGATTTGTGATGTCGGCAGTTCTCTTCAATCTGGCCATTGATTGGTGATGAGGAAGATGGCAGAAGACACCCAAGAGGGATTCGCTGGAGCCTGTTCTCAACACCAGAACGACCTTGACTTTGCGGATGACCTGGCGCTGCTGTCACACACACACCAACATATCCAGGAGCAGACCAGCAGACTCCAAACATTCGGACAGCAAGTGGGGCTTCGTATTAGCACCAAGAAAACAGAGACAAATGTCGCTCAATGTGAACACACCAGCCCCTGTGAAAGTGAATGGAACTGACCTGCGCCCAGACAGACAAGTTCACATACCTTGGCAGCATCATCAAACCAGATCCTTTCATACCTTATGCCTCCGAAGAATTCTCCGGATCTTTGGCCAGAGAAGATCTCCAATGAAGACCTACTACGGAGATACAGGCAGGAAGACATTGGGAACCATCATCCACCAGACGACGGTGGAAGTAGATTGGCACATCCTCCGAAGAGACCCACAGTCAATCACAAGAACAGTATGCACTGGACCCCAGAAGGAAGGAGAAAGAAATGAAGACCAAAAGCAACGTGGAGGAGGACTGTAGAAAGTGAGATGAAGGCCATGCAGCACTCTTGGGATCAGTGACTAGGTTGGCCCAGGATAGGCAGGAGTGGAAGCGCTTTGTTGCTGCCCATACACACCACTGGGTGTAATGGTTAATGATGATGATATATTATATATATAATATTATATATATATATATATATAATATATATAATATATAAATATTATATATATATATATATATATATATACACCCACACACAAACATGTAATGAGGGAGCAAAATGTCAATCCGCATTAACACCAACAGCGACAATCCAACATGAGAAATAAGAACAGTTCTGTTTGAATAAGGAAGAGCAGACACTTTGTTTCATTCAACCACAGATCACATGTCTGTACAATACAAGAAGAAAATATACAGCACTAGCATCACTTGCTTTCAATAACACACAGAAGCATTCATGCATTTGGAATTTTCTAAGCAGTACTCGTAAATCAAAGAGAATGTAAAGGGTCCCAAAACGGGATAGCCTGGTGGTTAGAACATTGCCTAGAGCAACTGTGACGCCCTGTCATTCCCGTTCAAGGGGAAAAAATATTTTCCCTGGAGGAAAACATCAGAGCAGACACTACTACCCCCCAAAATTCCTTCTGACGATACTATAAACCGATGCCCCGTGTGCGAAACGAACAAAGCCGCAGATCTTGCGCACAAGTTAAATCCTGTTCCACTTTTCGTAAGAGTAGGCCATAGTGTGCCGGTGGGAACAGAAAACAAAAGTCACAAAACTGCATACACACGGGGACTAGTTGTAAAAAAGAGAACATAAGTACTTATTCCATTATCCTCGATGTAAAAGAATAAAATAAAAATAAGAAATAAAATAAAATAACCTATAAGGTCGTAGGGGAACGAGGCGACACAGACCTCAGCTTCTCTAGGAGCCAGCATATTAAGGGTGGTGGCACCCATCTCCTCTCCCTCGCTGCTTTACCTTCCCTGACCCTAAAGAGGGCAGGTATCCATTTACAGCTGGGTGAACTGGGGGGACTGTACTGAAGCCAAGGCGTGCAAACGGTCACCCATCCAAGTAGTAAGCACGCTCGATGCTGCTTAACATTGGCTGAGGGAAAGCGAGTGCTCTGACCACTGAGCTATCCCGTCCACTGTACTGGTACCAGGTGATATTCTTCTGACGAAATGTTCATGTAGTACTTCAATAGCTTTCGAGGTGCGTTGCTATTGGATTCGTTCTCCAGGACAGTTTGAATAGAATCCTCCATACCCCTTCAATTCTGAATGTTGAATGTCAAATCTGCTCATCACCAATGCTCTCCATTTGTGTTGGTTATGTGCCAAACCTGGATCCCTGCAAAGGTCAGGACCAAGACCACTACAGAGAGTTGATATTCTATAAAGCTGGTAATATTCACAGGCCGTTGCATAAACACTACAACAGATGATATTCCACAATGCTGGTATTTCCTGTACACACACACACAAAAAGCACACACACACACACACACACACACACACAACCACACACACAGCTACACACACACAACACACCACAACACACACACACACACACACACGAAGACAGCACCACGCACTCACGCTTACACACATTATTCACAGGCCACTATAGAACACTACAGCTGATATTCCACAATGCTGGTATTTGTCCTGATTACACACACACACCACCACACACAGCACACACACACACACACAACACACAACACACACACACACACACACAACACACACACAACACACACACACCACACACACACAGAGAATATTTGAACATTATCACCAATGCTAAGTATTCTCCTCATAACACACACACACCCACACACACACACACACACCCACACCACAAACAACACACACACACACACACACACACACTCCCACACACACACACACACACACACTAAGCACGCACAGCACGCACCGCCCGCAACGCACGAAAGCTTACACACATCATTCACCAGGCCACTACACAACACACTAGCATTTGATATACCATAAAGCTGCATTTACCTTAGCACTCTCTCACACACAACACACCACACACACACAACACACAACACACACACACACACACACACACAAAACAAACACACACACACAACACACACACACACACACAACACACTCACGCCGCACTCACGCACGGCACGCACGCACGCACGGCTCGCACAGGCCTAACGCACTCACCGCCATCGACACACACACACACACACACACACACACCCACACACACACACCCACAACAACAACCAACACACACAAACACACGTATCAATTCACTAGGCCACAAACATCACCATTAAGCGATTGATATTACCATAATGCAGGTATTTCCGTTGTAACACACAAACACACACTCGGCAACGCCACACCCACACACACAAACACACACAAGCAGCTATATTGCTTGAAGTTACAAAGCATCTGCTTACTGAAACAATTGACTTTTGTGACATAGCAGCTCTTATTTGCTGGTTTATATAGACAAAGCCGTCTTGCTGATTTGGAGCAATTGACTGTTTGTGATAGCACAAATTGCTACAACACCGAGAACTCTAGCATCAGAAACAGTTGTGTAGAGACAATATTTTTGCTATAGAAATTTACCACGAACATTCTATACTTATATATTGTATCAACTTGCTTGTGACTGAAATCATTCCTTTTTTAAGAGCTTTAATGAATATGTTTATTGTGTAAGTGATAGTTTAAGTGATTTTAGAAAAAAACGATTGTAGTATTTCTTTAATCAAAATATTCCATCCCTTTATGTACGTGTTGTATACTTTGATTTCCAATTTATTGTATTAAATAATTAAAGGGGACTGGATTTATATACTGTGTATGATATAACATATTTGATATTTTGCAGATCCAAGCAGCTTTTGAAATTGACTTTAGGTATTGTATCGTTTTTATTGGGAGTATCCCTTCATTTCTATTATATTCTCACTGTTTTGATTAATTGAATTGAAAACCTACTAAACTGGTTTTCTATATTTTGATAGATGGCTTAAAAACGTACAGAACAATAAAATATAAAATAAATTAGCCAATCAATCCTGACAAATATTATTCTCTAATTTCAGAGATTGGCCAACAAAACAGGGCCTCCGAGTAGGCTACCCTGAATATCAACAGTGCAACAAACAAAAAATAATGACAATGCAACCATACTATACAACCGTTGAAAATCATTTTCATTAGTTATGGCCTAGCTGAATCCCCACTTTCCTCTCAAATAAACGAGATGCAACATGAATATTCCAGTGTATCAAAACTCCGTATAGATCCTCACAAGCCCAAGTCCACCGGGTTTCTTACAAATATAGCCTCCTCGCTGAGTTGTAAAAAGAATAATTAAAACCTTGACGGTTTATGACATGAATCCCATGTGGAAGAAATAAAATTAAAACACAATAGACCAATATTAATAGGATTTATATACAGAAAATCCTTCATAAACCAGAGATCAGTTGAAAAATGCGAACTCCCTTATGGACGAGGTAATACTTATAAACAATGAAACATTATACTGTTGATTTTAACATAGACCTAATTAAACCTACACCAAAATGGAGCCACAACATTACTATGTTTGGCCTAGAACAACTAATAGATAGACCATCTCGGATAACAAATAACCCTAGAACATTAATAGATACATATCTACACTACACAAAACAACACAATATAAACAAGAAGTATGTGCTCCCTTCATGTGGATGCATGATCATAATCCAGTGTGCTTTACTTGGTTAAAATCGTATCAAAATACCTAAAGTAGGGCATAAAACTATTTTTTTTAACAGGAAATTTAAAAACTTTAAACGAGCAAGATTTCCTATTTCATACTTGACAACTCACCATACATGACATATAACCAAATTAGAGACCTCTGATAAAGCTGCTGAATTTGGATTAGAAAACATTTACTTTCATATACGACAAACATGCCCCTTTCAAAAAAATAAGAGTTAAAGAAAAAATCAAACCACCTTGATAAACAAAAACAACAGAATCTCGAAATAAAAAAACGCCTAAGAGACAATTTGAAAACACCTGGTTCAAATGAGCCATATCAGACACAAAGAAACAAGTAACTTCACTAAAACGCAAATCAAAACACACACATTACATTCAAAAGTTTGTTAATTAAACACCCGACTCTCCGCCAAGTCTGGAAAGCAGTCTATACATTATTAATAAATCTATATCAAAAATTCAACAGACAGTTAAAGATATATCAGCTGATGAATTGAACAACCAACTTTCTCAAACATTGCCAACAAAGTGATTATCACATGACAAGTCTAATGAAAATGATCTCCATTACCTATAACAATATAATCGAAATCAAAAGAAATAAAATTCCATTAAACTACTGCCAATGACAATCACAGACGTCTTGGAAAGCCTGTTCTCGTTCAAAAAAGTTACCAAAACACTAGTTTTAGACAATCTATATGGAATCATAATTAAAGCCTTTTGGTCAAGTTATAGCTTGTAACACTGACATACTTGTATAACTATGTGCAAAGAGAAAAACAACTTTCCCTGTCATATTTAAAAAGGCAAGAAATCATACCAGTCCACAAATCAGTGACCAGCTTGCCTTCAAATTACAGACCAATTTCCAATTCTGTCTGTCTTATCTAAACCATCGAAAACATATCCAAAAAATCCGTATATTCCTACTTTGTAAACAACAATCTATTGAATGAATATCAGTCAGTTTTCGTAAAAACTATTCCTGTCACACGATCTTACACAAATTACGGACAGTCACCTACACAACATCAAATGAAAATAAATATACAGGCCTACTTTTTGTTTGACTTTTGAAAAAGCATATTATTAATACAATCATTCCAATTATTGCGTAAACATCACTTGTATAAACTAACACACCAATAATGAAAAATCATTTGAAAGCTATTTGTCGAATAAGGCAGCAGCTATAAACTACTAGCAAATAATCACACTCAGAACTAGTACCTATTTTAACATGGAGTACCACAAGGATCAATATTGGGGTCTCCTTCTATTTTCGAATCTATGTAAATGACTTACCCCAATTTCAAGAATGTACTGTGAAATTGTTTTGCTGATGACACATCCCTCAATATGTAAGTTAATCTGTCTTACCCCCACAGACTACACAAAAACTTCAAAACAGTAATTGACAGATGTTAATTTGACACAGCTAAACCATAGTCCCAAAATACACGAAAAACAAAGTGTATTTATGTACTAGCAAGACAAAAGAGACCAAAAAAAAATTTAATGAAAGTAAATTCCAAACCTCTGTTGATAGGTAACGAGGAATTGAAGAAGTTGACCTTTCCCCACAGAATTCTGGGTGTAATATAATTGACAAAAAACTTACTGGACTGACATGAGGAAGGCGCTAGAAGGAAAACGGTCTCGCTTACAAGCTACTTCAGTTAACAAAAATAAAACATTTTCTGAATAACCACTCTCGCAAACTCTTTTTTTAGTGGCGGCCAAATTTGCCTATAGTTGACTATGCCATCATCGTCTTTTGTACAGCTGCATTATAACAAATTTACAATTGATTCAGCGATTATATAAAAGAGCACTGAACACTTGTTCCTTACTAAAATCAAACTCCCCTAACCATCAACGAATATAACAAACAAATATCTAACACTTCAACAACCGACTTAACTAAAAGAAGCTCATATTGACCAGAAGTTACAATGGACAAGCCCCTCCAAAGATCACCAAACATCAAAAATCAATTAACCCATGACATAACAACAACACCTAACAATACCAGACCCATAATAATCTAACAAAACAAGCTTCTGTACACAGGTAGGAATTAATGGAACAATCACCCAAAAACGCTAAAAAAGAATCCAAAACCAAATCAGATTCAAGACACAGCAAAAAAAAAAAGCCATCTAATTCATGAATTCCAAGGAATATACTAAAATGCAAATCGAAACCAACGTACAAATACGCAAAATCAACCAAACTTTATGCATTTATTAGCTTACTGCAATCCATATGAAAAAAATACAAGATGTCTTATCTGTGACTAGAAATTCACAGTCACACCTGGTATATGTAGTGGATTATAGGGGGAGGCAGACAGAGCACCCCTAATTATGCAAAGAAATTAAGAGTAATCTATACAAGCAGTAAAATAATCTACAAATGTTAAACAAGTGGGAACGGAAGTGAAATTTTAAAAAAATCTTATATGGTAGAACCTGATAGGTTGATAGTGTTCCTCTCTCTCTCTCTCTCTCCTCTCTCACTCAGATCTCTCTGCGACTCTCTCTCTCATCTCTCTCTCTCATCTCACACTCGTCTCACTCAATCCTCACTCTCTCACCTCTTCTCCTCTCCTCACCTCTCCTCTCCTCATAGCCCTTTTGTCTTTTCTAATTCAATAGATTTTATCGTTGATGTATTTTTAATTGCAGATTTAGAGAAGAGATTATTATACTATTATAAGTGATACGTAGTATAGTTTGATATTGTTTTTAGTTTGATAGGTCCAGGTTGGATATGGCATTAGATGTTTTGTATCGTATAGGGGTATTACCTTGTTTGAATAATTGTTTTTTTTTAATTATTAAATTTTTCTATTTGATTGAATGTGTTTTTTTCCCCTCCCCCTTGATACACCTCCCCTCCCACCACCACCCCATCTTTCCAATGCTTTTCTGTTATCTTCGTTTATGTTGTTGTCTCATGGTGATGGGGAATATTTGTATATATTGGTTGTCATCATGGTGATGGTGATTGTTTTATTTATTGTAAACTCTAGTAAAATAATCCATAATTATTTAGCTTATTGTACATTTTAGATTATCTTTTGTTTGATATTTACGTGGTGAATATATTATTTATTTAAAAGCGCTTATTTTGAAGAGTAATGAGCGCATAAAAAGAACACGTTTGCTGGGTGGAGGAGGAGAGGAGGGAGGTCAATGAAGGGCAATTATTGTCCAGTAATGACGCAACGAAATGCTAGTATATCTAACGTTTTTTGTTCTGTACCCTTATTTATTAACTAAAGTATAAACGTGTAAAGAATGGATGAAACAGTTAGGTGAAGTAATTTGTTTTCCTGACGTTTTATTATTTTCTTTTTTTAATTCTAAAAACATTTCTATCAAATGTGTGTGGTGTGTGGACGTGAGCGGCACGCCGCCAGTTGTTGAATTGAGAAGTGTGTGTGCGAGTATTTGTATAATGTGGTAAATTGTATTTTCAATGTATTACCATATCGATTTTCCTTTTTTTTAACTTTTTTTTAGACTGTTTAATATAATGGTAAATATGCAATACTGTAGTATCTTATATAATCATTAAGAAATTTGTTTCTAGATAGATGGCTTGATGAAAAAATAAAGCAAATGCATTGCTTATATCAATTTACCTATCTGGACATAAAATTTTATGACTTTGACTACTTTGACCTTGACACACCCCACAATTCACACAACATCACACACACACAAACACACACACACACACACACACAACACATCACACACACACACCACACACACGCACACCACACACACACACATACACACAAAACACAACACACACACACACACACACCACACACATACAACACACACACACACATTACACACACACACACTACAGAGGCATCATTCACAGTGCCATGCACCACTTGCTGCCATCCATGCCGGCACTGGCCACTGTCATCAGCCAGTTCTTAAAGCTCAGGACTATGACCGTCGGCAGGAGTGCTTAAAGGAAGTAATAGCAGACACCATCAGGGAATCATAAACATGGTTCTCCTTCTCTCTCTCTCTCGACTCCGAAATCTTTCCTTCTCTCTCTCTCTCTCTCTCACTCATTCTCTCTCTCACTCTCTCCGTCCCTATCTCTCTCTCTCTTAGACCATCTCAACCACATAATAATACTTTTTGTTTGTTTTCTTGTTTTATTGTTTTTTTTCTACTCCAAAACCATGTCTTTATTTTAGGGAAGTGTCGTGTGCGTTTTTGTTTGTTTTGTGTGTGTGTGTGAGTGTGGGTGTGGTGGTGTGTGCTCGTGTGCGAGTGTGTGTGTGTGTGAGTGTGTGCGTGTGGTTTGTTTGTGTGTGTGTGTGTGCAATTGCTGTGTTAAGTATGTGTGTGTATGCGCTATATGTTTTATTTATTTATTTATTCTTTTCTATCGAGGATAATAAAATAAGCACTCCTGTCCTTTTTTTTTTTTACACGCAGTCCCCCGTGTGTATGCAGTTTTGTAACTTTTGTCATCTGTTACCACCAGCACACAATGGCTTACTCTTTTGAAAAGCGGAACAGGATTTAACGTATACGCCAGATCTTCTGCATGCCTTCGCACACGGGGCCTTGGTTTATAGTCTCATCCGAAGGACATTTGGGGAGAGTGGAGTCTGCACTGACGTTAACTCCAGGGGAAAATATCCCCTTGAACACACAGACAGTGTGACTCACATAACCAAGCAACAGCAGTGACGTCAACTGTGGTGCAACACTGAACTGATATAATCAATATAATCATCATCATCATCATCGTCGTCGTCGTCGTCGTCATCGTCGTCATCGTCATCTTCATCGTCGGCGTCGTCATCATCCTACAACTACTACTACTACTACTACTACTACTACTACTACTACTACTACTACTACTACTACTACTACTACTTGCATTCAAATCATTTACATGCATGCAACCGTCCACAAAATATTAGGATTTACAGATGGCAAATTCACAACACACACACACACACACACACACCACACACACACACACACACAAAACACACACACACACACACACACAAAACACACACACACAACACAACACAACACACACACACACACACACACACACAGGATACCAAATATTTCGCCAAGATCCCTACAAACCAAAAACTACAGGCTTATTAACATATTTTGCATCTTCATTATGCTGTCAAAAGCTATACCGCCATCAGATCAACCATCATTTTTATGCAGATGACTCAGATTCTAAGCAGCGACACTCCTGAAAATCTGCCTTCTCTCTTTACAAATATGGCCCACTGCTTTCAAGATATCCAAAATTGGATGATACAGAACAAATTACAGCTAAATGCAGATAAAACGGAAACCATGCTTGAAGGGACCAAACTCAAACTCTCCTCCATCACAACAGCTTCAATACAACTTGGCAATGCATCAGTCCCTTTATCCACTGCTGTGAAGTACCTAGGGGTCATTATTGACAACACACTCTCTATGCAAAAATTCATCACCCAGACCTGCCAGTCCTGCTACTATCAATTACGGCGTATTAGTGCAATTCGAAAGTACCTGTCCACAGATGCAACATCCAAACTTGTCGCGTCTCTCATTCTTTCACGTCTGGACTATTGCATTTCTCTGTTGGCTGGTCTGCCAGCATCATCAATCCAATCCCTTCAATGTATACAAAACTCTGCAGCTCGACTAATCCCCAGAAAGAAAAAATCTGTGCATATCACCCCTCTCTTGCAATCTCTCCACTTGCTGCCTGTGCCACAGAGAGTACACTTCAGCGCTATATAAATTCCATATATTATTATTATTATTATTATTATTATTATTATTATTACTATAAGATCAGAACCCTCTGTTACAAATGTCTCCACAAAACAGCACCCGCCTACCTCTGTGAATGTCTTCACTTGTACACTCCTTCTCGTTCTCTCCGCTCTGCTGCAGATACCTTGTCCTTACGAATACCTAGATTCAACCAATCCACCAACGGCCGTCGCTCTATCTCAATTTCTGGTCCATTGATGTGGAATGATCTCCCTATCTCTCTCTCCGCCAAAAGCCTTATTAGCTTTATTATTATTAAATCCAGTCTCAAGACATATTTATTTCAAACCTAAGATTTTCCTCTCCTGCTTCATCTCATATCTTTCCCCCCCACAACAGCCCAAAATTCTAAATTGCCCTGCCAGGTTGTGTGACCTGTGTGTGTGTGAGTGTGTGTGTGTGTGTGCGCGTGCACATTTGGACTTAATGGAACTGTTACTTGTTGTTGGTTGTATGATTTGTGTAAGAATGAGTTGAAGACAAGCCTTTGTTTTTGTCTCTGCAAGATTAGCGCTATATAAATTCCATTTATTATTATTATTATTATACAATTTTGATATGTATGATATCGAATCGATTTGGGTAGAAATCAAATTAAAGCACAGTAGTCCATTTTTGATAGGATTCATATACAGAAATCCGTCAGAAACCACTAATTGGTTTGATAGATTCAATTCTCTAATGGATGAAGTGCACTTTTAAACTGTGAAACTATTATTCTTGGAGATTTTAACATAGACTTACTCAAACCTAAACCGAAATGGAATCACAACTATATGATGCTTGGTCTGGAACAACTAATAGATAAGCCCACACGTATAACAGATAACTCAGTAACTTAAATGATACACTAACGCAAAACAACACATAGCTGAAGTATGTGCTCCGTCATGTGGATGCAGCGATCATAATCCTGTCTGCTGTACTTGGTTTAAGCGTTGCATAAAAATTCCTAAAGTTGGGCATAAAACTATATATTACCGACGATTAAAACACTTTTGTGAGGATAATTTTCTTTCAGACCTGATGAACTCACCATTACACGATATATATCAAATCAGAGACCCCAATGAAGCTGCTGAATTTTGGGTTAACACATTTATCTCAGTGTATGACAAATATGCTCCCTTTATATAAAAAAAAGTTAAAGAAAAAACCAAACCTCTATGGATAACAAAAGACATAGAATCTGAGATAAACTTAAGAAACCACCTGAAAACCCATGGTACAAATGAACAATTTAGGACACAAAGGAATAAAGTGATTTCCATTAAACGCAGATCAAAGCATAATTACTTTCAACAGTTGTTAATTACCACTAGTGACTATCGCCAGATTTGGAAAGCCATCAATACATTATGTAATAAACATGTTTCAAAAAGTCAGTAGTTCATTAAAGACATATCACGATGAATTAAACACCATTTTCAAATGTAGCAAA
Organism: Rapana venosa; assembly: GCA_028751875.1. Taxonomy (NCBI): domain Eukaryota; kingdom Metazoa; phylum Mollusca; class Gastropoda; order Neogastropoda; family Muricidae; genus Rapana; species Rapana venosa. Next base: position 4,233,071 of record CM054164.1, read on the forward strand.
TAAAGTTAAACATGTGACAAGTCAATAAAAAAATCTTTTTTAAACCTACAAAAATATATTAACTCAAAACATATTAACTTTCCATTTAATCTCCAGCCAATGACAATCTTGACGTATTAAAAAGCATAAAAATGCAAACGAATTCTAGAACACGTGATCTAGACAATTAGATGCTGGGATTATAAAACTTGCTATCCATTTAAATGTTGAAACACTGACATATCTATACAACTATTGAAATTGAGAAAAGGTGTTTTCCTCTCAAGTTAAAAAGGTAAAAGTTATACCTGTCCATAAATCGGGTTTCCCTGCTCTTCTCCTTCAAATTACAGGCCAATTTCAATTCTCTCTGTACTGTCTAAACCCATTGAAAAACACATACAAACATCCCTAAATACTTACTTTATAAAAAAAACAGTCAAATTGCACGAGGATCAATCAGGGTTTCGTAAAACTATTCCGTCACACTGCCTAACCAGCTCACTGACAGTCTCAATATATAAATGACAATAAGTTTACTGGCCCCCTTTTTTGTGACTTTGAAAAAGCATTTGATGTGATAAACCCAAATCTTTGTTATTGTGGTAAAATTAATTTGCACAAACTCCCACCCAAAGTTATCAACTACTAGAAAATTTTCTGTCTAATGGGCAGCAGCTTGTATATGAAATAATCAGGCATCAGAACTACACCCATTAGAATGGGGTACAACAAGGCCAGTATTGGGACCACCTTGTTTCAGCCCTATGTAATGATTTACCCTGTTTTTATAAATGTAACTGTGAAATGTTTGCTGTCGATACCACTCTCTTTTGTAGTGATTCAGACTCAAGCAGATAAACTCGCAAACTTCAATACAGTAAATTTACAGATTGATTATTTGGACTCAATTAAACCACATGTCCTTAAATGCACAAAAAACAAAGTGTATGTACGTATCACCAAGACAGAAAAGGCAAAAAATGAATGATAGGTTTCAACCTTTGTTATTGGATAAAGGAATAGTTGAAGAAGTTGACTCTCATAAAATATTAGGTGTTTCCATTGACAAAAACATGACTTGGACTGATCACATAATGTCACTAGGTAAACCCACTCACTACTACTTTAATTATCCAAAATAAACACTTTCTAAATAATCATCCCCGAAAACTAATTTTTTGCGGTCATATTTTACAAATCATTGACTATGCGTTCAACTATTTGGGATACCTCAGTGAACGAACTTGAAATCATTCATCGTTTAAATAAAAGAGCAGTAAAAACTCGTATTGTTAAAAAACAAGCACCCTACAATTTAGATTATAGCAAATAAATGTCCTGACATTTCGAAACCGACTTTTATTCAAAAAAGCTTGTTTTATGCAAAAAGTTGTAATCAAAAGCACCTCCGAAGATTACAAAGCTTCAAAGTAACCCATTTCCAAGACCCAAAATAACCTATTAAATCGATCCTTTGTATTCAGCATGACCTATGGAATTTAAAAATCCCCAAAAATTTGAAATTGTATTAAAAGCAAAAATCAGTATAAAACACATCTAAAACATATTTCATGAATAAAGAACAGAACACGACTTGTAAGCTTAAGAGAGTGATTTAAGTGTCACTGACGTTAATCTTGTCATTAAAATCAATATGACCCAAGTTTTCATATTTATATAGAGTACATGTTAAGCATTGATCTATATATGGGGTTGGTAAAGATATCAACCCCAACACCTCTGAATTCAGTGTGTTTTGTGTGTGTGTGTGGGGGTGTGTGTGAAAGGTGTGAGGGGGCGTGGTTTGTGTAATTGGCTCGGTTTTGGTTTTTTACTTTCTTGCTGTTTTGGCCTTTTTACGTATTTTTCTTTGTCCGCTGTTAGTTTTCCTTTTCATTTATTAGATGAGCTAAATTGTTATTGCTGACGTTAGACGCTGGGTGGGTTTACATTGCCTGAATTATTTTTTATGGAAGGGTTAACGTTGTTCGCCTCAAATCAAAAGTACATGTACATGCGTGTATATGACCAGGGAAAGGGAGGGAATGGATGTTTTGTTAAACTCCTTGCTCTGAATCCAATGGCTGTTTGGTTTTTCTTGTTTTCCTTTTTTATGAGTAAATTAGTGGTAAAGGGATATGGTGAGGATGTGTATTATGTAAGTGTTTTTAAATGATAAAATCATTTTCCTCTGTTTATATCCATTTGGTTGTTGTTTTTATTGTTGTTGTTGGTGGGTGGTGGGGTTCTGGTTTTTTTTGCTTTTTGTTTGTTTTGGGGTTTTGGGTGGTTTTCTTGGGGAGGGGGGGGGGGGATTTTGGACTCATTCCTCGTCTTTTGTTAGTTCTAAAATTGTTCTTCATTTGTCTTGGCTGTTATTCTTGACCTATGTTAGTGATTGTCGCTGTTGTTGTTTTTACGTATGTTTGTGTTTTGTTTTTATTTTTATTTCCTTGTTGTGGTTGTTTTTTGTTGATTAATCTTTTTATGTTTTTTATTCATTGTTTGGGATGGTTGAAGGTTTGTTGTATATTGTTGTGTAGGGGGGGAGGGAAGCAGATGGTGTTTTTATTTTATTTATTTTTATTTTTTTGGGCTTCTTTGTTTGTTTTTTTGGGTTTTGGGTTTTTTTTTGTTGCTTGTTTGTTTGTAATTATGACGATATTTTTTCAAGATTTATGAAATATTTTGAATTGTATGGTTAAAAATTTTTTTTGGGGTTTTTTTTTTGTTTTTTAATTCCATATATCATATGTTATTGTCTTTTCTTGTTTGATTTGTATAGTTTACAAAATTAAGTTAAAAAAAAAATTCTCTGTCTGCATATACATTATCTTTTTTCTCGCTTTCTTTTCTTTAGACAGGTGGCTTGATGAAAAAAACCAAATGCACTGCTATTCAATGTACCATCTGAAAATAAAATTTGACTTTGACTTGACTTCGAATTTGACACACACACACACACACACACACACACACACACACACGCAAAACACCCTGCCTTCAGGTTGTTATTTCATTTCTTCACTGAACAGTTTACAGTGAACATTACTGGTTTTACATGACTACATTTTTTTCTTTAGAACGCAGTGAACATTGCTGACTACAACTCTTTGTACACAGTTGGCAGGAACATTGCTGAATTTTCCCAGACATATGCCCTTGTGTAAAACATCTTGAACTTTATTGGTTTTGGGGGACATAAAACCCATGTGTAAAACAGCAAACCGTCTACATCGCGGAATTTATCACGACTTATACCCACGCGTAAAACATCTAAGTGTGAACATCGCTGGATTTTACCTGTGCAAAACCTGGTGGTTTTTACCTGACTACTCCTTCTTTGTGTAACCAGCTGAGGTCGCTGGTTTTTACCTGTACACATACGCTAACAGAACATCTAACAGTAGACATCCTGGTTTTTACCTGGCAGCCTTCTTCATAAAAACAGTAACTGAATGTTGTGCATTTGACTGTCTTGTGCAACCTGTTTCCTATTGTGTTGTGCGTGTTGTTTTATGTTTTGTTTGTTTGTGCTATGTTGAGCTGTGTTTAGTGGATTATGTTTTTATCATGTGCAAATCTTCCAGGGGCCCCAGTTTATTTAGATATACATAACAGTAAAAGACAATTCCAAAAATTTGGGATCAGCACTGGGTAGTTGCCTACCTATCTGTCGTCGTAAATCTGTAGTCCTCTCTCTCTCTCTCTTAGACGCACACATCAGCGTAGAGAGGGAGGGGGGGGAAAAGAGATGACAAGAGAGAGAGAGAGAGAGAGAGAGAGAGAGAGAGGGGAAGAGAGAGAGAGAGAGAGAGAGAGAGAGAGAAGGTGTTGGGTGAGATCTCGAACTCGAAATGGTTTATTTATATAGGCATGGCCTCGTTGAAGGGGTACAACACCATTTTAAAGCCAAAAAGGGCCAGGTCTGCAAATCTTTAAACTGTAACAAGTCATTTTCAATATTAATTAGCATCAAATACTAGATATTTTGACAGCAAGTGGCTGAAGTAACCTGAAAAAAGCAAAACCTTCAGTGTTTGTATTAAAGTTCATTCCCTTTGGTCATCTGTAAACTTATACAAATCAGCAGATAACAAAGCATAGTCATTACACTTCTGCCTGTGTCTGATATACATAAAACGAGCATGATCTTCACCAGCACATTTAGCAAATTAGAATACATACATTTAGACTGATACACATATTTATCATATATTTGTCATACTTCTATATTACATAATTATCGGAGGATCCATAACCGAAATATGATGATGTGCCTATAATAATAATAATAATAATAATAATAATAATAATAATAATAAGGTATGGAATTTATATAGCGCTGAATCTTATAAAGCAACAAATCACAGCGCTCAGATGACTTTTATTTTCCCGGGGATAATGGAATAAGCACTCATGTGTTGTTGTTTTTTTTACACCAGTCTCCGTGTGTATGCGGTTTTGTAAATTTTGTCATCTGTTCCCACCGGCACACAATGGCCTACTCTTTCGAAAAGCGGAACAGGATTTAACGTGTGCGCAAGATGTTCTGCATGCGTTCGCACACAGGGCCTCCGTTTATAGTCTCATCCGAAGGACATTGATATGATACTAAAACAATGAGAATCTTTATCTGTTTGTTGTTGTTGTGTGCATTTGTTGGTATTAAATTTTAAAAAACTATTTTGGTGGGTTTTGTTTAGTTGTTTGTTTTTTCTGGTTGTTTTTATTTGTTTGTTTGATTGGGCTTTTTAATTTTTTTTTTTGTTATTTTTGGTGGATGTAAATTTTTTTATTGTTTAGTTTTGTTTGATTTGCATAGCTTATTATTATTTAGGTTTTTAATCTATGAGTGCAGATATTTCTTCTTCTTCTTCTTCTTCTTCTTCTTCTTCTTCTTCTTCTTCTTCTTCTTCTCCCTTCTTCTTCTTCCTCCTCCTCCTCCTCCTCCTCCTCCTCCTTCTCCTACTACTACTACTACTACTACTACTACTACTACTACTACTACTACTACTACTACTACTTAACTACTACGATGATGATATGATTGATGAATATGATGATTATTCTTGTTGTTGTGATGATGATGGTGATGAGATGATGATGATGATGATCATGATCATCATCATCATCATCATCATCATCATTAGAATCAGGGCTTGATAAAAAAAAAGTAAGTGCACTGCTTATTCCCAATGTAAAAAAGGGAAAGGTAAAGGAGTCCCATAACCTATAAGGTCGTAGGGAGCGAGGCGTCAGAGACCTCACTTCTCTAGGCCAGCATATTGAGGGCGGCGCCCATCTCCTCTCCCTCGCTGCTTTACCTTCCCTGACCCTAAAGAGGGCAGGTACCCATTTACAGCTGGGTGAACTGGGGGAACTGTACTGAAGCCAAGGCGCGCAAACGGTCACCCATCCAACTGGTAACCACGCTCGACGCTGCTTAACTTGGCTGGGGGAAAGCGAGTGCTCCGACCACTGAGCTATCCCGTACCATTTGAAAATAAAAGTTTGACTTTTGACTTTGACACACTATAACAAGTGAAAGGAGAGAGAGAAGAGAGGAGAGAGAGGAGAGAGAGAGAGAGAGAGAGAGAGAGAGAGAGAGAGAGAGAGAGAGGATATGTGGTTGGGGAGGGGGTGGGTGGACGGATCGATGGATGGATTGATTAATTGATTAATCAATCTTTTATCTTCAAGGGTTACAGAGCAAGTATTCATATACTTTTTTCATTTGGCCCTTACCCTGATTAGGGACTATCAACACACACACACACACACACACACACACACACACACACACACTACACACACCACACACGCACACACACACACCACACACGCACACACACAGACACGCACACACACACACACACACACACACACACACAAAACACACACGCGCACAAAACAACAAACACCACACACACCCCACACACACCCCCACACACACACACACGCACACACACACACACACACACACACACACACACACACACACACACACACACACACACACAACCACACACACAACACACACACACACAACACACACACACGCACACACACACACCCAACTACAACAACGACAACAAAAGTTCAACCTATGGTTTCAAGACAGAGATTAATATTTGTTCAACAACACTCAATCCCCAACTGATCTGAACATTAACTCAATTTAGTCGCAGTGAAACGGATCCTGCCATTTTGTGGTGACGCGTGATTTTGGCTATATTTGAAAAATTCAGCAGACTTACCCAACATAATAATGACATACACATTATACACCATTGAAAAGCTTATAATGTCTACTTTTGAAATTGTTTCACAGTTTTTTTAATAGATGACTTTATTTATTTTTTACAAATTTTCAAAATATGTCACTGAATGCTGAAAAATAAAAAGTTTTGAACATTAGGGCTGCGTATCTTACATGCCTTGAACTGTTCTTTAACTAGCCCCCTTGAAGCAATGTGATGATTTTTCACCAAAGTAAAGTTTCCTGAAGCTGGTTAAATCCCCCTGATGTCAATTTTTGTGCAACAGTTTTTTTTAAAGAATCATAACACTGGAGAGCCTGAAATCCCAAAGATATCACTTGTTGACATGTCAACAAAATTAGCCAACAGACAAAAGCCAGGCAAGCTTATGGTCAAGGAAAGCAACTGTGCTTAGAAAAATGATTGCCCTACAGGCCAGAGTACTTTCCCTTGCGTTAAACATCACTTTGTGTTTTTTTTTAATTCGTAAGTGTGCCGATTCTTAAGCTTCGGCACGTCACAGTAAAGGAAAAGAGTCAATGAGTTAATGTCACACATATACATCGATTATGACTATTTTGAGAACAGAGATAAATATGTGTTCAATAAACACACACTCACCACATGGCTTGAACATTCATATAAAAACAGATACATTGATTACAATTAGGCAATTTGAGAGAGAGAGAAGAGAGAGAGAAGAGAGAGAGAGAGAGAGAGAGAGAGAGAGAGAGAGAGAGAGAGAGAAGAGAAGAGAGAGAGAGAAAGGTAAAAAGACAGGCAAAAAAGAGAGACAGATAGACAGACAGACAGACAGGGGAAAAAACGGACAGACAGACGGACAGACAGAGTTAGAGGTAGCATAACAATCTCTGCACTTTTTTCTTTATAGAAAACTGGAGAACAAGGAGATTGTATTAAAAGAAATATTCCCAACTTAGTTCATTTCATATTCTGCCTGAGACAGCAATGTTGACATTTGTTATTTATTTATTTATCTGCTTGAAATTTGGGTCTCTCGATTCTCGATTGGGATTGCGCCTTCCATATGTTTTCCTGTCTGCATGTGTATTTGGTTTCCTATTAGAGAGACTTTTTTCTACAGAATTTTGCCAAAGACAACCCTCTTGTTGCCGTTGGTTCTTATACGTGCACTAAATGAGTATTGTACATGTGCACAGGACCACGCTTTACTGTCTCATCCGAAAGACTAGCACCCAGACCACCACTCACGGTCTCGTGGATGTGGGAAAGTTTCAAGCACAAACGAGGATCGAACCACCACACACTTGAAACCCGAACTTTTTGTTTTCTAGGCAGTTGGGTTACATCAAGACCATGGATCCACCATGACAGTGGATGCACAGCATAGCAGTGCTGTAACCATGTGTGTTGTAGTGTGGAGGTATCACTGCTGCACTGCTGTGTGTTGTAGTGTGGAGGTATCACTGGTGCACTGCTGTGTGTTGTAGTGTGGAGGTATCACTGCTGCACTGCTGTGTGTTGTAGTGTGGAGGTATCACTGGTGCACTGCTGTGTGTTGTAGTGTGGAGGTATCACTGGTGCACTGCTGTGTGTTGCAGTGTGGAGGTATCACTGTGCACGCGTGTGTTGTAGTTGGGGTAATCACTGTGCAAATGCTGTGGTTGTAGTGTGGAGGTATCACTGGTGCACTGCTGTGTGTTGTAGTGTGGAGGTATCACTGGTGCACTGCTGTGTGTTGTAGTGTGGAGGTATCACTGGTGCACTGCTGTGTGTTGTAGTGTGGAGGTATCACTGGTGCACTGCTGTGTGTTGTAGTGTGGAGGTATCACTGCTGCAATGCTGTGTGTTGTAGTGGCAGGATCACCGTGCACTGCTGTGTGTTGCCCGACCCTCTGAGCACTCCTCCACACATCCCCTTCAATGGCCACAGGAGGCAGTGGACAAAACCTCACCCTGTTTCTATAATGTCGGGTGAATTCCCGGGACCCCAGATTTCTTCCCTGCTACCAACACACCTTCTGTGCTCTGTCTCCCAAAATCTGCTGCAAGTCCACAAAAATGGGAAAGGTTTTCTTGCCCTAAAATGCCGGAAGATAACATCCCTGTCTCCTGAGGAGTTTACCTCCCTGAAAAAGAACCCACCTCCATCCAGCAGAAGCCAAGTCACCAGAACGGTGTAAGATTCACGATGAAATGAACGGAGTTTACTGTGTGCATGTGACCAAGCAATGTACAAGTTGTAAAATTAACCAAACCTGCACGACACAGAACAGAACCTAAAGCGTCATTTCCCAAAAGGCAGGGCAGGATCTTACAAGACACCAGCTGTATTGCAGCATGTTTTATCTGATGTAACAAAAGCCAAAGACGTCATTGCAGACAGAAAGACAAATCTGAGAAGAAAGACAGCACTGGAGAAAAAACATTCTAACCTCACGCACCTTCATAGTGGCTTCTGTGACAGAAAGAGAGATGAAGGCGCTGAGGTCACTGCATCAGTGGGACACAGACCTGACAGTGGCGTTGACGTGATATTGACCAGCAAGAAGGCCACAAGGAAGGTTGTCCGGCTTCTCCATCAAAATGGACAATGCCCTCACCTCAGGTATTGCCCTCGTGTCATCGCTGTTGCCACAGAGATAAAAATAAAAGCCTGACAGACAGACAGTAATATCAAATGACACACCCGTAGACAAAAACCATTCCATAGACCATTATTACAGTGTGATGTCAGCACTGACATGGTGACACAGGTGATTATAACTACCTGGGCAAAGTCTCAGGTGCAAATGATGCCAGTGGGTTCATGAAGCAAAGAGGACAGGTGTTTCAGTGTGCACAGGACCCTGATGTGGGGCTTTTCTTGTGTCATGGATGGGGAGATCATCCTAGAGGTGTTTGTGTCATATGAACGATTTTGGGAGGAGAAGGACGCTTGGTCAAAGCATTCACAGAGACAGGGGAATGTGTGTTTCTAGTAACCAGTTTTGGCAAAATGTCCCAAACGTATGCTTAAGGATGGTTATGTCTCCTGTTCCAGGGTTCAGGCAGGTTTATACGTCTGTAAATCATGACTACAAACTTCAACCTAAACAACAGCCTGTCGGGGCAGCAACTTTTCAGGAAAAAAAGGGAACCCAACCCATTCGAAACAAAATAAAAAACGGATTCACAATCCAGGGGGCCCCCACCGTGCATTTGCTGGACATCACAGAGCATACTTTGCTGTGGTGGAGGGAAACCAAAGAGTCCCACCCGGCGCAGTGTCCCCTTTGTACGCGGTCATGGGGAAGGGAGTCAGCACTAACCCCCCCTGCAGAAGAGTGCCGGCCCAATTTTCTGCTTTTTTCACACGAGAGGGGAGAACGAACCCTTGTTAAAAACGAGGGAACGATTCTATCCACGGGTCAAAATCAGTGGGGACACTTTTCACTTTGCTGTTCCTGAGTCTGGGTTTTCCATCCCTTTTTCAAAAACCCCAGCAATAACGGTGGATGGCATACCGCCTGGGGTTCTTCAGGGGAGGAGTGTTTGATATGGGAAAGGGAAAGGCTGATTGTGTTTGTGTGTGTTTGCGTGCATGTGTGTGTGTGTGTGTGTGTGTGTGGGTGTGTGTATGACTGTATTTTTTGTGGTGTATTTGCACAGGCAGGTGTGTGGGTGTTTTGATGTTCGCACAATTCTAATGAATATTCACTTCAGCTCAGTGACAGTCCTGCTATGGCCTGCCTGGTCAGTGGAGATATCAGCAGCATGGCTGAATTGTATTCAGTGTCTGACCTTGTTTTCTCTCTGAAAAGGACTGCTGGATAATTCTGGTTCTTGTTTTTATCATTTTTTAAAATGCACATAGTATTTTAACTTTTGTGGTATGCAATAAAACTATGTTGTGTATATTTTTCCTATGTGATGTGTGTACAGAAATTAGGATGGGAGTGAGCAGTATATAAGATCTTTGAATGCTGTGCAAGATGCTGCTGTATATTCTGATGTACACTTTGCACTTGCAGCTAAGCAATGCTGTAAAAAGAAGACTATGAAAAAACAACTATAGCAAGAAGAACAAAGATAAAGAAAAAATAAACTATCATGTTTCTGCACTGGCCCCATAATACCACGTCTGTCCACGTTGAACCAAACCATGATGAAGGACTGTTTGAATGGCTGAGTGGATAAGGTCACAGCCTTCTGATCCTGATGGTGCTGGAGTCACTGGTCATGGGTTTGAGTCTTGACTGCCCCTGAATGTTAACAACTGGGACTTTTGCTCTTCTGTTTGCTTTTATGCAGACCTGCTATGTCTTTGGTCTCTTTCGTATGCATCAATGTAAAAGAACAAGTATTGCATCAAATATTCCATAGTTTTATTACACAGCACAGTGACATGTAAAATCAAAGAAATACTCAGCAACACCCAAACTTCAGAAGTGTTTGGGTTTTAAAATACTTTATACGGGTTTAAACACTGTCCTGGGGGTTTTTGGGGGTTTTTTTTTTTTTTGGGGGGAAATATTTTTTTTTTTGGGTTTGCAATAAAAGGAAAAAAATTAAAAAAAAAATTAAATTTACGAAAAGGGGTTTCCCGGGAAAAAATTTTTTGGGGTTTAACTTAAAAACGTTTTATTTTGGTCCCTTTTTTTTCTTTTGTTTTAAAAATTTTGTTTTAGCAAAAAAAAACCTTTTGAAAAAAAGAAAAAAAAATAAAAAATTTTTTCCCCCCCCTTTTTAAAAAATTTTCTTTCCAAAACCGGGGGGAAAAAATGGGAAAACTGAAAAAAAAAATTTTTTTAAAGGGTTTTGGGCCTTTTTAAAAATCCCCGGCCCTTAAACCCCCCCAAAGGGGTGGGGGGGGAAAAATTTAAAAAAAAAAAAAAGGGGGGTTTCCCCCCAAAAAAAAAAAAAAAAAAGGGGGGGGGTTTTTGGTTTTTGTGATCCCTTGTATCCCCTTTTTTTTAGTTTTGGCTTTTGAATTTTTTTTCTTTTTCCCAAAATTTTAAATCTTTTGTTCCCCTCTTTTTCCTTTTTTCCCCCCCCTTCTGTTTAAAAGTTTCTCCCCCCAAAAAATTAAAATTTTTTTTATCTTCTTTTTTTTGGTAATTTTCCTTTTTCTTCTCTTTTTCCCTTCTTTTTTTTTCCACTTCTTCTTTAAACCTAAATTCTCCTAAACTTTTTAAAAGGTAAAGGGGCTGTTTTTGTATTTTTTTTTTAAAATATTTTTTTTTAAAATTTATTTTTTTTTAATTTTTTTTTTCATATTATATAAAAAATTTAAAAATTTAAAAAAAAAAATTTTTTTTTCATTTTTTTGGGTTTAAAAAAATTTTTTTATTCCTTCTTTTTTTTTTTTTAATATTTTTTCTTTATATTTTTTTTTTACAAATTTTTTTTCCTTTTCAATTTTTTGTTTTATCTTCCTTTTTTTTTTCCCCCTTTTTTTTTTTTTTCTTTCCCTTTTTTTTCTTTTTTTAATAATATTATTTTATTTTTTTTTTTTTTATTTTTGTTATTTTCTCTTTTTTTTTTTTTTTTCTTTTTTTTTCCCTTTTTTTTTTTTTTTTTTTTTCTTTTTTCTTTATTTAAAATTTTTTGTTTTTTTTAAACCCCCCCCCCCCAAAATTTTTTTTTTCCCCCCCCCCCTTCATTAAAAAAAAAAAACCCCCCCCAACCAAAAAAAAAAAACAAAACAAAAAAACCCACCCAAAAAAAACCTCAACACCCCCCCAAAAACCCACCCAACCAAACCACCCCCCAAAAAAAAAAAACCCCCCCCAAAACACACACACAAAAACACACACCCCACACACACCACCAAAAAAAAACCCCCACCCAACCAAAAAAAACAACCCCACACCAACTCAAACACAAAACCACCCCAAAACACAAAAACCCAAAAAAACCCCGGGCACGCATGCACGTGTGTTTTGGGGTGGGGGCGTATGTGTATGTGGTAACCGTTTTTGTGCATACCTCTGTTTTTTCCGTGGTGTTTGTTTGTGTGGGTATGTGTGTGTGTTGTGTGTGTGGCGCGCGCGCGCGCGAGGTATATGCTGGATCCCCGGAAGATTGATTTTTTTGTGAACATAGGGCCAAAGGCATTACATTGTTTTGAAGATCTTTTTCCCCTTTCCTTTTTTCTATTTCCTCTTCTCTCCCTATCCTCTCCTGTCTCCCCCCTGTCCGTCTCTATGTCTCGTTTCTCCTGTCTCTTTCTATGCTCTGTTTTTCTATGTCTCTCTCTCTCTGTCTTTTTCCTTCTCTTGTCTTTTTCTCTCTATCCTTCTCTCTCTCTTCTTTCTCTCCTCTCTCTCTCCCCCTTTTTCTCTCTCCTCTCTCTCTCTCTCTCTCTCTTCTTTTTCTCTCCGTTTTCGGCTGCTCTCTGTCTGTCCTCCCTTTTTTTCAGAAAAAAACCCTCCAACAATTTTTCCCCCTACATCTTTTTTTTTTCTCAGTATGTGTCCGCATTATTTCAAAAGGATGAAATCTGATTTTCTTCTCTTTTCCAAAGTTGTTTTTTCTATGTCAATCAATCAATCAATAATCAATATCATCAATCAATATGATCAACAATTATCAATCAACGATCAATCAATCAATAATCAACATTTTTATTGCCCTTTTAAAAGGGGATTTGTACTGTAACCCCCAAAAAAACCGCTGCATGGGGGTTTCGTTTTCGAAATTACCATGCCCGTTAAGGGAGAGGGGAAGGGGGCGTACTGTTTTGGACCCGGAGTTTTTTTTAAACAGCCCACCCCCATCACAACCCCTTTTATTCAACACATCGCTTGCTGTATTCGACTCAATAACCCAAACCACAGCATGATTTTAACTGTTGTAAACACTGAATATAAAAAAATAATAATAAATAATAATAATAATAAAAACAAAAGCACTACTACTACTAAACACTACTCACACACTACTATACAACTACTACTACATTACTACTTCACTTCACTACTACTATACTACTACTATAATAGCACAGCAGCACTACAGCAGCAAAGCAGCAGCAGCTATGTGAGTATAGTAGTTTAAAAAAAATATAGTAGATAGTATAGTAGTGTAATAGAAAAAGTAATGTAATAGTAGGTAGTATAGTAGTAATAGTAGTATAGTGGTGGGGTGGGGTGGTGGGGTGGTGGGGTGATAAGATAACAACACCAAGAAGAATAAGAAAGGGAAAAATTATAACAACAAAAAAACAAGAAAAAAGAATAGTAATAGTGATAATAAAAAATAAAAATAACTCAAAATAATAAATTTGAAGAAGAAGAATGATAATAACCATAAGAAAAAAATAATATTAAAAAAAAAAAATATTGTATTAAAGTAAGCGGTCTTTTGAGTAACAAAAGAAACGCTTGCATTCAAATCATTAGAACTACATCCCTCACAAAACAAAACAACACACACACATACCACACCAAAACCCCACACACACACCAAAACACAACACACACACACCACACACACACACACACACACAACACACACACACACAACACAAGGAAGCACACACACACACACCATTTTGTTAAGTTTTGTATTTCTTTGCCATGTTTTTGCAACACACTGTTTATATAGTTTGGAATAGACTTTTAATGTGCATTCATACCAAACACTATCTCAACCCCCCCCCCCCCCCCCCCACCCCCCCGCCCGCCTCCCATAGTCTGTATCAATTTAAGTGACAGACATAAAATTGAAAGACACACACACACACACACACACACACCCACTTTAAGTCTTCCTAAAGGCTGTCCATTCACTTCTGTACTGAGCAGCTATCAGTGAACATCACTGGTTTTACCTAAATACACGTTTTATTTTAGAACAGCAAACAGTGAACATTGCTGACTACAACTCTTTGTAGCACAGTTGGCAGTGAACACTGCTGAATTTTCCCCGACATATACTCTTGTGTATAACATCTTGGAACATTCTTGGTTTTGCAGGGACATATACCCATGTGTAAAACAGCAAACCGTCTACATCGCAGAATTTATCACGACTTATAACCACGCGTAAAACATCTAAGTGTGAACATCACTGGATTTACCTGTGCACACCTGGTGGTTTTTACCAGACTACTCTCTTCTTTGTGTAACAGATAACGTGGCTGGTTATACCTGTACACATACGTCTTCACAGAACACCTAACAGTGGACATTGCTGGTTTTACCTGGTTAGTCTTCTTCATAAACCAGGTAACTTATGTTGTGCTTTTGTCTGTCTTGTGCCACCTGTTTCCTATTGTGTTGCATCATGTTGTGTTATGCTGTGTTGAGCCTTGTTGTAGTGGATTATGTTTTTGTCATGTGCAAATCTGCCAGTGCCTCAGTTCATTTAGATATACATATCAGGAAAAGATAATTCCAAAGTTTGCATCAGCATTGAGCAGTTGTCTACCTATCTGTTTGTCTGTAAATTTGTAGTCCTCTCTCTCTCTCTCTCTTCTCTCTGGAGAGGGGGGGAAACTGTGAACATTGTCTCACTGGTAAGACCCTCTTTTGGTCTCTGCAACTTTTTGCCTACTGTGCACAACATAGGTAGATTGGTAGTCCAAGAGTTTGCTGACTATCATAGGTGGAACCATGCTTTCAGCTGCAGTGGACTTCAGGACCAGTTGTGGCCATTTTGTGCCATTATTCATCCGCTTCATGCTGAAGCCAGCTGGAGAGAAAGTTTATTGGCATGTCGCCATTCTCAAGCTCACAGGCAGAGTGGACGGTGTAACCTTTGGGTTGCTCCTCTCCTGTCTATTTTGGGGCAGCTTACTTTTGCAATGTGGAGACATTGAAAGTAACCCTGGGCCAACCCCCAGCAAAGATTCCATGAGGCAGACACGACTCAGCAGTATGGAGGCATCCCGGCGTTCCAGCGTAAAAGGACGGGGGACTCTCGTATTCCTGTGGCCTCCCCCACAGCAACAGGACCAACACTGAGTGACCACGTCATGAACACTGTGCATGACAGAAGTGACCGGACAGACGCCAGCATAAATCCAGTCCGACAGGACATGCAGAGGGTTAAATGAAGACTCTGAAAGATGAGCTGAAAATGCTGAGAGAGGACATGACGGGACTCAGAAGAGAAAACGAACGAAGAATTGCGGAAGACCAATGACACGCTGATGGGAAGACTGGAGGACTGGGAAAGAAGAATCAATGACCTGGATGGACGTTCCAAGCAGAACAACTTGCTGTTTTACGGTCTTCCCAGGAGGGAGAACGAGACCCCTGCCGACTGTGAGGGCATGCTGCGGGACCTGGTCACCCACAAACTGGACCTGGCTCGGGACGTGGAACTGGACAGAGCTCACCGCCTGAACTCCAAGCCAGACTCTCCCATGATCGCCAGATGCACTTTCTACAAACAGAAAGTGAAGATCCTGAAAGCAAAGAGCAAGCTGAAGGGCACCAATGTGTTCATCGAAGAGGACTTCTCCAAAGGTGGTGAGAGACTTGAGGCGGAGACTGACTCCTCACATGAAGAAAGCCAGAGAAGAGGGGAAGAAGGCTGCCATGGTCTTCAACTACCTGCTGACTGATGGGCACAAATTCACTGTTGACAGTCGTGACAAGCTGACAGATAGGAAATAGGAGGTTGGTGGGCCAAATGTGACATGGGATATTTTTGGTGTGGGTACAAAAAGAAAAAAAAAGACACAGGTGGTTTCAAGGGGTAGGGGTGTGTCAGTGAGTATGCACGTGGTTTTTGTGATGAAAAGAGTGTGTTTGAAAACTTGGGTGTCAGTTGTTGTCCTGTGTTCTGTCTGAAATATGTACACACCCTGAACTGCCACAGAAAGTGGATGTTAGTAAAGGGATCGGTTTGTAGGATGAAAATTGTGAAAATGATAAAAGAAAACATTTGTCTTTTCTGCACTGAAACGTTAATGGGCTCTTACCAAATAATAATGTATGGAATTTATATAGCGCTGAAATATACATGGCCCTGAACTTTTTTCCTATGTTTGTTCCTGTAATTTCATATGTCTGGTCGAAACGTTCTTGATGAGTTTACCACTAATGTTTTACCGGATTTAAAGACATTTGGCATTAGTATCAAAACAGAGACATTGACTGCAATTAAGAAGTTGAGAGAGAAAGAGAAAGAGGGAGAGAGACAGACAGACAGACATATAAAAACAGAGGTAGCATAACAATCTCTGTTCTTTTTTGCTTTATAGAAAACTGTAGAACACAGAGATTGTAATAAAAGAACAATTCCCAACTTAGATCATTTCATATCTGCCTGAGATAACAATGTTGACATTTTGTTTTTCCATCACACGCACAATTTTTACAAATGACTGGACAGAAAAATGTAGATAAAAGACCCATAAACAATTATCAATAATTGTTTTAACCAGAAGGATACTTTCTTTATATATAAAAAATCCTGTTGGAATTAGTTTCAGGATATTTACAAATGTGTGTCATGTGTCATGGTATCTCACATAGAGATCGCATATCCTCACTCACTCACTCACTCAGTCCCATGTCTCAAAGGACGTAGGGGGGACATGAGAGAAGACGCAACAGAGATATTTTTCCATGCTTCACGATCCTGTGTGGCTAGTAGAAGGTGTTGCAGGGGTTGGGCGTCTTTGATGTTGTCAACCCATGATTTTTTTTGGCGGCCTCTTCTTCTCTTGCCTTCAACCATTCCCTGCAAGATGGTTTTTGCTAAGGTGTTGTGTCTTGTGGTGTGACCAAACCACATCAATTTTCTCCTCTTTATGGTGGAGAGCAGAGGTTCTTGGGGGCCCACACGCTTTTTGATTTCTTCTTTCACATAGTTGTTGGTCTTGTGTTCTTTGTATGATATTTTGAGGAGTCTTCTGTAGCACTTGTTCTCGAATGCTTGGATTCGCCTCTCTAGCTCTGCTGACAGAGTCCATGATTCACAACCATATAGGAGGATATATATCACGAGGGATTTGTAGAGGTGATATTTGGTGCAGAAGCTGATGTTGTTGCTTCTGATCCTGATGGTGCTAGGAGTCCACTGGTCATGGTTTTGAGTCCTTGACTGCCCCTAACTGGTTAACAACTGGACTTTTGCTCTTTCTGGTCACGTTTATGCAAGACCTCTATGTCCCTTGGTCTCTTTTCTGTATACAAACAAGCAGAAAACAAGTAATTTGCCTCTAATATTCCATAGTTATTACACACACATGACATGTACAATCACAGAAATAATCAGCATGCCACCCAAGAATCTGAGTGTGTTGGTTATACATACCTTTATACTTGGTTAATCATCTGTGCAGAGTATTTCTTGACTGCTATTCCTAGCGATGTGGAGTTTACAAGCGAGAATAATTCTTCTGTAAAACCTGAAATCTTAAGCTGAAAACCTGAAACAGTACTGCATCAGTGAAGAAGTGCTGTAGAATATTGTGTTTGTGAATGATTCAGATGAAGTTTTGTTTTCTATGTTTGATTTGGATGAGTGATTAAATGGGTCTGTGATGCAGTGATTATCCTGAGTAAATGACATTTTAGGAGGAATGGAATAAGAGAAAGAAGTTTCTCGGTTTGTCAGTGTGTGTGTTGTTTGTGGAGTGAAGAGAAAGCTTGTTTTTATCTAACCTTCTGTGGATTGTTCCGTGCTTTGAATAGGCTGGGGTGCTGTCTGTGTATAAATGTTTTGGGTCTTTATTTTCTAAAGCTTTGTTTGTCCATTTCAGTATCCTCCTGTTTCCTGTGTCCTGTCCTTCTGCTGTCAGTTTTCCTCTCTCTCTCTGTGTCTCTGTCTTCCTGTCTTCTGTCTTTTATGTCTCTCTTTGTTTTGAATAAACTCGCTCTCCTTTATTTACATTTCATTGTCTGTCTCTTATCCGTTTCGCTGATTCTCTTTATCTCTCACTCTCCTCTCGTCCTCTCTCTCATCTCTCTATCTCTTCTCTCTCTCTCACTCTCTCTCTCCCCTCTCTCTCTCATCCTCTCATCTCCTCTATCTCTCTCTCTCCAGCTCTCTCCTCATCTCTCTCTCTCCATCATTCTCTCTCAAGCTTCTACTTGTCTCTCTTCTCTTTGTAATTTTCCCCCCGACCCCTACACCCCCCAATAAAAAGAAGAAAACACCCACCAAACCCAACACACACACACTCAAACACACACACAAATACACACATACACCCACTCATGCACACAACTCTCACACACCACACATAAAACAAACACGTCATAATAAAGGAACAACAAAAAGACACCACTCGAACATACACACACACTTTCAATAAATTCACACACACTCACACACACATTCACACACACGCACTCACTCATACACCACGACACTCCCGACACACACTCACTCACACAGACACACTCACACTCAAACAAACACACACTCACACACACACTGAAACACACACACACACACACACACACACTCATATACCACACATACGCCACGCGCACGCAAACAAAATTAATAAAATACACGTGTGTTTGTGCGTGGTGATGGCGTGTGTGTCGTGTGAATACCTGTATATTTTGCACACCTCAGGCTATCTTCAGTTTAACGTCTATTCACATTTTAGTGGATTTTAGACGGGGAAAATCTAACAAGAAAAAGCAAACGTTAACTGATATATTTAGATAACAGTACTGAATAAAACCAACTTTAACATACTAACAAAAACTGATTATCGGACTCTTTTTTATCAACACCTAACACAATGTCCAACAGTATCGATGGTTCAACAGAATCTGATCAGTGACAGACTAGGAACAGCAGGTAAAAATGCTTTAAATGTACCACAAACAAAAATAACAATGACTATTGGAGATCTTCTCCTCTACAAATGCAGTTTACATCTTTCACGTATTTCGTCCTTGAAAGCATTTACTATACCTGTACATGAGGGATAACAATATTTCTGCGATTAAATCAACCACATAAATTGTTAGAATAAAAGCATTTTGAAATCAATCACCTTGCTTGTACAGCTATTGCCAACTCGTTTTATCTTCTTTCTGAAATGCTACCGCAAGCATTTTGTAGCAATTGTATCCCTCATGCAGAGATAAGGCCACATTTATTTACAGGAAGCATTTTTTATACCTCGCTCCATATTTTGCAAGCTGTCAACTTTCACTTAAAATATATTTCCAGTGTGTGAGGAACCCTACAGAAAAAGTAACATACTACCTCTTAAAATAAAAAGTGTACCAGATGCCTGATTTCAATGATAAGTTCTTTTCTTACACTACAATAAATTTTTTAAAGCATGCAAAACTGATTTCGAATCACACATACAAAAGTCTGTTGATAATGTCTTTGGAAAGTCAAGAACATAGTACGAAGGGCCAACAGTTAGCATTAGCTCAGGCTGTAAATATAGATTTAATTTTTCCCAGTTGACAATCGTTCGACTCTCCATGACGATAACGAAAAGCCGCACCAGCCTCATCAGTATTTAAGAACTATCCATCAGTATAGATTTTTGATATGATCAGATAAGTATTTGAACAGGTTCTGTTACTAATGAAGTAAGAATGTTAACATTTTACTTTTCATACAGAAGAATCATTAATAATCAAAATGACTTTAAGCAGTTCCCAAGGTAGTTGGGAGCTGACCTGTACTTCTGACTTTGCTAATTCATTTGGATGAAATTCCTGAAAGTTTAAAAAGGGTGAAGTGTAAGTACTATGTAGTAAGCCAGCTGATTGTTCTGGGCTCTTTTTGGAAAGTGATTGTCGGACTTTTATCTATACCTTTGTGTTTTTTCTGTGTGTGATTTGTATTGTTTGTGTGTGTGTGTGTGGTGTGTGTGTGTGTGTGTGTGTCAGCGTCTGTTCTGTGTGCTCGCGCGCGATGTATATGCATGGATCCCTGGAAGATTGGATATGTATTTTGTGAACATAGCCAAAGTGCTTACATTGTTTCGAATTTCTTTTCTTCTCTTTCAACTCTCTCATCTCTTTTTCCTCTCTCTCCCCTATCTCTCTCTCTGTCTCCAGCACTGTCTCCGTCCTCTATGTTTCTGTCTTGCTCTATGTCTCTCTGTCTCAGTCGTTGTCTCTCTCTGTCTCTCTATCTCTCTGTCTGTCTGTCTGTCTCTCTCTCTCTCTAACTCTCCCTCTCTCTTTCTCCTCTTCTGTCTGTCTGTCTCTCTGTCTGTCTCTCTATCTATCAGAAAAAAAAACTTCCAAACATTTCTCCACTACTATCTTGTTTTTTTTCTCAGTGTGATGTCCACATTATTTCAAAGGATTAGCTGATGTCTTCTCTGACCATAAAGTAGTTTATATCCAATTCAATCAATCAATCAATCAATCAATCAATCAATCAAAGATCAATCAATCAATGAAGATATCAATCAATTATAAATCAAGGATCCATCAATCAATCAATTATTTTCGTTGCCATCTGTCTAAAGGATTTGTAATGTAACCAGAACATCTCGTCTGCAGTGGAGTTTCTGTTTGCGACATGCCATGCCAGTGTAAGAGAGAGAAAAGGGACGTCACTGTGTTTGTGAACAAGATACAAAAGAAAAAAAAACCAGCCCAAGTTTTATAAACAGCCCTCCACCATCACACTCTTCTATTCAACAGAACAGCATGCTATTCCGACTCACAGAACACAATCCACAGCAGTGAACTTTAGCTGTTGTGAAACACTGAAAGTGTACAATAATAATAATAATAATAATAATAATAAAATATAAAAATAAACACTACTACTACAACTACTACTACTACTACAACTACTACTAACTACTACTACTACTTCTACAACTACTACTACAACTACTACTACTACTGGCAGCAGAAGCAGCAGCAGCACAGCAGCAACAGCAGTAGAAGTAGTAGTAGTCCATGGTGGGGGTGGTGGTGATGAAGATAACATATCTATCTATCTATCTTATCTGTCCCGTATCTGACGACCGTGGGGGCACCTCAAAAGACTCACAACCAGTTCCCCTCCATTCCTCTCTCTCGTTTTGCCTTTCTCAGGATTTTTGATTCTAGGCCTGGTCCATTGCGCTGATGTTATCCTCCAGCTCTTCCTGTCTGCCTCTTCTTCTTCTCCTTGGACAGTGCCTTGTAAAAACAGTCATTGGCAAGTCCTTTGGAATCTTGTGACATGCCCATATCATATAAGTTTACACGCTTTTTTCACGATCGTCAGAAGGTTCTCATAGGGTCCGAATGGTTTGCGGGATGTCTGTTATGCACGCGTCGTTGCATATGTGGTCTTTGTAGGAATGCCAAGGAGTTCTCCGAAAGCATCTCATCTCCCACCGCCTGTACTCTTCTCTCCAAATCTGCAGTCCAGGGTCCAAGATTTCACAAGGCATACAGAAATAAGGAAATGACAAGAGCCGCATTAGTCTGATCTTGAGATAGTGAGATATTTTTTATCTCTCCAGATGGTGTTTTAGTTTTACAAAGCTGTTATTGCCTGTGCAGTCCTTGCATACTACTTTCTGGCTTGGATCCCCTGGTCAGATACTATGCTCCCAGTACTTGAAGCTTTGAAACTGTTTTCCAGCTTCTGTCATTAACCCTGATATCAGTGCTAATGCCAGATTGGTGTTATTAGTCATCAGTTTGGTCTTTCTCTGCACTGATTTCCATGCCGGTATGTTTTGGCCTTATTCAAGTGTTCTGTTAGGCTGGCAAAGCTCTTTTTCTGATCCTGCTAGTCCAATCAAACAATGTCATCTGCGAAGCGGAGGTTTGGGAATCGTTCTGCCACCAATGCCCTGACTGCTCCTTCAATTATGTTCCAGTGCAATCAGCCATGATTCTCTCAGGAAGATGTTGAAAAGAGTGGGTTTAAAGTAGACAGCCTTGCCTTACTCCAACTGATGTACGAACCATTCTCCAATGTGTGTTGTTGTAGTACACTGCGCTTGGTGGCCACGCTGTACAGCTGTTTGATGACTCTGGATCCGGTTTGCATTGATGCTGTACAAATCATGTTTGCCCACAAAGCTGCCTGCCACACCCTGTCAAATGCCTTCTTAAAATCGATAAATACTGTAAAGGTCCTTGTGATGTTGAAGGTAACCGCTCACATAGTATTCTGAGGTTGAATATCTGTTCTGTTGTGCTGCGGACCCTGCTCTGAAACCTGCTTGTTCCTCAGCACTGATGGCTCTGCCTTGTGGTCTTCAGTCATTCACTATTTCTGCTACATGACCTTGCATGGGTGGCATATGAGGCTGATTGGCGGTAATTTTAAGGCATTGTTGTAGATTTCCTTTCTTGGGGAGGGTGATGATGAGTGACTGAGTCCATGGTAGTTGGCCATTTTACCTGTCTGCCAGATCTTGTTGCAGATTCTTTAGTAGGCGCTGAACATGGCTTCCCCCTCCACTAGAACCAACTCAGCTGGAAATGTTGTCAGCCCCTGCTGACTCCCCCTTTCAGCGATCTGACTGCTGTTTCCTTCCACTTCTTCTTCGGAGGGATAGGTGACCTGTCCTGTGTCTTTGCTGTGGGTATCATTAAGGACTTCTGGATCTCCTCGGTTCTAATAATATACAGGTCGGACAGTATTCGTCCATCTGTTCCAGAATATCCTGGTCGTCAGTGAGACACTATCCCCATTTTTGTCTTGGGATTTGGTTAAACTTTTCCCTGTTTTGTGCTAGTCAGGTCTTTCACCAGCTGATATGCATTCTTGCTATTGTTTTTCCTGATGTTCACTTCAATACTTGCACTGTCACCGATCCGATTTCTCTTTTTTGCCGTCCTCATGACTTTCCTGATTCGTTTGTTGACTGCCCTATATTGTTTCTGCTCTTTCTTTTGTTTCATTTTCTTTTCTTTTCTTTCAACTCTCTACGCTTGTCGCAGTAGTTTGTAGGATGTTAGGTGTGACCATGGTTTTTTTGACTGTTCGGGTTTTCCCCAAGAATCCGCTTGCGTTTCAGTCACTGCTGTAATGAACTATTCGTCATGTGTCTAGTCATGAGTCCTATCACAGTGAGTGCTGCAAACATTACCACAACCTTGCTTGAAAAAAATATTCTAATACCTCTGGGTCCATCAGCTTCTCGAGGCAAATTTGATCCTGATGTTGTTCCGCTTGTGGATTTTCTTTAGACGTAGTCGGAAAGTCATCATCACAAGATCATGAGCACTCCCTTGTCTGCTCCACGTAAAACTTCTTGTCTGTGCGCTGTTAACGCATATACTGAAAACCGTCTATTTCACCAGAGTAAAATCTATTTGGTTGTGATGTTCCTCCATTGGGCAATGCCATGTCCATTTTTCTGAGATTTCTAGTGTGGGCCAAGTGTATTTCCACTAGCTGGAGGGTGATGTTACTTAGGCAAACACCAGATCTCATCCTCATTCATTTGATGGTTTATTACAATGTGGCCCACAAACGCCCTCCCAATCTTTCCATGCATCTTCTCCTACCTTGGCGTGTGCAGTCACCTGCACAACGAGGAATGTCTTTTTCATGGGAGTTTGATTCGAACCTCTTGTAGCTGGTCCAAAATTCATTCTATGTCTCCATCTGTGCAGTCTGATGTAGGGGCGTATGCCTGTACTACAGTTATGTTAAAGGGGTTGCTCTCAAGGAGATGTAATAAGTCTGCTGGACACATTAACCCAGTACCACCAGCCAGCATGTGGGGAGTAAACCCACAAAAAATCCACCTGGAAGAGTGATGGGCTCCGCCAGGTTTGATATGCTCAAGAACCCCATGACAAAGACAGCCAGAATTTTCATACCGATCGTCGTACGCCCCCCGGGATACCAAGGACCCGCGCCTTCTGTTCTCATCAGACTGAGGTCGAAAATATGCTACTGATGTAAAAAAAAACAAAATCCGTGCCATAAACAACACCATCATTGGCTCATGGAATGTACGGACACTAAGAGCCTGCGGAACAGGAAAACTGACACATGAGATGGTCCAGAATCAATGGCACATCTTGGCTCTGCGAATAAGGTGGAAAAACATTGAGAAACAACGAACCCAGGAAGCCCCAAGTATACTACCAGTGGGAAAAACAGGATAAACATGCACACGGCGTGGATTTTCGTTCACAAAGACACCATGAAACACCGTTCATGAGCTGTCAGCCTGTGTCCAGAGACAGATAACAAAATAACCAATCAACAAAAAATAATATGAAAATGATAATAATAATAATAACAATTATTAATAATAGATATTAGAACAACATAACAAGAAGAAAAAGAATAGTAATAGTGATAGTCAGAATAACAATAATGATAATAACAACAACAATAATAATGATAATACCATAAAAAAAATATATATGGTATATAATATAATGCTGGATCTTGTGAAGTAAACAAATGAAACGCTGCAATTCAGATTCATTTACAACATACATCCAGCTCAAACAAAACACAACACACACATACACACACACACAGAGGCAAGCACAACACACACATTATTGTTAAGTTTTGTATATCTTTGCCTGTTTTTTGCAACACACTGTTTATATAGTTTTGGAATAGACTTTTAATGTGCATTCATACCAACACCTTCCAAAACCCCCCCCCCCCCCCCCCCCCCCCCGCCCGTCTCCAAAGTCTGATCTCAATTAAGTGAACAGACTTAAAAATGAAGACACACACAACAACACACACAATCACACACACACACACTTAAGAGTCATCCTAAAGGACTATCCATTCACCTTCTGTACTGAGAGCTATCAGTGAACATCAAGGATTTTACCTAAATACACGTTTTATTTTAGAACACAAACAGTGAACATTTGCTGACTACAACACTATTGTACAAAGTTGGCAAGTGAACACTGCGAATTTTCCCGACATATACTCTTTGTATAACAACTTGGAACATTCTTGGTTTTGCAGGACATATACCCATTGTAAAACAGCAAAACCGTCTTCATCGCAGAATTTAACACGACTTAAACCACGCGTAAAACATCATGTTTGAACATCACTGGATTTCACCTGTGCACACCTGTGGTATTTACCAGACTACTCTCATCTTGTGTAACAGATAACGTGGCTGTATATACCTGTTACCATACGTCTTCAACAGAACACCCTAACAAGTGGACATTGCTGTTTTACCTGGTTAGTCTTCTTCATAAACCAGTAACTTATGTTGTGCATTTGTCTGTCTTGTGCCACCTGTTTTCCTATTGTGTTGCATCATGTTGTGTATGCTGTGTTGAGCCATGTTGTAGTGGAAATTATTTTTTTGTCATGTTGCAAATCTGCCCAGTGCTCAGATTCATTTAGATATAGCATACAGGAAAAGATAATTCCAAAGTTTGCATCAGCATTGAGCAGTTATCTACCTATCGTTTTGTCTGTAAAATTTGTAGTCCTCTCTCTCTTCCCTCTCGTCTCTCTCTGGAGAGGGGGGGAAACTGTGACATTGTCTCACATGGTAAGACCCTCCTTTTGGTCTCTGCAACTTTTTCCTACCTGTGGCACAAATAGGTAGATTGGTAGTCCAAGAGTTTGCTGACTATCAGAGGTGGAACCATGCTTTCAAGCTGCATGGACTTCAGGACCAGTTGTGTGGCCATTTTGTTGCCATTATCATCCGCTTCATGCAGAAGCCAGCTGGAGAGAAAGTTATTAGGCATGTCGCCATTCTCAAGCGCACAGCAGAGTGGACGGTGTGAACCTTTGTGTTTGCTCTTCCACCCCTCCTTGTCTACTTTTGGGCAGCTTACTTTTGCAATGTGAGACATAGAAAGTAACCCTGGGCCCAACCCCCAGCAAAGATTCCATGAGGCAGACACGACTCAGCAGTAGGAGCAATCCCGGCGTTCCATCGTAAAGGACGGGGACTCTCGTATTCCCTGTGGCCTCCCCCACAGCAACATAGACCAACACTGAGTGACCACGTCATGAACACTGTGTCAAGACAGAAAGTGACCGGACAGACGCCAGCATAAATCCAGTCCGACAGGGACATGCAGAGGGTTAAAATGAAGACTCTGAAAGATGGAACTTAAAATGCTGAGGAGAGGACAATACGGACTCAGAAGAGAAAACGAACGAAAAGAAATGCAGAAGACCCAATGACACGCTGATGGGGGAAACTGGAGGACTGGGAAATGAAGAATCAATGACCTGGATGACGTTCCAAGCAGAACAACTGCTGTTTTACGGTCTTCCCAGAGGAGAACGTAGACCCCGGCCGACTGTGAGGGCATGCTGCGGACCTGGTCACCCACAAACTGGACCTGGCTCGGACGTGAACTGACAGACTCACCCGCCGAACTCCAAGCAGACTCTCCCCATATGCCATATGGCACTTTCTACAAACAGAAAGTAAAGATCCTGAAAGCAAAGAGCAAAGCTGAAGGGCACCAATGTGTTCACGAAGAGGACTTCTCCCAAAAGGTGGTGAGAGCTGAGCGGAGACTGACTCCTCAACATGAAGAAAGCCAAGAAGAGGGAAGAAGGCTGCCATGGTCTTCAACTACCTGCTGACATGATGGGCACAAATCACTGTTACAGTCGTGACAATCGGACAGATAGGAAATAGGAGGTTGGTGGGGGACAAATGAGACATGGGCTATTTTTGGTGTGGGTCCAAAAGAAAAAAAAAACACAGGTTGTTCAAGGTATAAAATAACGGGGTTTGTCCAGTGAGTATGCACGTGGTTTTTGTGATGTAAACAGAGTGTTGTTTGAAAACGTTGGGTGGTCAGTTTTAGTCCTGTGTTCTGTCTGAAATATGTACACACCCTGAACTGCACAGAAAGTTGATGTTAGTACAGGGATTCGGTTTTAGGCTAAAATTGTGAAAATGATAAAGAAACATTTGACTTATTCTGCACTGAAACCGTTAATGGGCTCTTAACCAAATAGATAATGTATGGAATTTATATAGGCGCTGAAATATACATGCCCTAACTTTTTTCCTATGTTATGTTCTAGGAATTTTCATATGTCTGCGTCGAAAACGTTTTCTGATGAGTTTACCACTAATGTTTTACCGGATTTTAAAGACATTTGGCATTATGAATCAAACAAGACATTGACCTGCAATAAGAATGAGAGAGAAAGAGAAAAGGTAGAGAGACAGAACAGACATACATATAAAAACTAGTTAGCATAACAATCTCTGTTCATTTTTTTTGCATCATAAAAACTGTAAAAACAGAGATTGTAATAAAGAACAATTCCCAACTTAGATCATTTTCAAATCTGCCTGAGATAACAATGTTGACATTTTGTTTTTCCATCTCACGCACAATTTTTACAAATGATCTGGACAGAAAAAATGTAGATAAAAGACCCATAAACAATATCAATAATTGTTCTAACCAAAGGATACTTTCTTTATCATATAAAAAATCCTGTTAGGAAATTAGTTTCAGGATATTTCCAAAATGGGTGTCATGGTGTCATGGTATCTCACATAAGATCGCATATCCTCACTCACCTCACATCACACTCAGTCCCATTCTCAAAGGACGTAAAGGGGGGGACATGAAGAAAGACGCAACAGGAGATATTTTTCTCATGCTTCCCGAACCGTGTGAGCTAGTAGAGAGTTTATGCAGGGGTGGGCGTCTTTGATGTTGTTCCCCCCCCCCCCCCCCCCCCTACCCATGGATTTTTTTTGGCGCCTCTTCTTCTCTTGCTTCAACATTCCCTGGCAAGATGGTTTTTTGCTAAGGTGTTTGTGTCCTTGTGGCTGACAAACCACATCAATTTTGCTCCTCTTTATGGTGGATAGAGCAGAGGTTTCTTGGGGGCCCTCTACTTTTACCTGAACAGAAAGAAGAGAAACAACTCCATTCCGAGGAGATTGTGTTAATGATTCAATTGTTTTAATAGCTGTGTCCTACTTCAAACCTTATTAATGGTGGGGTCTTTATCTTGGTGTTCAGGGTTTGTCAGTAACTTGTTGGTATCTTGGGCGATGGGTATTATGCAATCCCTCACAGTATTTCGTCCAGCGTTTGGAGGATTGGCAATTTGCTTTCAGTTTAAAAAGAATCCTTCTTTGTCTTCGAATAACATAGGTTTTAGGTCTGTGGGTTTTTAGTTAGTGATTTCAGAGGTCGTAACTGTTTTGCGACTGTTTCCCGTTGGCCATTCCAACTTCGATCAGTCGCATTGTTCTCCTATCCAAGCTTCTTTGGCTTCCTTTCATCTTTTACCGTCACTTCTCTGTGGTTTATCCCTTGTATTTGTTGTTGGCTTCTGGACTTTTGAACTTTGTTTCTTAAGCTCTCTTCTTTTGTCGCAGAGGTCAAAACCTCATTTGTCAACAGTGTGTTTCTTTGTTTCTGCTTCTTCCTAATGTTATTCTGCTGCGTCATTAGCACTACTTTGATGTTGTTGGCTAGTGTGTCCACATCAATTGTCGATGGCTGTGATGCGGCGAACTTTCCTCCAATGCTGGTCTTGGAGATCTCAACCACTGTTGGATCTTTGAGTTTTTCCAATCAAATCTTATGCGTGGGATTTTTTGACTGTTGTTTTGCTTTCAGATTTTCAGACTTGATGGTGGTAAGTACAAGGTCCCGTGTCACTTGCCAAATGTCAACTCCTGGGAATGTTCTTGTGTTTGCCTTGTTTATGCTGGATTTGAATCTTTGGGTGACATAATGTATTCAATTTATTGTGAATCACCCATATGTGATGCCAATTGAAGTTATAGATGCTTGTGAGGCTGGAGTGTGTTTGCCAGAGTTAGTTGTGCTTCTTTGCGAAATCCAGCAGCCGCTTTCCTCTTTCATTTTTTTCTCCTATTCCCAAAGCGTCCCCTGTGGTTCCTGCCCATTTGGTCATAGCCATCAGTCCCCACCTTAGCAATCCAGTCACCTTCCACAATAAGAATGTCTTTGGGGCATTTTGAAGATGAGTTTTCAAGTTGTTCATAGAATTTCTCTATCTGGTCATCGTAGTAGTCAGATTTGAAGCATACGCTTGCTGATGGTGAGATTCCCTGGTGTTTGCAGAAACTCAGATTAAGATTGAGTCTGCTGGATACTGTGTGCAGCTGACGATTGCTTGACAACAATCCTTTCCTGACAATCAAGCCTACTCCGTGTTGATGTAAGGTTTCTCTTCTCCACTGTAACCATCATCTGGTGGCCCCGTCTGCGTGTTGTTTCTCCGAAGGCCAGTCCATCTGACTTCCGCCTCAAAGCCCTAGTGAGTCCCGTTTTCTATCTTTTTTAGTTCATGGTGTGAAATACTGTACTCTTCTGTTTGGGTAAAGTGCCTTACATTCCCATTTCCGAGGTTACTTTTACTCCTTTATTTGGAAGCTTTAGAGTTGGTTCTGCTCCATAGCGCACTCACTAAATTCCACCCTTGAGGCTCAGTGGGTAGCGCAGGTCGTTGTTGATCCGGGCCTCGACCGATCTCGGCATGTCTTCTGTTTGTTTTTCTCATCATTCCTTGCAGTGGGCTTGAAGGAAGCTGGGTGCGCCCATCTCCTCTCCAAGACTCCAACTGGTGAGTTAAGAATTCACCAGCCCCATCACAACGGTTTGCCCGCCCGTAGAAGCAGTTACCGGGGTGTGGTGGGTTAGGACCCGGACACAAAGTGAGAGTTGATGCCAAGTGAGGACCATGGCTCCCATCCATCCCGAGGGATGGCTACTTGCCAGGTTTACAAAGGTACCACCTCCTCCTTAAGCACACCATACAACCCCACTCCGTATACCTACCAACTATTAAATCCAAAATTGAAAACGACACCATCCATAATGAACAGCAGACACAGCGCACTCACTCGTATATTGTATTGTATACCCTTAAAATACTATACAATACAAACAATATACGGTGAATGCGTTTGTGCCTGCATACCTGCAAGCAAAAGCGTCATGTTGTATCTCAGTGTATTGTGTTTTTGCTGCTTTGCATTGTATTGCTTATATAGTGTTGTGTTTTATGGGTATTGCATTTCATTGTTATTGTATTAATATGAATTGTATAGCATTGCTTACATTATATTGGCATTGTCTTTTATTGTAATTATATATCATGTATTGCATTGTATTGTATGCATTGTGTTGAATTCTTTGTCATTGCATTGCATTGTAATTGTGTATGTATCGATTAGTATTGTGTGGTATGTACTGTATCACTGCACAGAACTGAATACCACTTTCAGTCATATGGAAGATATATCTATGTACAAACATGGGCTGCTCTACTAGGTAATACACCACCCATAATTATTTGATTTCCTGTTTCATTTGGTATTTGGTTTTTTTTTTTGTTTCCTATAGAGTGGTGATTTTCCACGAATTTTTTGAAAGGTACACCCTCTTTTTTTGCCATGATTCCTTTACCTGCACTGACTGAGTATTGCACATACACACAGGACAACAATTTAATTTCCTCATACCAAAAGACTAGCATCCAGACCACCCTTATGGGTCCTAGTGGATGTGGGAAATGTTGGGGCCACTAACAAGGATCGAACCCACCACACACTTAAAAAAACCCAAAACTTTTTTTGTTTTCTAAGCATTGGGTTAGTGTAGATCACTGATCCACTAAAACAGTGGATGCACAGCAATAGCGGTGCTGTAACCATGTGTGTTGTAGTAAGAGGTATCACTGCTGCACTGCTGTGTGTTGAGTGTGAGGTAACACTGTGCACTGCTGTGTGTGGTAGTGAGGAGTAATCACTGGTGCACTGCTGTGTGTTGTAAGTGTGGAGGTATCACTGGCTGCACTGCTGTGTTTTGTAGTGTGAGGTAATCACTGGTGCACTGGCTGTGTGTTGTAGTGTGGAGGTACACGGCTGCACTGCTGTGTGTTGTAGTTTGGAGGTATCACTGGTGCACTGCAGTGTGTTGTAGTTGAGGTAGTCACTGGTGCACTGCTGTGTGTTGCAGTGTGGAGGTAACACTGGTGCCTGCTGTGTGTTTATGTGGGAGGTATCACGCGGCACTGCTGTGGTTGTGTGTGGAGGTATCACTGCTGCACTGCTGTGTGTTGTAGAGTGGAGGTATCACTACTGCACTGCTGTGTGTTGCAGACCTCTGAGCAGCTCCTCCACAACATGCCCTACAAAGGCCACAGGAGGAGTCAGTGGACAAAACCTCAGCACCTGTGCTATAAGTCTGGTGAATACCGGACCTCCAGATTTCTTCCCTGCTACTTCACCAACCACAACTTCTTTGCTTCATGTCTCCAAATCCATGCTGGCAAGTCACAAAGTGGGGAAGGTTTCCTTGCCCTAATCCGGAAGAAAACCTCCCTGTCCCTCCTGTAGGAGTTACCTCCCTGAAATAGAACACTGCCCCTCCAGCAGAAGCCAATCACCAGAACTGTGTAAGATCACGATGAAAAGGACCTGGAGTTTTACAGTGTGCCATGTGACCAAGCAATATGTAACACAGTTTGTAAATTAACCACCATGCACGACACAGAACAGAAGACCTAAAAGCAGCAGTTCCTAAAGGCAACAGATCCTTACAGTATCACCAGCTGAAATCTGCAGCATGTTAATCTTGATGTAACAAAAGCCATGACGTCATTGCAGACAGAAAAGACAAGAACTGCGGAGAAGAAAAGCACACTGGAGAAAAACATTCTAACCGTCACGCCCTCATAGGTGGCTGCTGGCTAGACAGAAAGAGAATGAAGCGCGGAGTCACTTGCAGTCAGTGCACACAGATCCTGACAGTGCGTTTGTCCTGGATATTGACCAGCAAGAATGGCCATAAGGCCGAGATGTCCGGTCTTCTCCATCAACTGAACAATCCCTCGACCTCACTATTGCCTCTGACGTCATCGCTGTATGCCACAGATATGAAAAATAAGCCTGACCGACCAGACAGTAAAATAAGTCCAAAATGACATCACCAGTAGACAGACCATTCCTAGACCCAATATTAACAGTGTGATGGTCAGCCCTTGACATGGTGACACAGGTGATATATAACTACCAGGGCAAAGTGCTTCAGGTGCAAATGATGCATTGGGGTCATGAGCAAAGGTGAGATAGTGTGTTCAGAGTGCCAGGAACCTGACGTGGAGGTCTTTTCTATGTGTCATGATGGTGGAGATCATCCTAAGTTTTGTGTCCATATAACGATGTGGGGAAGAAGACGTTATGGTCAAAGCATTCACTAGAGTCAGGGAATAGTGTGTTTTCTATAGGAAGCCAGTTAGGCAAATGTCCCTCAAAACGTTATGCTAAAGGAATGGTTAGGTCTCCTGTTCCAGGGTCAGCAGGTTCTGACCTGTCTGTAAATCAATGGACTACTATATACTTCAACCTAAACAACAGCCTGTCAGGACAGGCAACAATCTCAAAAGAGAACAGTGACATCCACAGACACCCATTCGAAAACAACAGAAATAGACACGGAGTTCAACAATCGAGAAGGTGCCCTCACCGTGCATTTGACGTGGACTTCACAAAGAGCAGTACTTTTTGCTTGGTGAGGAACCAAAGAGTCACCACACCCTTTGGCGCAAGTGTCCATTTGACCGTACGGTCAGTAGGAGAAGGCAGTACAGCACGTACACCCCTCCCTGCAAAGAGTGCCGGCCCTCAGATGTCGCTTTTACACACGGAGCGGGGAAACGTACTCCTTGTTACAAGACCAGGAACTGATTTCTATCCTCGTGGTCAAAATCAATGGAGACACTCTGCGACTTTGCTGGGTACCTTAGTGCTCGCTGTCCCTCCATGTTCAAACCCACAAGCAATAAACAGTGGATGTCATGACCGCCTTGGGACTTGCAGGGAGGGAGTTTTTGATGATGGAAAGGAATGGCTGATGTGTTTGTGTGTGTTTGTGTGTTTGCTTGTGTTAGTGTGTAGTGTGTGTGTTGTGAGTGGATATGACAGTATTCTGTGTGTGTATTTGCACAAGCAGGTGTGTGGGTGTTTTGGAGTTCGCCACAATTCTAAATGATATTCCACTTCAGCTCAGTGACAGCTCTGCTATGCCTCCTGGTCAGTGGAATATCAGCAGCATACTGAATTGTATCCAGTGTTAGACCTTGTTTTTTTCCTCTCTGAAAAAGACTGCGGATAATACTGGTTCGTGTTTTTATCATTTTTTAAAATGCACATAGTATTTTAACTTTTGTGGTATGCAATAAAACTATGTTCGTGTATATTTTGCCTATGTGATGTGTGTACAGAAATTAGGATGGAGTAAGCTGTAAAAAAAATCTTTGAATGCTGTGCAAGATGCTGCTGTATATCTGATGTACACTTTGCACTTGCAAAGCTAGCAATGCTGTAAAAAGAAGACTATGAAAAAACAACTATAGGAAGAAGAACAAAGATTAAGAAAAAATAAACATATCCGGTTTCTGCACAGCCCATAATTTTCACGTCTGTCCACTAGAACCATACCATGAGAAGGACTGTTTGAATGGCTGAGTGGATAAAGGTCACTTGCCTTCTGATCCTGATGGTGCTAGGAGTCCACTGGTCATGGTTTTGAGTCCTTGACTGCCCCTAACTGGTTAACAACTGGACTTTTGCTCTTTCTGGTCACGTTTATGCAAGACCTCTATGTCCCTTGGTCTCTTTTCTGTATACAAACAAGCAGAAAACAAGTAATTTGCCTCTAATATTCCATAGTTATTACACACACATGACATGTACAATCACAGAAATAATCAGCATGCCACCCAAGAATCTGAGTGTGTTGGTTATACATACCTTTATACTTGGTTAATCATCTGTGCAGAGTATTTCTTGACTGCTATTCCTAGCGATGTGGAGTTTACAAGCGAGAATAATTCTTCTGTAAAACCTGAAATCTTAAGCTGAAAACCTGAAACAGTACTGCATCAGTGAAGAAGTGCTGTAGAATATTGTGTTTGTGAATGATTCAGATGAAGTTTTGTTTTCTATGTTTGATTTGGATGAGTGATTAAATGGGTCTGTGATGCAGTGATTATCCTGAGTAAATGACATTTTAGGAGGAATGGAATAAGAGAAAGAAGTTTCTCGGTTTGTCAGTGTGTGTGTTGTTTGTGGAGTGAAGAGAAAGCTTGTTTTTATCTAACCTTCTGTGGATTGTTCCGTGCTTTGAATAGGCTGGGGTGCTGTCTGTGTATAAATGTTTTGGGTCTTTATTTTCTAAAGCTTTGTTTGTCCATTTCAGTATCCTCCTGTTTCCTGTGTCCTGTCCTTCTGCTGTCAGTTTTCCTCTCTCTCTCTGTGTCTCTGTCTTCCTGTCTTCTGTCTTTTATGTCTCTCTTTGTTTTGAATAAACTCGCTCTCCTTTATTTACATTTCATTGTCTGTCTCTTATCCGTTTCGCTGATTCTCTTTATCTCTCACTCTCCTCTCGTCCTCTCTCTCATCTCTCTATCTCTTCTCTCTCTCTCACTCTCTCTCTCCCCTCTCTCTCTCATCCTCTCATCTCCTCTATCTCTCTCTCTCCAGCTCTCTCCTCATCTCTCTCTCTCCATCATTCTCTCTCAAGCTTCTACTTGTCTCTCTTCTCTTTGTAATTTTCCCCCCGACCCCTACACCCCCCAATAAAAAGAAGAAAACACCCACCAAACCCAACACACACACACTCAAACACACACACAAATACACACATACACCCACTCATGCACACAACTCTCACACACCACACATAAAACAAACACGTCATAATAAAGGAACAACAAAAAGACACCACTCGAACATACACACACACTTTCAATAAATTCACACACACTCACACACACATTCACACACACGCACTCACTCATACACCACGACACTCCCGACACACACTCACTCACACAGACACACTCACACTCAAACAAACACACACTCACACACACACTGAAACACACACACACACACACACACACACTCATATACCACACATACGCCACGCGCACGCAAACAAAATTAATAAAATACACGTGTGTTTGTGCGTGGTGATGGCGTGTGTGTCGTGTGAATACCTGTATATTTTGCACACCTCAGGCTATCTTCAGTTTAACGTCTATTCACATTTTAGTGGATTTTAGACGGGGAAAATCTAACAAGAAAAAGCAAACGTTAACTGATATATTTAGATAACAGTACTGAATAAAACCAACTTTAACATACTAACAAAAACTGATTATCGGACTCTTTTTTATCAACACCTAACACAATGTCCAACAGTATCGATGGTTCAACAGAATCTGATCAGTGACAGACTAGGAACAGCAGGTAAAAATGCTTTAAATGTACCACAAACAAAAATAACAATGACTATTGGAGATCTTCTCCTCTACAAATGCAGTTTACATCTTTCACGTATTTCGTCCTTGAAAGCATTTACTATACCTGTACATGAGGGATAACAATATTTCTGCGATTAAATCAACCACATAAATTGTTAGAATAAAAGCATTTTGAAATCAATCACCTTGCTTGTACAGCTATTGCCAACTCGTTTTATCTTCTTTCTGAAATGCTACCGCAAGCATTTTGTAGCAATTGTATCCCTCATGCAGAGATAAGGCCACATTTATTTACAGGAAGCATTTTTTATACCTCGCTCCATATTTTGCAAGCTGTCAACTTTCACTTAAAATATATTTCCAGTGTGTGAGGAACCCTACAGAAAAAGTAACATACTACCTCTTAAAATAAAAAGTGTACCAGATGCCTGATTTCAATGATAAGTTCTTTTCTTACACTACAATAAATTTTTTAAAGCATGCAAAACTGATTTCGAATCACACATACAAAAGTCTGTTGATAATGTCTTTGGAAAGTCAAGAACATAGTACGAAGGGCCAACAGTTAGCATTAGCTCAGGCTGTAAATATAGATTTAATTTTTCCCAGTTGACAATCGTTCGACTCTCCATGACGATAACGAAAAGCCGCACCAGCCTCATCAGTATTTAAGAACTATCCATCAGTATAGATTTTTGATATGATCAGATAAGTATTTGAACAGGTTCTGTTACTAATGAAGTAAGAATGTTAACATTTTACTTTTCATACAGAAGAATCATTAATAATCAAAATGACTTTAAGCAGTTCCCAAGGTAGTTGGGAGCTGACCTGTACTTCTGACTTTGCTAATTCATTTGGATGAAATTCCTGAAAGTTTAAAAAGGGTGAAGTGTAAGTACTATGTAGTAAGCCAGCTGATTGTTCTGGGCTCTTTTTGGAAAGTGATTGTCGGACTTTTATCTATACCTTTGTGTTTTTTCTGTGTGTGATTTGTATTGTTTGTGTGTGTGTGTGTGGTGTGTGTGTGTGTGTGTGTGTCAGCGTCTGTTCTGTGTGCTCGCGCGCGATGTATATGCATGGATCCCTGGAAGATTGGATATGTATTTTGTGAACATAGCCAAAGTGCTTACATTGTTTCGAATTTCTTTTCTTCTCTTTCAACTCTCTCATCTCTTTTTCCTCTCTCTCCCCTATCTCTCTCTCTGTCTCCAGCACTGTCTCCGTCCTCTATGTTTCTGTCTTGCTCTATGTCTCTCTGTCTCAGTCGTTGTCTCTCTCTGTCTCTCTATCTCTCTGTCTGTCTGTCTGTCTCTCTCTCTCTCTAACTCTCCCTCTCTCTTTCTCCTCTTCTGTCTGTCTGTCTCTCTGTCTGTCTCTCTATCTATCAGAAAAAAAAACTTCCAAACATTTCTCCACTACTATCTTGTTTTTTTTCTCAGTGTGATGTCCACATTATTTCAAAGGATTAGCTGATGTCTTCTCTGACCATAAAGTAGTTTATATCCAATTCAATCAATCAATCAATCAATCAATCAATCAATCAAAGATCAATCAATCAATGAAGATATCAATCAATTATAAATCAAGGATCCATCAATCAATCAATTATTTTCGTTGCCATCTGTCTAAAGGATTTGTAATGTAACCAGAACATCTCGTCTGCAGTGGAGTTTCTGTTTGCGACATGCCATGCCAGTGTAAGAGAGAGAAAAGGGACGTCACTGTGTTTGTGAACAAGATACAAAAGAAAAAAAAACCAGCCCAAGTTTTATAAACAGCCCTCCACCATCACACTCTTCTATTCAACAGAACAGCATGCTATTCCGACTCACAGAACACAATCCACAGCAGTGAACTTTAGCTGTTGTGAAACACTGAAAGTGTACAATAATAATAATAATAATAATAATAATAAAATATAAAAATAAACACTACTACTACAACTACTACTACTACTACAACTACTACTAACTACTACTACTACTTCTACAACTACTACTACAACTACTACTACTACTGGCAGCAGAAGCAGCAGCAGCACAGCAGCAACAGCAGTAGAAGTAGTAGTAGTCCATGGTGGGGGTGGTGGTGATGAAGATAACATATCTATCTATCTATCTTATCTGTCCCGTATCTGACGACCGTGGGGGCACCTCAAAAGACTCACAACCAGTTCCCCTCCATTCCTCTCTCTCGTTTTGCCTTTCTCAGGATTTTTGATTCTAGGCCTGGTCCATTGCGCTGATGTTATCCTCCAGCTCTTCCTGTCTGCCTCTTCTTCTTCTCCTTGGACAGTGCCTTGTAAAAACAGTCATTGGCAAGTCCTTTGGAATCTTGTGACATGCCCATATCATATAAGTTTACACGCTTTTTTCACGATCGTCAGAAGGTTCTCATAGGGTCCGAATGGTTTGCGGGATGTCTGTTATGCACGCGTCGTTGCATATGTGGTCTTTGTAGGAATGCCAAGGAGTTCTCCGAAAGCATCTCATCTCCCACCGCCTGTACTCTTCTCTCCAAATCTGCAGTCCAGGGTCCAAGATTTCACAAGGCATACAGAAATAAGGAAATGACAAGAGCCGCATTAGTCTGATCTTGAGATAGTGAGATATTTTTTATCTCTCCAGATGGTGTTTTAGTTTTACAAAGCTGTTATTGCCTGTGCAGTCCTTGCATACTACTTTCTGGCTTGGATCCCCTGGTCAGATACTATGCTCCCAGTACTTGAAGCTTTGAAACTGTTTTCCAGCTTCTGTCATTAACCCTGATATCAGTGCTAATGCCAGATTGGTGTTATTAGTCATCAGTTTGGTCTTTCTCTGCACTGATTTCCATGCCGGTATGTTTTGGCCTTATTCAAGTGTTCTGTTAGGCTGGCAAAGCTCTTTTTCTGATCCTGCTAGTCCAATCAAACAATGTCATCTGCGAAGCGGAGGTTTGGGAATCGTTCTGCCACCAATGCCCTGACTGCTCCTTCAATTATGTTCCAGTGCAATCAGCCATGATTCTCTCAGGAAGATGTTGAAAAGAGTGGGTTTAAAGTAGACAGCCTTGCCTTACTCCAACTGATGTACGAACCATTCTCCAATGTGTGTTGTTGTAGTACACTGCGCTTGGTGGCCACGCTGTACAGCTGTTTGATGACTCTGGATCCGGTTTGCATTGATGCTGTACAAATCATGTTTGCCCACAAAGCTGCCTGCCACACCCTGTCAAATGCCTTCTTAAAATCGATAAATACTGTAAAGGTCCTTGTGATGTTGAAGGTAACCGCTCACATAGTATTCTGAGGTTGAATATCTGTTCTGTTGTGCTGCGGACCCTGCTCTGAAACCTGCTTGTTCCTCAGCACTGATGGCTCTGCCTTGTGGTCTTCAGTCATTCACTATTTCTGCTACATGACCTTGCATGGGTGGCATATGAGGCTGATTGGCGGTAATTTTAAGGCATTGTTGTAGATTTCCTTTCTTGGGGAGGGTGATGATGAGTGACTGAGTCCATGGTAGTTGGCCATTTTACCTGTCTGCCAGATCTTGTTGCAGATTCTTTAGTAGGCGCTGAACATGGCTTCCCCCTCCACTAGAACCAACTCAGCTGGAAATGTTGTCAGCCCCTGCTGACTCCCCCTTTCAGCGATCTGACTGCTGTTTCCTTCCACTTCTTCTTCGGAGGGATAGGTGACCTGTCCTGTGTCTTTGCTGTGGGTATCATTAAGGACTTCTGGATCTCCTCGGTTCTAATAATATACAGGTCGGACAGTATTCGTCCATCTGTTCCAGAATATCCTGGTCGTCAGTGAGACACTATCCCCATTTTTGTCTTGGGATTTGGTTAAACTTTTCCCTGTTTTGTGCTAGTCAGGTCTTTCACCAGCTGATATGCATTCTTGCTATTGTTTTTCCTGATGTTCACTTCAATACTTGCACTGTCACCGATCCGATTTCTCTTTTTTGCCGTCCTCATGACTTTCCTGATTCGTTTGTTGACTGCCCTATATTGTTTCTGCTCTTTCTTTTGTTTCATTTTCTTTTCTTTTCTTTCAACTCTCTACGCTTGTCGCAGTAGTTTGTAGGATGTTAGGTGTGACCATGGTTTTTTTGACTGTTCGGGTTTTCCCCAAGAATCCGCTTGCGTTTCAGTCACTGCTGTAATGAACTATTCGTCATGTGTCTAGTCATGAGTCCTATCACAGTGAGTGCTGCAAACATTACCACAACCTTGCTTGAAAAAAATATTCTAATACCTCTGGGTCCATCAGCTTCTCGAGGCAAATTTGATCCTGATGTTGTTCCGCTTGTGGATTTTCTTTAGACGTAGTCGGAAAGTCATCATCACAAGATCATGAGCACTCCCTTGTCTGCTCCACGTAAAACTTCTTGTCTGTGCGCTGTTAACGCATATACTGAAAACCGTCTATTTCACCAGAGTAAAATCTATTTGGTTGTGATGTTCCTCCATTGGGCAATGCCATGTCCATTTTTCTGAGATTTCTAGTGTGGGCCAAGTGTATTTCCACTAGCTGGAGGGTGATGTTACTTAGGCAAACACCAGATCTCATCCTCATTCATTTGATGGTTTATTACAATGTGGCCCACAAACGCCCTCCCAATCTTTCCATGCATCTTCTCCTACCTTGGCGTGTGCAGTCACCTGCACAACGAGGAATGTCTTTTTCATGGGAGTTTGATTCGAACCTCTTGTAGCTGGTCCAAAATTCATTCTATGTCTCCATCTGTGCAGTCTGATGTAGGGGCGTATGCCTGTACTACAGTTATGTTAAAGGGGTTGCTCTCAAGGAGATGTAATAAGTCTGCTGGACACATTAACCCAGTACCACCAGCCAGCATGTGGGGAGTAAACCCACAAAAAATCCACCTGGAAGAGTGATGGGCTCCGCCAGGTTTGATATGCTCAAGAACCCCATGACAAAGACAGCCAGAATTTTCATACCGATCGTCGTACGCCCCCCGGGATACCAAGGACCCGCGCCTTCTGTTCTCATCAGACTGAGGTCGAAAATATGCTACTGATGTAAAAAAAAACAAAATCCGTGCCATAAACAACACCATCATTGGCTCATGGAATGTACGGACACTAAGAGCCTGCGGAACAGGAAAACTGACACATGAGATGGTCCAGAATCAATGGCACATCTTGGCTCTGCGAATAAGGTGGAAAAACATTGAGAAACAACGAACCCAGGAAGCCCCAAGTATACTACCAGTGGGAAAAACAGGATAAACATGCACACGGCGTGGATTTTCGTTCACAAAGACACCATGAAACACCGTTCATGAGCTGTCAGCCTGTGTCCAGAGACAGATAACAAAATAACCAATCAACAAAAAATAATATGAAAATGATAATAATAATAATAACAATTATTAATAATAGATATTAGAACAACATAACAAGAAGAAAAAGAATAGTAATAGTGATAGTCAGAATAACAATAATGATAATAACAACAACAATAATAATGATAATACCATAAAAAAAATATATATGGTATATAATATAATGCTGGATCTTGTGAAGTAAACAAATGAAACGCTGCAATTCAGATTCATTTACAACATACATCCAGCTCAAACAAAACACAACACACACATACACACACACACAGAGGCAAGCACAACACACACATTATTGTTAAGTTTTGTATATCTTTGCCTGTTTTTTGCAACACACTGTTTATATAGTTTTGGAATAGACTTTTAATGTGCATTCATACCAACACCTTCCAAAACCCCCCCCCCCCCCCCCCCCCCCCCGCCCGTCTCCAAAGTCTGATCTCAATTAAGTGAACAGACTTAAAAATGAAGACACACACAACAACACACACAATCACACACACACACACTTAAGAGTCATCCTAAAGGACTATCCATTCACCTTCTGTACTGAGAGCTATCAGTGAACATCAAGGATTTTACCTAAATACACGTTTTATTTTAGAACACAAACAGTGAACATTTGCTGACTACAACACTATTGTACAAAGTTGGCAAGTGAACACTGCGAATTTTCCCGACATATACTCTTTGTATAACAACTTGGAACATTCTTGGTTTTGCAGGACATATACCCATTGTAAAACAGCAAAACCGTCTTCATCGCAGAATTTAACACGACTTAAACCACGCGTAAAACATCATGTTTGAACATCACTGGATTTCACCTGTGCACACCTGTGGTATTTACCAGACTACTCTCATCTTGTGTAACAGATAACGTGGCTGTATATACCTGTTACCATACGTCTTCAACAGAACACCCTAACAAGTGGACATTGCTGTTTTACCTGGTTAGTCTTCTTCATAAACCAGTAACTTATGTTGTGCATTTGTCTGTCTTGTGCCACCTGTTTTCCTATTGTGTTGCATCATGTTGTGTATGCTGTGTTGAGCCATGTTGTAGTGGAAATTATTTTTTTGTCATGTTGCAAATCTGCCCAGTGCTCAGATTCATTTAGATATAGCATACAGGAAAAGATAATTCCAAAGTTTGCATCAGCATTGAGCAGTTATCTACCTATCGTTTTGTCTGTAAAATTTGTAGTCCTCTCTCTCTTCCCTCTCGTCTCTCTCTGGAGAGGGGGGGAAACTGTGACATTGTCTCACATGGTAAGACCCTCCTTTTGGTCTCTGCAACTTTTTCCTACCTGTGGCACAAATAGGTAGATTGGTAGTCCAAGAGTTTGCTGACTATCAGAGGTGGAACCATGCTTTCAAGCTGCATGGACTTCAGGACCAGTTGTGTGGCCATTTTGTTGCCATTATCATCCGCTTCATGCAGAAGCCAGCTGGAGAGAAAGTTATTAGGCATGTCGCCATTCTCAAGCGCACAGCAGAGTGGACGGTGTGAACCTTTGTGTTTGCTCTTCCACCCCTCCTTGTCTACTTTTGGGCAGCTTACTTTTGCAATGTGAGACATAGAAAGTAACCCTGGGCCCAACC
The DNA here is from genome assembly GCA_028751875.1 of Rapana venosa. Lineage (NCBI taxonomy): Eukaryota > Metazoa > Mollusca > Gastropoda > Neogastropoda > Muricidae > Rapana > Rapana venosa. The sequence goes on from CM054164.1 coordinate 4,275,417, forward strand.
CCCAGCAAAGATTCCATGAGGCAGACACGACTCAGCAGTAGGAGCAATCCCGGCGTTCCATCGTAAAGGACGGGGACTCTCGTATTCCCTGTGGCCTCCCCCACAGCAACATAGACCAACACTGAGTGACCACGTCATGAACACTGTGTCAAGACAGAAAGTGACCGGACAGACGCCAGCATAAATCCAGTCCGACAGGGACATGCAGAGGGTTAAAATGAAGACTCTGAAAGATGGAACTTAAAATGCTGAGGAGAGGACAATACGGACTCAGAAGAGAAAACGAACGAAAAGAAATGCAGAAGACCCAATGACACGCTGATGGGGGAAACTGGAGGACTGGGAAATGAAGAATCAATGACCTGGATGACGTTCCAAGCAGAACAACTGCTGTTTTACGGTCTTCCCAGAGGAGAACGTAGACCCCGGCCGACTGTGAGGGCATGCTGCGGACCTGGTCACCCACAAACTGGACCTGGCTCGGACGTGAACTGACAGACTCACCCGCCGAACTCCAAGCAGACTCTCCCCATATGCCATATGGCACTTTCTACAAACAGAAAGTAAAGATCCTGAAAGCAAAGAGCAAAGCTGAAGGGCACCAATGTGTTCACGAAGAGGACTTCTCCCAAAAGGTGGTGAGAGCTGAGCGGAGACTGACTCCTCAACATGAAGAAAGCCAAGAAGAGGGAAGAAGGCTGCCATGGTCTTCAACTACCTGCTGACATGATGGGCACAAATCACTGTTACAGTCGTGACAATCGGACAGATAGGAAATAGGAGGTTGGTGGGGGACAAATGAGACATGGGCTATTTTTGGTGTGGGTCCAAAAGAAAAAAAAAACACAGGTTGTTCAAGGTATAAAATAACGGGGTTTGTCCAGTGAGTATGCACGTGGTTTTTGTGATGTAAACAGAGTGTTGTTTGAAAACGTTGGGTGGTCAGTTTTAGTCCTGTGTTCTGTCTGAAATATGTACACACCCTGAACTGCACAGAAAGTTGATGTTAGTACAGGGATTCGGTTTTAGGCTAAAATTGTGAAAATGATAAAGAAACATTTGACTTATTCTGCACTGAAACCGTTAATGGGCTCTTAACCAAATAGATAATGTATGGAATTTATATAGGCGCTGAAATATACATGCCCTAACTTTTTTCCTATGTTATGTTCTAGGAATTTTCATATGTCTGCGTCGAAAACGTTTTCTGATGAGTTTACCACTAATGTTTTACCGGATTTTAAAGACATTTGGCATTATGAATCAAACAAGACATTGACCTGCAATAAGAATGAGAGAGAAAGAGAAAAGGTAGAGAGACAGAACAGACATACATATAAAAACTAGTTAGCATAACAATCTCTGTTCATTTTTTTTGCATCATAAAAACTGTAAAAACAGAGATTGTAATAAAGAACAATTCCCAACTTAGATCATTTTCAAATCTGCCTGAGATAACAATGTTGACATTTTGTTTTTCCATCTCACGCACAATTTTTACAAATGATCTGGACAGAAAAAATGTAGATAAAAGACCCATAAACAATATCAATAATTGTTCTAACCAAAGGATACTTTCTTTATCATATAAAAAATCCTGTTAGGAAATTAGTTTCAGGATATTTCCAAAATGGGTGTCATGGTGTCATGGTATCTCACATAAGATCGCATATCCTCACTCACCTCACATCACACTCAGTCCCATTCTCAAAGGACGTAAAGGGGGGGACATGAAGAAAGACGCAACAGGAGATATTTTTCTCATGCTTCCCGAACCGTGTGAGCTAGTAGAGAGTTTATGCAGGGGTGGGCGTCTTTGATGTTGTTCCCCCCCCCCCCCCCCCCCCTACCCATGGATTTTTTTTGGCGCCTCTTCTTCTCTTGCTTCAACATTCCCTGGCAAGATGGTTTTTTGCTAAGGTGTTTGTGTCCTTGTGGCTGACAAACCACATCAATTTTGCTCCTCTTTATGGTGGATAGAGCAGAGGTTTCTTGGGGGCCCAGCAGCCGCTTCCTCTTCATTTTTTTTCCCCTATCCAAAGGCCTGGGGTTCCTGCCCAGGTGCATGGGCATCAGTCCCACCTTAGCATTCCAGTCACCTTCCACAATAAGAATGTCTTTTTGGGGCATTTTGAAGATGACGTTTTCAAGTTGTTCATAGAATTCTTCTATCTGGTCATCGTCGTAGTCAGATGTTGGAGCATACACTTGGATGATGGTGAGTTTCCCCTGGGGTTTTTGCAGAAATTTCTGATTAAGATGAGTCTGCTGGATACTGGTGTGCAGCTGACGATGCTTGACACAATCTCTTTCCTGACAATGAAGCCTACTCCGTGTTGATGAAAGTTTCTCTTCTCCACTGTACCATATTTTGTGGCGTCTTGCGTGTTGTTTCTCCGAAGCCAGTCCATCTGACTTCCGCAAGCCCTAGGATGTCCCATTTCTATCTTTTTAGTTCATGTGTGAAATTCTGTACTCTTCCTGTTTGGTATAGAGTCCTTACATTCCATGTTCCGATGGTTACTCCTTTATTTGGAAGCTTTAGAGTTGGTTCTGCTCCAGTAGCGCACTCACTCCCACCCTGGAGGCTTGCAGTGGGTAGCGCGGTCGTTGTTGATCCGGGCCTCGACCGATCCGGCATGTCTTTCTGTTTTGTTTTTCTCATCATGTCCTTGCAGTGGGCTTGAGGAAGCTTGGTGGCGCCCATCTCCTCTCCAAGACTCCTACTGGTGAGTAAGAATTCACCAGCCCCTCACAACGTTTTGCCCGCCAGTAGAAGCAGTTACCGGGGTGTGGGTGGGTTAAGGACCCGGACACAGAAGTGAGAGTTGAGTGCCAAGTGAGGACCAGTGCTCCCATCCATCCCGAGGGATGCTACTGCCAGGTTTACAAAGGTACCACCTCTCCTTAAGCACACCATACACCCCACTCGTATATCCTACAACTATGTAAAAACCAAAATTGAAAACGACACCAGCCATATGAAAAAGCAGGGCACAAGCGCACTCACTCGTATATTGTATTGTATACCCTTATAATACAATACAATACAATACAATATACGTGTGAATGCGTTTGTGCCCGCATACCTGCATGCAAAAGCGTCAAAGTTGTATCTCCCTTGTATTTTTGTTGTGCGGGTTTGGCATTGTATTGCATTATATGTGTTGTGTTGTATTGTATTGCATTTCATTGTATTGTATTATATTGTATTGTATTGCAATGCATTACATTATATTGCATTGTATTGTATTGTAATGTATTATAATGTATTGCATTGTATTGTATTGCATTGTGTTGTATTCTTTGTATTGCATTGCATTGTATTGTGTTGTATCGATTTGTATTGTGTGGTATTGTACTGTATTCTACTGCACAGTACTGAATACCACTTTCAGTCATGGAAGATTTATCTATGTACAACTTGGGCTGCTCTACTAGGTAATAGCACCACCCATAATTATTGTTTTCCTGTCTTCATTTGTATTTGGTTTCCTATTAGAGTGGGATTTTCTACAGAATTTTGAAAAGGACAACCCTCTTTTTGCCATGAGTTCCTTTACCTGCACTGACTGAGTATTGCACATACACACAGGACAACATTTTATTGCCTCATCCAAAAGACTAGCATCCAGACCACCACTTATGGTCTAGTGGATGTGGGAAATGTTTGGGGCACAAACAGGATCGAACCACCACACACTTAAAACCCAAACTTTTTTGTTTTCTAAGCAGTTGGGTTAGTGTAGATCACTGATCCACTATAACAGTGGATGCACAGCATAGCGGTGCTGTAACCATGTGTGTTGTAGTAAGGAGGTATCACTGCTGCACTGCTGTGTGTTGGAGTGTGGAGGTATCACTGGTGCACTGCTGTGTGTTGTAGTGTGGAGGTATCACTGGTGCACTGCTGTGTGTTGTAGTGTGGAGGTATCACTGCTGCACTGCTGTGTGTTGTAGTGTGGAGGTATCACTGGTGCACTGCTAGTGTGTTGTAGTGGTGGAGGTATCACTGCTGCACTGCTGTGTGTTGTAGTGTGGAGGTATCACTGGTGCACTGCTGTGTGTTGTAGTGTGGAGGTATCACTGGTGCACTGCTGTGTGTTGCAGTGTGGAGGTATCACTGGTGCACTGCTGTGTGTTGTAGTGTGGAGGTATCACTGCTGCACTGCTGTGTGTTGTAGTGTGGAGGTATCACTGCTGCACTGCTGTGTGTTGTAGTGTGGAGGTATCACTACTGCACTGCTGTGTGTTGCAGACCTCTGAGCAGCTCCTCCACACATTCCCTACAATGGCCACAGGAGGCAGTGGACAAAACCTCAGCACCTGTGCTATATGTCTGGGTGAATACCGGGACCCCAGATTTCTTCCCTGCTACCACACCTTCTGTGCTTCATGTCTCCAAAATCTTGCTGCAAGTCACAAGTGGGGAAGGTTTCCTTGCCCTAAGTGCCGGAAGATAACCTCCCTGTCTCCTGGAGGAGTTACCTCCCTGAAAAAGAACTACTCCATCCAGCAGAAGCCAAGTCACCAGAACGTGTGTAAGATTCACGATGAAAAGGAACTGGAGTTTTACTGTGTGCCATGTGACCAAGCAATATGTACAAGTTGTAAATTAACCAACCATGCACGACACAGAACAGAAGACCTAAAAGCAGTCATTTCCAAAAGGCAGACAGATCTTACAGTACACCAGCTGTATCTGCAGCATGTTATATCTGATGTAACAAAAGCCATGACGTCATTGCAGACAGAAAGACAAGATCTGGAGAAGAAGAGAGCAGCACTGGAGAAAAACATTCTTAACCGTCACGCCCTCATAGTGGCTGCTGCTGACAGAAAGAGAGATGAAGCGCTGAGGTCACTGCAGTCAGTGCACACAGACCTGGACAGTGGCGTTGTCCGTGATATTGACCAGCAAGAAGGCCATAAGGCAGAGTTGTCCGGTCTTCTCCATCAACTGGACAATGCCCTCACCTCACGTATTGCCTCTGACGTCATCGCTGTTGCCACAGAGATGAAAAATAAGCCTGACAGACAGACAGTAATAGTCAAAATGACATCACCAGTAGACAGACCATTCCATAGACCAATATTACAGTGTGATGTCAGCACTGACATGGTGACACAGGTGATATATAACTACCTGGGCAAAGTGCTTCAGGTGCAAATGATGCAGTGGGTTCATGAAGCAAAGGTGAGAGAGTGTTTTCAGTGTGCACAGGACCCTGACGTGGAGGTCTTTTCTTTGTGTCATGATGGTGGAGATCATCCTAGAGTGTTTGTGTCATATGAACGATGTGGGAGGAAGAAGGACGTTATGGTCAAAGCATTCACAGAGACAGGGGAATGTGTGTTTTCTAGTAACCAGTTAGGCAAAATGTCCCTCAAACGTTATGCTAAAGGAATGGTTATGTCTCCTGTTCCAGGGTCAGGCAGGTTTATGACTGTCTGTAAATCACTGACTACTATATACTTCAACCTAAACAACAGCCTGTCAGGACAGGCAGACATTCTCAGAGAAACAGTGACATCCACAGACCCATTCGAAACAGAAATAGACACGGAGTTCACAATCGAGGTGGGCCCTCACCGTGCATTTGACGTGGACATCACAGAGCAGTACTTTGCTGTGGTGGAGGAAGCCAAAGAGTCCACACCCTGGCGCAGTGTCCATTTGTACCGACGGTCAGTGGAGAAGGCAGTCAGCACGTACACCCCTCCTGCAGAGATGAGTGCCGGCCCTCAGATGTCTGCTTTTACACACTGAGCGGGGAACGTACTCCTTGTTACAGACGAGGGAACTGATTTCTATCCACGTGGTCAAAATCAGTGGAGGACACTCTGCACTTTGCTGGTACCTTAGTGCTCGCTGTCCCTCCATTGTTCAACCCACAGCAATAACAGTGGATGTGCATGACCGCTGTGGGTTGCTTGCAGGGGAGGAGTGTTTTGATGATGGAAAGGATGGCTGATTGTGTTTGTGTGTGTTTGTGTGTTTGTGTCTGTGTGTGTGTGTGTGTGTGTGTGTGTGTGGTGTGTGTATGACTGTATTCTGTGTGTGTATTTGCACAAGCAGGTGTGTGGGTGTTTTGAAGTTCGCACAATTCTAATGAATATTCACTTCAGCTCAGTGACAGCTCTGCTATGGCCTGCCTGGTCAGTGGAGATATCAGCAGCATAGCTGAATTGTATTCAGTGTTTGACCTTGTTTTCTCTCTGAAAAAGACTGCTGGATAATACTGGTTCTTGTTTTTATCATTTTTTAAATGCACATAGTATTTTAACTTTTGTGGTATGCAATAAAACTATGTCGTGTATATTTTGCCTATGTGATGTGTGTACAGAAATTAGGATGGGAGTAAGCTGTATAAAAGATCTTTGAATGCTGTGCAAGATGCTGCTGTATATTCTGATGTACACTTTGCACTTGCAGCTAAGCAATGCTGTAAAAAGAAGACTATGAAAAAACAACTATAGGAAGAAGAACAAAGATAAAGAAAAAATAAACTATCCTGTTTCTGCACTGGCCCCATAATTTCACGTCTGTCCACGTAGAACCAAACCATGATGAAGGACTGTTTGAATGGCTGAGTGGATAAGGTCACTGCCTTCTGATCCTGATGGTGCTGGAGTCACTGGTCATGGGTTTGAGTCTTGACTGCCCCTAACTGGTTAACAACTGGACTTTTGCTCTTTCTGGTCAGCTTTTATGCAGACCTGCTATGTCTTGGTCTCTTTTCTGTATACATACAAGCAGAAGAACAAGTAGTTGCCTCAAATATTCCATAGTTTATTACACAGCACAGTGACATGTAAAATCACAGAAATACTCAGCATGCACCCAAGATTTCTGAAGTGTGTTGGGTTATACATACTTTATACTTGGTTAATCATCTGTGCAGAGTATTTCTTGACTGCTATTGCATAGCGTATATGGATGTTTCACAAGCGAGAATATCTTCTGTAAAACCTGAAATCTGAAGCTGAAAACCTGAAACAGTACTGCAACTGTGAAGAAGTGCTGTAGATATTGTGTTTGTGAATGATTCAGATGAACTATGTTGATTTGGATGAGGTGATTGAAATGGTGTCTGTGATGGCAGGTGATTATCCTGAGGTAACTGACATTTAGGAGAATGGAATGAAGAGAAAGAAGTGTTCTCGGTTTGTCAGTGTGTGTGTTGTTGTGGAGTGAGAGAGCTTGTTTTATCTACCTTCTGTGGTTGTCGTGCTTTGAATAGGCTTGGGGTGCTGTGTCTGTGTATATGTTTTGGGTCTTTATTTTCTAAAGCTTTGTTGTCCATTCAGTATCTCTGTTTCTGTGTCTGTCCTTCTGCCTGTCTGTTTTCCCCTCTCTCTCTCTGTGTCTCTGTCTTCCTGTCTGTCTGTCTTTCTGTCTCTCTTTGTTTGAATAACCTCGCTCTCTTTATTTACTTTCATTTCTGTCTCTTTATCCGTTTCGCTGATTCTCTTTATCTCTCTCTCTCTCTCTCTCTCTTTTCTCTCTCTCTCTCTCTCTCTCCCCT
>CM054164.1:4286102-4317414 GCA_028751875.1 Rapana venosa
TAAAAGACTCAACAACCATTTTCCCCCATTCCTCTCTCTTTTTTTGCCTTTCTAAATTTTTGTTGACTAGGCCTGGCCATTCGCTGATGTTTTCCTCCCAGCTCTTCCTTGGTCGCCTCTTCTTCTTCCTCCTTTGGGACAGTGCCTTGTAAAACTGTTTTTGGGCAAGCCCTTTGGATCTTGGACATGCCCAATCATTAAAGTTTACGCTTTTTCACGATCGTTAGAAGGTTCTCATAGGTCCAATGGTTTGCTGGATTCTGTTATGCACGCTTTCGTTGTTTAGTGGTCTTTGTGGAGATGCCAAGGAGTCTCCAAAAGCATCTCATCCCACCGCCTGTACTCTTCTCTCCAAATCTGCAGTCAGGGTCCATGATTCACAGGCATACAGAAATATGGATATGACAAGGGAGCGCATTAGTCTGATCTTGGAGATAGTGAGATATTTTTATCTCTCCAGATGGTGTTTAGTTTTACAAAGCTGTTATTGTCTGTGCAGTCCTGCATACTACTTCTGCTTGGATCCCTGGTCTATACAATGGCTCCCAGGAAATTGAAGCTTTGAACTGTTTCCAGCTTCTGGTCATTAACCCTGATATCAGTGCTAATGCCTTTGGGTGTTATTATAAACATTTGGTCTTCTCTGCACTGATTTCCATCCCGTTGTTTTGGAGGCCTTATTCAAGTGTTCTTTTTGGGCTGGCAAGCTCTTTTTTGATCCGCTATTCCATCAATGTCTCTGCGAAGCGGAGGTTTGTGATCGTTCTGCCACCAATGCTGACGATCCTTCATGATGTTCCAGTGCATCAGCCATGATTCTCTCAAGGAAGATGTTGAAAAGAGTGGGGAGAGTAGACAGCCTTCCCTTTTACCCCAATGTTGTTCGAACCATTCTCCAATGTTGTTGTTGTAGTACACTGCGCTGGTGGCCTCGCTGTACAGCTGTTTGATGACTCTGATCGGGTTTGCATTGATGCGTACAAATTCATGGTTGCCCACAAAGCTGCTGCCACCCCTGTCAAATGCCTTCTTAAATCGATAAATACGTGGTAAAGGTCTTGTTGATGTTGAAGGTACCGCTCACATAGTATTCTGGGGTTTGAATATCTGTTTCTGTTGTGCTGCGCCCTGCTCTGAACCTGCTTGTTCCTCACACTGATGGTCTCTGCTTGTGGCTTCAGTCTATTAAATATTATCTGCAGCATGACCTTGCTTTGGTGGCATATGAGGCTGATTGTGGGGTAATTTATGGCATTGTTGTAGATTTCCTTTCTTGGGGGGGTGAATGATGAGTGACTGTGTCCATGGTGTTGGCCATTTCCTGTCTGCAGATCTTGTTGCAGATTCTTAGTAGGGCGCTGATCATGGCTTCCCCTCCAGCTTAAACCCAACTCAGCGGGAATGTTGTCAGCCCCTGCTGACTTCCCCTTTTTCAGCGATCTGACTGCTGTTTCCACTTCTTCTCGGAGGATAGGGTGACTGTCTGTGTCTTTGCTTGGGGGTACTTTAAAGGACTTCTGGATCTCCTTGGGTTTCTTTTGTTATACAGGTCGGACAGTATTCTGTCCATCTGTTCAGAATTCCTGGTCGTCAGTGAGACACTTCCCCTTTTTGTCTTGGATTGTTAAACCTTTTCCCTGTTTTGTGCTAGTCAGGTCTTTCACCAGCTGATATGCTTTTGCTATTGTTTTCTTGATGTTCTCTTCAAAGTCTTGGGACTGTTCACCGAACCATTTCTCTTTTTCCTCCGTCATGGACTTCCTGAAATTTTTTTGTTGACTGCCCTATATTGTTCTGCTCTTTCTTTGTTTCATTTTTCTTTCTTCCCAAATCTCTACGCTTGTCGCATAGTTGTAGGATGTTAGGTGGACCCATGGTTTTTTGACTGGTCGGTGTTTTTCCAAGAATCTCGCTTGCTGTTTTCAGTCACTGCTGTATTGAAAATATTCGTCAGTGGGGTCTATGTCTGAGTCTATCACAGTGAGTGCTGCAAACTTTCCACCTATCCTTGCTTGAAAAATTTCTAATACCTCTGGGTCCCTTTAGCTTCTCGAGGTCAAATTTTATCCTGATGTTGTTCGCTTGTGGATTTTTTTTAGACGTAGTCGGAAAGTCCTCATCACAAAATCTGATCACTCCCCATGTCTGCTCCCGGAAAAAAATTTTGTGTCTGTGCGATGTTAACGCTAGACTGAAAACCGTCTTTTCACCATGTGTAATCTATTTGGTTGTGATGTTCTCCATTTTGGGCTATGCCATGTCCATTTTCTGGGTTTCTTGTGTGGGCCAAGTGTATTCACTAGCTGGAGGTGGTTGTTACTGGCAAACTCCAGGAGTCTCAAGCCTCTTTCATTTGATTGGTTATTACAATGTGGCCCACAAACGCCCTCCCAATCTTTCCATGCATCTTCTCCTACCTTGGCGTTGCAGTCACCTTGCACAACGAGGATGTCTTTCTTGGGAGTTTGATTCAGAACCTCTTGTAGCTGGTCATAAAATTCTTCTATGTCTTCATCTGTGCAGTCTGATGTAGGGGCGTATGCCTGTACTACAGTTATGTTAAAGGGGGTTGCTCTCAGGCGGATGGTAATAAGTCTGCTGGACACATGTAACCCAGTACCACCTGCCACATGTGGGGAGTAAACCCAATCAAAAAATCCGACCTGGAGAGGGATGGGCTCCGCCAGGTTTGATTTGCTCAAGATACACCCATGACAAAGACAGCCAGAATTTTCATACCGGATCGGTCGTCGCCCGGGTTACCAAGGACCGCGCCTTCTGTTGCTCATCAGGACAGAGGTCGAAAATATGCTACTGATGTAAAAAACAGCAAAATCCGTGCCAGAAACAACACCATCATTGGCACATGGAATGTACGGACACTAAGAGCTGCAGGAACAGTGGAAGAACTGACACATGAGATGTCCAGATATCAATGGCACATCCTTGGGCTCTGCGAAGTAAGGTGGAAAAACATGGGAGAAACAACGACCCAGGAAGACCACAAAGTATACTACAGTGGAAAACAGGATAAACATGCACACGGCGTGGGATTTCTCGTTCACAAAGACACCATGAACACCGTCATGAGCTGTCAGCCTGTGTCCAGCAGATAACAAGATAACAACAACAAAAAATAATATTGATAATGATAATAATAATAATAACATTAATAATAATAATATGATAACAACAAAACAAGAAGAAAAAGAATAGTAATAGTGATAGTAAGAATAACAATAATGATAATAACAACAACAATAATAATGATAATAACCATAAAAAAATATATATGGTATTAATATAATGCTGGATCTTGTGAAGTAAACAAATGAAACGCTTGCATTCAGATCATTTACAACATACATCCATGCACAAAACAAAACACACACACACACATACACACACACACAGAGGCAAGCACACACACACATTTTGTTAAGTTTTGTATTTCTTTGCCATGTTTTTTGCAACACACTGTTTATATAGTTTGGAATAGACTTTTAATGTGCATTCATACCAACACCTATCTCAACCCCCCCCCCCCCCCCCCCCCCCCCCCCCGTCTCCATAGTCTGATATCAATTTAGTGAACAGACATAAAATTGAAGACACACACACACACACACACACACACACACACACTTTAAGTCTTCCTAAAGATGGTCCATTCACTTCTGTACTGAGCACTATCAGTGAAACATCACTGTTTTACCTAAATACTCGTTTTAATTTTAGAACAGCAACAGTGAACATTGCTGACTACAACTCTTTGTAGCACAGTTTGGCAGTGAACACAGCCTGAATTTTCCCCGACATATACTCTTGTGTATAAACATCTTGGAACATTCGTTGTGGCAGGACATATACCCATGTGTAAAAACAGCAAACGTCTACTCGCAGATTTCTCACGACTTTATAACCACGCGTAAACATCTAAGTGTAACATCACTGGATTACCTGTGCACACCTGGTGGTTTACAGACTAACTCTCTTCTTTGTGTTAACAGATTACGTGCGGTTATACCGGTACACATTCGTCTTCACAGAACACCAACAGTGGACATTGCTGGTTACCTGGTTCGTCTCTACATAAACCAGGTAACTTATTTTGCTTTTGTCTGTCTTTGTGCCACCTGTTTTTCCTATTGTGTGCCACATGGTGTGTGATGCTGTGTTGACCTTGTTGAGTTGGATTATGTTATTTGTCATGGCAAATCTGCCGTGCCTCAGTTCTTTTAGATATACATATCAGAGAAAAATAATTCCAAAGTTTGCATCCAGCAGTGACAGTTGTCTACCTATCTGTTTGTCTGGAAATTTGTAGTCCTCTCTCTCTCTCACTCTCTCATCTCTGGAGAGGGGGGGAAATGTGACACGCATTGTCCACTGTAAGACCCTCCATTTGGTCTCTGCAACTTTTGCTACTGTGCACAACATAGGTTAAGATTGGTAGGCCAAGAGTTATGCTGACTATCCAAGGTTGGAACCATGCTTTCAAGCTGCAGTGGACTTCAGGACCAGTTTGTGGCATTTTGTTCCATATTCATCCGCTTCATGCTGAAGCCAGCTGGAGAGAAAGTTTATTGGCATGTCGCCATTCTCACGCTCACAGGCAGAGTGGACGGTGTAAAACCTTTGGGTTGCTCCTCTCCTTCTATTTGTGGGGCAGCTTACTTTTGCAATGTGGAGACATTGAAAGTAACCCTGGCCCACCCCCAGCAAAGATTCCATGAGGCGACACGACTCAGCAGTATGGAGCATCCCGCGTTCAGCGAAAAAGGACGGGGGACTCTCGTAATTGCCTGTGGCCTCCCCTACACAACAGGACCAACACTGAGTGACCACGTCATGAACACTGTGCATGACAGAAGTGACCGGACAGACGCCAGCATAAATCCAGTCCGACAGGACATGCAGAGGGTTAAATGAAGAAATCTGAAGATTAGCTGAAAATGGCTGAGAGAGGACATGACGGGACTCAGAAGAGAAAACGAACGAAGAATTGCGGAAGACCAATGACACGCTGATGGAAGACTGGAGGACGAAAGAAGAATCAATGACCTGATGGACGTTCAAGCAGAACAACGTGCTGTTTTTACGGTCTCCCAGGAGGAGAACGAGACCCCTGCCGACTGTGAGGGCATGCTGCGGGACTGGGTCAACCCACAAACTGACCATGGCTCGGACTGGAACTGGGGGGACAGAGCTCACCGCCTAACTCCAAGCCAGACCTACCATTGATCGCCAGATGCTCTTTCTACAACAGAAAGTGAAGATCCTGAAAGCAAGAGCAAGCTGAAGGCACCAATGTGTTCATCGAAGAGGACTCTCCAAGGTGGTGGAGAGACTTGAAGGCGGAGACTGACTCCACACATGAAGAAAGCCAGAAGAAGAGGGAAGAAGGCTGCCATGGTCTTCAACTACCTGCTGACTGATGGCACAAATTCACTGTTGACAGTCGTGACAAGCTGACAGATAGGAAATAGAGGTGGTGGGCCAAAATGTGACATGGGATATTTTTTGTGTGGGTACAAAAAAGAAAAAAAAAGACACAGGTGGTTCAAGGTAGGGTGTGTCAGTGAGTATGCACGTGGTTGTTTTTTTTGATGAAAAGAGTGTGTTTGAAACTTGGTGTTCAGTTGTTGTCCTGTGTTCTGTCTGAAATATGTACACACCCTGAACTGCCACAGAAAGTGGATGTTAGTAAAGGGATCGGTTTGTAGGATGAAAATTGTGAAAATGATAAAAGAAAACATTTGTCTTTTCTGCACTGAAACGTTAATGGGCTCTTACCAAATAATAATGTATGGAATTTATATAGCGCTGAAATATACATGGCCCTGAACTTTTTTCCTATGTTTGTTCCTGTAATTTCATATGTCTGGTCGAAACGTTTCTTGATGAGTTTACCACTAATGTTTTACCGGATTTAAAGACATTTGGCATTAGTATCAAAACAGAGACATTGACTGCAATTAAGAAGTTGAGAGAGAAAGAGAAAGAGGGAGAGAGACAGACAGACAGACATATAAAAACAGAGGTAGCATAACAATCTCTGTTCTTTTTTGCTTTATAGAAAACTGTAGAACACAGAGATTGTAATAAAAGAACAATTCCCAACTTAGATCATTTCATATCTGCCTGAGATAACAATGTTGACATTTTGTTTTTCCATCACACGCACAATTTTTACAAATGACTGGACAGAAAAATGTAGATAAAAGACCCATAAACAATTATCAATAATTGTTTTAACCAGAAGGATACTTTCTTTATATATAAAAATCTGTTGGAATTAGTTTCAGGATATTTACAAAATGTGTGTCATGTGTCATGGTATCTCACATAGAGATCGCATATCCTCACTCACTCACTCACTCAGTCCCATGTCTCAAAGGACGTAGGGGGGACATGAGAGAAGACGCAACAGAGATATTTTTCCATGCTTCACGATCCTGTGTGGCTAGTAGAAGGTGTTGCAGGGGTTGGGCGTCTTTGATGTTGTCAACCCATGATTTTTTTTGGCGGCCTCTTCTTCTCTTGCCTTCAACCATTCCCTGCAAGATGGTTTTTGCTAAGGTGTTGTGTCTTGTGGTGTGACCAAACCACATCAATTTTCTCCTCTTTATGGTGGAGAGCAGAGGTTCTTGGGGGCCCACACGCTTTTTGATTTCTTCTTTCACATAGTTGTTGGTCTTGTGTTCTTTGTATGATATTTTGAGGAGTCTTCTGTAGCACTTGTTCTCGAATGCTTGGATTCGCCTCTCTAGCTCTGCTGACAGAGTCCATGATTCACAACCATATAGGAGGATATATATCACGAGGGATTTGTAGAGGTGATATTTGGTGCAGAAGCTGATGTTGTTGCTTCTGATGATCCTCTCGAGTCTGGTTAGAGCAGATGTTGCTGTTGCAATGCGAGCTTTCACTTCATTGTTTGATGTGCCATGGAGCCTAAGTATTTGAATTGGCTCACTTCTTCCAGTATTTCTCCATTCATCTTTATTTCCGTGCTGTCATTACTTGCGCTGTTGACCATGATCTTTGATTTGTCTGTACTGACCTCCATGCCGTATGCGCTCGCTCGATCTGATATACTATCTGTGAGGTTTTGCAGTTCTTATTTGCTGCCGCCCATGAGGTCAATGTCATCTGCAAATCTGAGGTTGCAAAGGGGTCTTCCACCAATGGAAATGGAAGTGTGGTGGTTTTGCAGTGTCTCTGTCATGATGTTTTCAAGGAAGAGGTTGAAGAGTACAGGTGAGAGAAGGCAGCCCTGACGGACCCCAACCGTGGTCTTGAAGAACTCGCCCATGTGATTGTTCATGAAAACTGCACTTCTTGCGTTCTCGTACAGTGCCTTGATGACTTCAATGAGGCAGTTGTCAATGTTGAAGTGCCTGAGTACTTGCCAGAGGCCGTCATGCCATACCCTGTCAAAGGCCTTTTTGAAGTCTATGAAATTGTGATACAAGTCTTTTGGTGTTGGAGATGTTTCTCTATCAGAATTCTCAGATTGAAAATTTGTTCCATTGTGCTGCGTTTTGGTCTAAAGCCGGCCTGTTCTTCTGCCAGGAGTTTTTACGCTTGTTTTTTCAGTCTGTTGAGGACTACCCGCAGCATGATCTTGCTAGGATGGCTTATGAGACTGATGGTTCTGTAGTTCTGGCATTGCTTGAGGTTTCCTTTCACCAGGGGTATTACAAGAGACTGTGTCCATTCTTCTGGCCATTCTTTGGTGTCGTGAATCTTCTGACAAAGTTCTGTGAATCGCCTTGCTGTTTCATTCCCTCCATTTTTTATGAGTTCAGCTGGGATGTTATCGATTCCAGGGGACTTTCTCTTCTTCAATTGTTTAATAGCTGTGTCTACTTCACACCTTAGTATTGGTGGGTCTTTATCTTGGTGTTCAGGGGGTTTGTCAGAAACGATGTTGGTATCTGGGCGTAGTGGGTAGTTATGCAATCCCTCACAGTATTCCGTCCAGCGTTGGAGGATGGCATTGCTTTCAGTTAAAAGATTTCCTTCTTTGTTATCAATAACAGAGGTTTTAGGCTGTGTGGTTTTAGTGATTTCAGAGTGTCGTAAGCTGTTTTGCTGTTTCCCTTGGCCATTCCAACTTCGATGCTGTGGCATTGTTCTTCTATCCACGCTTCTTTGGCTTCTCTCATCTTTTTCCTCACTTCTCTGTGGCTATCCCTGTATTTGTTGTTGGCTTCTTGACTTGTGAACTTTTGTTTCTTAAGCTCTCTTCTTTTGTCGCAGACGTCAAGAACCTCATTTGTCACCCAGGGTTGTTTCTTTGTTCTGCTTCTTCCTAATGTTTCTTCTGCTGCTGTCATTAGCACTTCTTTGATGTTGTTGGCTAGTGTGTCCACATCATTGTCGATGGCTGTGAGTGCGGCGAACTTTCCTCCAATGCTGGCTCGGAAGATCTCAACCACTGTTGGGTCTTTGAGTTTTTCCAGATCAAATCTTATGCGTGGGAGTTTTGACTGTTGTTTTGCTTTCAGTTTCAGCTTGATGGTGTTAAGTACAAGGTCGTGGTCACTGCCAATGTCAGCTCCTGGGAATGTTCTTGTGTTTGCCTTGTTTATGCTGGATTTGAATCTTTGGGGTGACAGAATGTAGTCAATTTGATTGTGAATCAGACCATTTGGTGAGTGCCAAGTTGATGTTATAGATGGCTTGTGAGGATGGAGTCTGTTTGCCAGAGTTATTTTTATGCTTCTTTGCGAATTCCAGCAGCCGCTGTCCTCTTTCATTTGTTTCTCCTAGTCCAAAGCGTCCTGTGGTCCCTGCCCAGGTGTCATAGGCATCAGGTCCCACCTTAGCATTCCAGTCGCCTTCCACAATAAGAATGTCTTTTTTGGGCGTTTTGGAGATGACGTTTTCAAGTTGTTCATAGAATTCTTCTATCTGGTAATCGTTGTAGTCAGATGTTGGAGCATGCACTTGGATGATGGTGAGAATCTGGGGTTTTGCAGAAACTCTGATTGAGATGAGTCTGCTGGATACTGGTGTGCAGCTGACGATGCTTGACACAATCTCTTTCCTGACAATGAAGCCTATTCCGTGTTGATGTAGTTTCTCTTCTCCACTGTACCATATCTTGTGGCCGTCTTGCGTGGTTGTTTCTCCGAAGCCAGTCCATCTGACTTCCGCAAGCCCTAGGATGTCCCATTTCTATCTTTTTAGTTCATGTGTGAGTTTCTGTACTCTTCCTGTTTGGTATAGAGTCCTTACATTCCATGTTCCGATGGTTACTCCTTTATTTGGAAGCTTTAGAGATGGTTCTGCTCCAGTAGCACACTTGTCACTCCCACCCTGGAGGCTTGCAGTGGGTAGCGTGGTCGTTGTTGATCCGGGCTTCGACCGATCCGGCATGTCTTTCTGTTTTGTTTTTCTCATCATGTCCTTGCAGTGGGCTTGAGGAAGCTTGGTGGCGCCCATCTCCTCTCCAAGACTCCTACTGGTGAGTAAGAAATCACCAGCCCCTCACCACGTTTTGCCCGCCAGTAGAAGCAGTTACTGGGGTGTGGGTGGGTTAAGGACCCGGACACAGAAGTGAGAGTTGAGTGCAAAGTGAGGACCAGTGCTCCCGTCCATCCCGAGGGATGCTACTGCCAGGTTTACAAAGGTACCACCTCTCCTTAAGCACACCATACACCCCACTTCGCATATCCTACAACTATGTAAAATCCAAAATTGAAAACGACACTAGGCAATATGAAGAGCAGACACAAGCGCACTCACACGTATATTGTATTGTATACCCCTTATAATACAATACAATATACGTGTAAATGCGTTTGTGCCTGCATACCTGCATGCAAAAGCGTCATGTTGTATCTCATTGTATTGTGTTGTACTGCTTTGCATTGTATTGCATTATATTGTGTTGTGTTGTATTGTATTGTATTTCATTGTATTGTATTATATTGTATTGTATTGCAATGCATTGCATTATATTGCAATGTATTGTATTGTAATGTATTATAATGTATTGCATTGCATTGTATTGTATTGCATTGTGTTGTATTCTTTGTATTGCAGTGCATTGTATTGTGTTGTATCGATTTGTATTGTGTGGCATTGTACTGTATTCTACTGTACTGTACTAAATACCACTTTCAGTCATGGAAGATTTATCTACGTACAATTTCGGCTGCTCTAATAGGTAATAGCACCACCCATATTTATTGTTTTCCTGTCTTCATTTGTATTTGGTTTCCTATTAGAGTGGGAGTTTCTACAGAATTTTGCAAAGGACAGCCCTCTTTTTGCCATGGGTTCCTTTACCTGCACTGACTGAGTATTCACGTACACACAGGACAACACTTTATTGCCTCATCCAAAAGACTAGCACCCAGACAGCCACTTATGGTCTAGTGGATGTGGGAAATGTTTGGGGCACAAACAGGATCGAACCATCACACACTTAAAACCCAAACTTTTTGTTTTCTAGGCAGTTGGGTTAGTGTAGATAACTGATCCACTATAACAGTGGATGCACAGCGTAGCGGTACTGTAACCATGTGTGTTGTAGTGTGGAGGTATCACTGCTGCACTGCTGTGTGTTGTAGTGTGGAGGTATCACTGGTGCACTGCTGTGTGTTGTAGTGTGGAGGTATCACTGGTGCACTGCTGTGTGTTGTAGTGTGGAGGTATCACTGGTGCACTGCTGTGTGTTGTAGTGTGGAGGTATCACTGGTGCACTGCTGTGTGTTGTTGTGTGGAGGTATCACTGGTGCACTGCTGTGTGTTGTAGTGTGGAGGTATCACTGGTGCACTGCTGTGTGTTGTAGTGTGGAGGTATCACTGCTGCACTGCTGTGTGTTGTAGTGTGGAGGTATCACTGGTGCACTGCTGTGTGTTGTAGTGTGGAGGTATCACTGCTGCACTGCTGTGTGTTGCAGACCTCTGAGCAGCTCCTCCACACGTCCCCTACAATGGCCACAGGAGGCAGTGGACAGAACATCAGCACCTGTGCTATATGTCTGGGTGAATACCGGGACCCCAGATTTCTTCCCTGCCACCACACCTTCTGTGTTTTATGTATTCAAAATCTTGCTGCCAGTCACAATTGGGGAACGTTTCCTTGCCCTAAGTGCCAGAAGATAACCTCCCTGTCTCCTGGAGAAGTTACCTCCCTGAAAAAGACTTACTCCATCCAGCAGAAGCCAAGTCACCAGAACGTGTGTAAGATTCACGATGAAAAGAAACTGGAGTTTTACTGTGTGCCATGTGACCAAGCAATATGTACAAGTTGTAAATTAACCAACCATGCACCACACAGAACAGAAGACCTAACAGCAGTCATTTCCAGAAAGGAGACAGATCTTACAGTAGACCAGCTGCATCTGCAGGGTGCTATGTCTGATGTAACAAAAGCCATGACATCACTGCAGACAGAAAGACAAGATCTGGAGAAGAAGAGAGCAGCACTGGAGAAAAACATTCTTAACCGTCACGCCCTCATAGTGGCTGCTGCTGACAGAATGAGAGATGAAGCGCTGACGACACTGCAGTCAATGCACACAGACCTGGACAGTGGCGTTGTCCGTGATATCGAACAGCCAAAAGGCCACAAGGCAGAGTTGTCCAGTCTTTTCCATCAAGTGGACAATGCCCTCACCTCAGGTATTGCCTCTGACATCATTGCTGCTGCCACAGAGATGAAAAGGGGGCATGGCAGTCTGACAGCAATAGACGAAATGACATCACCAGTAGACAGACCAGTCCATAGACCTGTACTACACAGTGATATCAGCACTGACATGGTGACACAGGTGATAGATAACTACCTGGGCAATGTGCATCAGGTGGAAATGAAGGAGAGGGTTCATGAAGCAATGGTGACAGAGTGTTTTCAGTGTGCACAGGACCCTGATGTGGAGGTCTTTTCTTTGTGTCATGTTGATGGAGATCATCCTGGAGTGTTTGTGTCATATGAACGATGTGGGAGGAAGAAGGACGATATGGTCAAAGCATTCACAGAGACAGGGGAATGTGTGTTCTCTAGTAACCAGGTGGGCAAAGTGTCCTTGAAACATTTCACTATAGGAATGGTTCTGTCTCCTGTTACAGAGTCAGGCAGGTTTATAACTGTCTGTAAATCACTGACTACTGCATGCTTCAGCCTGAGCAACAACCTGACAGGACAGGCAGACATTCTCAGAGAAACAGTGACATCCACAGACCCATTCGAAACAGAAATAGACACGGAGTTCACAATCCAGGTGGGCCCTCACCGTGCATTTGACGTGGACATCACAGAGCAGTACTTTGCTGTGGTGGAGGAAGCCAAAGAGTCCACACCCTGGCGCAGTGTCCATTTGTACCGACGGTCAGTGGAGAAGGCAGTCAGCACGTACACCCCTCCTGCAGAAGAGTGCCGGCCCTCAGATGTCTGCTTTTACACACTGAGCGGGGAGAACGTACTCCTTGTTACAGACGAGGGAACTGATTCTATCCACGTGGTCAAAATCAGTGGAGACACTATGCACTTTGCTGGGTACCTGAGTGCTGGTTGTCCCTCCATTGTTCAACCCACAGCAATAACCGTGGATGTGCATAACCGCCTGTGGGTTGCTTGCAGGGGAGGGAGTGTTTTGATGGTGGAAAGGAATGGCTGATTGTGTGTGAGTGTGTGTGTGTGTGTGTGTGTGTGTGTGTATGACTGTATGTCTGTGTGTGTATTTGCACAGGCAGGTGTGTGGGTGTTTAGATGTTCGCACAATTCTAATGAATATTCACTTCAGCTCAGTGACAGTCCTGCTATGGCCTGCCTGGTCAGTGGAGATATCAGCAGCATGGCTGAATTGTATTCAGTGTCTGACCTTGTTTTCTCTCTGAAAAGGACTGCTGGATAATACTGGTTCTTGTTTTTATCATTTTTTTTATTTGCTCATAGTATTTTAACTTTTGTGCTAAGCAATAAAAGCTATTTGTGTATATTTTGCCTAGGTGATGTGTGTACAGAAATTAGTATGGAAGTAAGATGTATAAATGTCTGTCAATGCTGTGTAAGATGCTGCTGTATATTCTGATGTACACTTTTGTGCTTGCAGCTAAACAGTACTGGAAAAGAAGAACATGAAAACAGAAATATAACAAGAAGAAGAAAACAGAGAAAAAAACCTATCCTATTTCTGCACATCCCTCATAATACCACGTCTGTCCACGTAGAACTAAGACATGATGAAGGACTGTTTGAATGGCTGAGTGGATAAGGTCACAGCCCTCTGATCCTGATGGTGCTGGAGTCACTGGTCATGGGTTTGAGTCTTGACTGCCCCTGACTGGTTAACAACTGGGACTTTTGCTCTTTCTGGTCAGCTTTTATGCAGACCTGCTATGTCTTGGTCTCTTTTCTGTATACATACATGTAGAAGACCAAGTAGTTGCATCAAATATTCCATAGTTTATTACACAGCACAGTGACATGTAAAATCAAAGAAATACTCATCATGCACCCAAGACTTCAGAAGTGTGTTGGGTTATACATACTTTATTCTTGGTCTATCATGTGCCAAGTGTATTTCTTCACTGTATTGCGTAGCGTATATGGATGTTCCACAAGCCAGAACATCTTCTGTAAAACCTGGAATCTGGAAGAGAAAACCCGAAACAGTACTGTAACTTTGAACCAGGGCTTGTATTTGTGAATGATTCAGATGATGTATGATGATTTGAAAGAGGCGATTGAATATGGAATAAAGAGAAAGGAGAGTTCTTTGTTTGTCAGTTTGTGGTGTTAAGGAGTGATAGAACATGTTTTATCTGCCTTATGTGGTTGTACTCTCTCTCTCTGTCTCTGTTTATCTCTCTCTGTCTCTGTGTCCCTGTCTCTCTGTCCTCTGTTTCTGTCTCTCTCTCTTCTCTCTGTGTCTTTGTCTCTGTCTCTCTCAGAAAAAATGCAAGCATATTATCCACTACCATGTGCTTTAATAATTTTTTTAGTATGATGTCCAGCATTATTTCAAAAGGATGTATTCGTGATTGTCTTCTTTTGTCATAAGTTGTTATTTCCTATGTCAATAATTCAATCAGTCAGTTCTTTTATTGCCTCTGTTTAAAGGAGATTTGTAATGTAACCAGAACATCTCGTCTGCAGTGGAGGTTTCTGTTTGCGACATGCCATGCCTGTGTAAGAGAGAGCAGAAGGGACGTCACTGTGTTTGTGACCAGGCAGTTTTATAAACAGCCCACCCCCATCACACTCCTTCTCTTCAACAGCATCAGCTTGCTGTATTCTGAGTTACATAACCAAGCCGCAGCAGTGACGTTAACTGGGGTGCAACACTTAACTGATATGATAATAACAATATCATTATTATTATTATTATTATTTATTATTATTATTATTATTATTAATCAGAATAATAATAATGTATGGACTTTATATAGAGCTGAAACTTGCAAAGTAAATAAACTGAATCGCTTGCATGGATATCATTCACATGCATGCAACCATCCACAAATAATATTAGGATTAAGAGCTATCAAATTTACACACACACACACACTGTAACATCTGTCTAAAGTCTGTCCACTCATTTCCTCAATGAGTAACAATTAATAGTTCCAACGAATCCAAATGTGCAGGCATGCACGCACGCACACACCCACCCGCGCACACACACACACAGAGGTTACACACCCTGGCAAGGTGATAGAATCTCGGCTGTTGAAGGCAGGGAAAAGCTATAAGATGAAGCAGGAGAGGAAAATGTTAGGTTTGAAATAAATATGTCTTGAGACTGGATTTAAAAGTGTCATACAAAGGCTTTTGGCAAAGAGAGAGAGGGAGGTCAGTCCAGGTCAATGGACGAGAAAGAGAAAAAGAGCAACGGGGGTGGATTGGTTGAATCTAGGTATTCGTAAGGACAAGGTATCTGCAGCCGAGCGGAGGGAACGAAAAGGAGTGTACAAATGAAGGCATTCACAGAGGTAGGAAGGTGCTGTTTTTTGGAGACATTTTTAACAGAGGGTACTGATCTTATAGTTTACTCTCTGCTGCACAGGCAACTTGTGGAGAGATCACAAGAGAGAGGTAATGTGCTCAGATTTTTTTCTTTCTGAGGAATAGTCGAGCTGCAGAGTGTTGTATACGTTGAAGGGAGTAGATAGATGATGCTGGGAGACCAGCCAGAAGAGAATTACAATCGTCCAGACATGAAAGAGTGAGAGACATAACAAGTTTGGATTTGTATCTGTGGACAGGTACTTTCGAATTGCACTATGTGGTAATTGACAGTAACATGACTGGCAGGTCTGAGTGATGAATTTTTGCATAGAGAGTGTGTGGTCAATAATGACCCCTAGATACTTCATAGCAGTGGATAGAGGGACTGATGTATTGCCAAATTGTATTGAAGCTGTTGTAATGGAAAAGAGTTTGGTTTTGGTGCCTACAAGCATGGCTTCGGTTTTATCTGCATTTATCTGTAATTTGTTCTGTGTCATCCAATTTTGGATATCTTGAAAGCAGTGGGCCATATTTGTCAAGAGAGAAGGCAGATTTTCAGGAGTGTGGCTGCTTAGAATCTGAGAGTTACAGATAATACAATTTAACATTTAAACTCTTTACAGATAACATGATTCAACATCTGAACTCTTTACAGATAATACAATTCATAACCTTAACTCTTTGCAGATAGCAGAATCAACATCTGTGTGACAGTTATTATGAGGCCCTCAGTTTGTTTTTTTGTTAATAAATTATTTTTTATTAATAAGCCTTGCTTCCTGTGATGGGTCAAGGTGAAGTTATCAGGTGAAGGTTGCTGTTGCCAGGGTCCCATAACAGGTCAATTTAAGTTCACTATGGGAAGGTTGCTGGCGGTAGTGTCTATTGTTTCAGGGAAGTTGGTGCTATTTTGGGTTTGTTTATTGTAGTACAAGGTCAGGTCAGTCAGAGAAGTTCTCTGTTACTGCTACTGGTATCCATGTAACCCAGTACAACCTGTCGCATGTGGGGGAGGAAACCCCAATAGAAAAAAAAACATATGGAGACTTGGAGAGGAGATTGGCGCCACCAAGGAATATCCTAAGCCCACAGAAAAGACATGAGAGACAAAGACAAAGCCAATATGATACCGGATTGGTCGAGGCCCGGGTTACCAATGACCGCGCTTTCCATTGATCAACACCAGGGTGGAAGTGACAAGTCAGCTACTGGAGTTAAAACATTACTTAAGCTCCCAAGAGAACAGATCACCATTGGAACATGGAACGTCCATACACTCTACTAGTGCGGAAAAATCAAAGAACTAGAGTAGGAGCTTAGCCGCTATAAATGGGACATTATTGGACTAGGAGAAGTGAGATGGACAGGATTTGGTGAGACAATGACTGAAGAAGGCAACAAGATCTGGTACAGTGGTCAAGAGAAACATCACCAACATAGAGTGGCATTTATTGTCAGAAAGGAAGTAGTGGGGTGCATTATCAGCTGTACACCGGTTTCCAGCAGGATTATCAGCATCTGGGTGTCGGCCAAGCCCAAGAACATCACCATCATACAAATCTATGCACCATCATCTGACCATGCAGATCAAGAAGTAGAAGAATTTATGAAGAACATGAAGAGACCATTATGAAGATACCCAAGAAAGACATCATCATCATTCAAGGGGATTTTAACGCCAAAATAGGTCCTGACTCTTACAACCAATGGGCCGGAACAGTTGGTCAGTTTGGAACTGGAGAGACCAACGACAGGGGACTACGTCTGCTGGAGTTTGCCTGCACCCACAGACTTACCATTGCCAATACCCTCTATCCCCACAAGCAGTCAAGGAGGACAACCTGGCATGCGCCAAACGGCAAGATCCATAACCAAATAGATTTTATCTTAACACCACGGCGCTTCAAATCCAGCATCAACAGAGCCAGAACAAAAACCTACCCTGGAGCTGACATAGGCAGCGACCACGACCTTGTGCTGCTGGTATTCAAAATGAAGCTGAAGAAAAATAAACAGCCTGCAAACCCACGTATCAAATTTGACGTGGACAAACTGAAAGATCCAGATGTCGAGGAGACCTTCCAAGCTAAACTTGGCGGATGTTTTGCAGCAATAACCCTCCTGGACAATGACATCAATGACCTCACCAACAACTTTAATGAGGCAGTCCGAGAAACAGCAGAGGAGGTACTTGGTCGTCAGAGGAATAAACACCAGCCATGGACTACCAATGACATCTTGGACCTCTGCGATACAAGAAGAGCACTGAAACCAACCAGGTCTTCCAACCCTAAAGAATACCGGGAGGCCAACAATCTTGTGAAGAAGTCAATGTTAAAGGCTAGAAAGAAGTGGATCAGTGATCAATGTGATGAGCTCGAAAAAAGCATGAAAGTGGGCAACAGTAAAAAGGCATACGACACCCTGAAGAAACTCACAAAACCACTTCAAACCAAATCATCAGTCATTGAAGACAACTCCGGAAACCTCCTCACAGAAAGCTCAGCTGCATTGAACAGGTGGTCTGAGTATTGTCAAGAACTATACAACTACCCAATCCAACCTGACAAGAGCATAATAGAAGAGGAAGCAGCAACACCAAGAGTAGCCCTCGCCATTACCTATATTGAGGGAAGAAGTGGAAGAAGCCATCCGCAGTTTACCAGTAGGAAAGTCCCCAGGAGCAGACAACATACCAGCAGAACTGCTCAAGCATGGTGGCGAAACAGTCATCACACATGTTACAGCTATCTGTCAGAAGATTTGGGAGACAAAACAGTGGCCAACAGAATGGACACAATCACTCATCATACCTCTGCCCAAGAAGGGGAATTTACTCCAATGCCAAAACTATAGAACAATCAGCCTCATCAGCCACGCCAGCAAGATCATGCTCAAAGTTATTTTGATTCGACTCAAGAAGAAGGCAGAAGAACACCTTGCAGAGGAACAAGCTGGGTTCAGGGCAGGCAGGAGCACTATCGAACAGATTTTTAACTGCCACATCCTGATGGAAAAACATCTTCAACATCAGAGAGACCTGTTCCACAACTTCATTGACTTCAAGAAGGCTTTCGACAGAGTATGGCACGAAGGCCTGTGGCAGGTCCACAGAATGTTTGGCATTGAAGAAGGACTAGTGCAAACCATTCAAGCACTCTACAACACCGCAAGCAGTGCAGTCCTTCCAAACAATCAGGTCGGAGACTACTTCAAAACCACAGTTGGGGTCCGACAAGGATGCCTGTTATCTCCAGCCCTGTTTAATTTGTTCTTGGAAAACATTATGAGAGAGACCCTCCATAACTTCCACTCTACCATCTCCATTGGCGGCAGACCCCTCAACAACTTGCGGTTTGCTGATGACATTGACCTCATGGGCGGAAGTAACACAGAGCTGCAAGATCTTACGACCAGACTTGAGAACAAAGCTGGAGCATATGGGATGGAGGTGAGCTTGGAGAAAAGTAAAGTACTTGTGAACAGCACGAGCAATGCCACTGCTAAAATTTACATGAACAGCCAGCAACTGGAGGAGGTAGACGCTTTTAAATACCTTGGCGCTACACTCACAAAGGACGGGCGATTGACGACAGAAATCAAAGTCAGACTAGCCATGGCAACATCTTCCATGACAAAACTCACCACCATATGGAAAAGTAAAGAGATCAGTTTCCCAATCAAACTAAAGCTCTACAAAGCCCTAATTCAGACTATCCTGCTGTACGGAAGTGAAACCTGGACATTGACTGCTGAAACAGCAAAGCAAATCCAGTCATTTGAAACAAAATGCCATAGAAAACTGCTGGGCATATCCTGGAGAGAACGAAAGACTAATGAATTTGTCAAGAGCCAAATAACATGGCTGGCAGGTCCACAGGAACCCCTTCTCACCATCGTCAAGAAGAAAAAGCTGACATGGTTCGGCCATGTCACCCGCCACAACACTCTGCCAAAAGCAGTACTGCAGGGAACACTCGAAGGTGGCAGAAAGAGGGGAAGACAGAACAAGTCATGGATGGACAACATCAGAGAATGAACCAGGATGAATGACTCGGCACTACTGCGCAGAGCCGAGGACCGAGATGGATGGAGGAGGCTTACCACGCATCGTCTTTCGTGTCTCCTCCACGACCGCCAAGGTCACGGGACTGATGATGATGAAGAGTGGGATCTTGAGCTAGGACACCAGGTTATTGATATTCTAACTGTGCAGTGTAGGCTGTGGTGAAGTTTTCATAGGAAGGAACTTTATGTTGAGATTCCTCAAGGCCATACTACAGAACACGACATGAACTTCATTGTCCTCAGCACTGCTGCACAAAGGACTAATGAGGTCACCATCACTGTGTGTGTTAGAACAATGGCATTGAGGAGAAAGATCACAAAAAGTCATATTCCAAACCAAACCTCATAGATTTCAAATGCCAGTCCATTTTCATTGCTACATAAGTCTAGATATCTTCTTCTTCATCTTCGAACAATCAGACAGCAACTCCCAAGGCCCTGACAAATGCTGCCATGCACTGAAGGCCCTCCAGGGGTCCAAAGAGTTTGTCCCTCATCGGCAGATAGGTCACTAGGCCAGATATTGGCCAGTCCTCAGGTTTTGGTGTGTTGCACAGGACAGGTCTGGAGAAGGAAGTGTTCCTTCACTGTCATGGGAGAAGTGCACACACAGGGGCACGCCCCAGAATCACCCATGTGGAACTTGGTAAACATGTGATGTCTGAGTCTGCAGTGTCCAGTCCTCAGCCTCACAATTGTTGCTTGGTCTTCTCTGGGGAGGAGGTAGTAGTCATCTTTACTGTTTAAATGAGGGTGCTGCTGAATGATATGATGCACTGGACTGAAACTACCTATAACAAACAAATTGCTAACTATAATCGACACGACTAGACCATTTGAATGATTGGATTCATTTAATGATTACTAATTTGACTAAATGATTGATTGATGGGTTGATTGATTTATTGATTGATTGATTGACAAGTCAATTCGTTTTATATAAATAAGGTAATGGCATAAGCAAACAAACTTTCTGACAAGCCCTGTGTACACACAAAAATCAAGAGAATTTATTCTGTTGGGGAAAATATATCGAATCATCCCAGATATAAGGAAAATATTCTATGCACACATCTGTATCAGTTATCCAACCAGAATACAATATTGCACAATCATGTAATAGAAGGAGGAAAGAAAACTGACTGAAGAGAGAAGGGGGATGGTGGGGGGGGGGAGAGAACACAGTTAAAGCAAACAACAACACACACACACACACACACACACACACACACACACACACACACACACACACACACACACACACACACACACACACTCACACACACACACACACAAACAAACAAACACACACACACTCACACACACACACAAACACACACATACAAACACACACACACACACACGACGCGCGCGCGCGCGTAAAAGTCACACACTACAAAACAACTACATTTTGGGGGAGGGGGGGGGGGTTATGACGTATGCGTTCCTAACCTAGAATTTGGAGGCAATGACAATGACAGAGAAAGAGGAGAGAGAGAGAGAGAGGAGAGGAGAGAGAGAGAGAGAGAGAGAGAGAGAGACAGACAGACAGACAGACAGACAGACAGACAGGCAGTCAGAGATAGACAGATAGGCAGACAGACACAGACAGACAGACACAGACAGACAACCAGAGACACAGACACACAGACGGAGACAGAGAGACACAGACAGACATATAGACACACAAACACATACATATACAACACACACACACACACACACACACACACACACACACACACACACACACACACACACACACACAACACAGGGACTGAAGGACATAGAGACAGAAACAAAAGGAGACAGATAGATACAGAGATATAGACACAGACATTCACACACACAGACACACAGACACAGACACACAGACACACAGACACAGACACACACACACACACACACACACACACACACACACACACACACACACACAGGGACTGAAGGACATAGAGACAGAAACAAAAAGAGACAGATAGATACAGAGATATAGACACAGACATTCACACACACAGACACACAGACACACAGACACAGACACACAGACACACAGACACAACACACACACACACACACACACACACACACACACACACAGTGGCTTAGTGGTTAGAACATTGCACTCCCAATCTGACGACCCAGGTTCGATTCCCGTCCCTCAAGGTGATATTTTCCCCTGGAGTTAACATCAGTGCAAACTCCACTCTCCCCAAAAGTCCTTCGGATGAGACTGTAAACCGAGGCCCAGTGTACGAACGCACGCAGAACATCTTGCTCACACGTTAAGTCATGTTCCGCTTTTCGTAAGAGTAGGCCATTGTGTGCCGGTGGGAACAGATGACAATTGACAAAACCGCATACACACGGGGACTGGATGTACAAAAGCACATAAGTGCTTATTCCATTATCCTCGATACAAAAAATAAAATAAAATAACTGCAATGTAAAAAAAAAAAACCCCACCCAGAATAAAAAGGTTGTTTAATTTTAATAAATAAAGTAAAATAAAAATTTAAAAATAAAACAAATAAACAGGGACTGATGGACATACAGACAGAAACAAAAAGAGACAGATAGATACTGAGACACAGACACAGCAACAGGAAGATAAAACCAGATCTATAATTTTAAAAAATGATGACTACATTCAAAATCGGTCATTTGAACATTTCTTTCAATATCACGTACATCCCCACCCTGAAAGAATTGACAAAACAGGAACGACACAGTTCTAAGTAGTAATTTTTAAAATAATACGTGTGCCTTTTTACACTAGAATCCATAAGGAGAGAGAGAGAGAGAGAGAGAGAGAGAGAGAGAGAGAAGAGAGAGAGAGAGAGAGAAGACAGACAGACAGACAGACAGACAGACAGACAGAGAGATAGACAGAGACAGAGAGAGACACAGAGAGAGTGACAGAGAGAGAGAGAGAGAGAGAGAGAGAGGAGAGAGAGAGAGAGAGAGAGAGAGACAGACAGACAGACAGACAGAGACACACACAGAGAGAGTAAGAGAGAGAGAGACAGAGACAGAGACAGAGAGAGTAAGAGAGAGACACAGAGAGAGTAAGAGAGAGACACAGAGAGAGAGAGAGAAAGAGAAGAGAGAGAGAGAAGAACAGACAGACAGACAGACAGACAGAGACATAGAGAGACACAGAGACCCAGAGAGAGTAAGAGAGAGAGAGAGAGAGAGAGAGAGAGAGAGAGAAGAGTCAGAGAGACATAGAGAGAGAGAGACTGACAGAGTGGGAGAGTGAAAGTGAGAGGGAGAGAGAGAGGGGAGAGAGAGAGAGAGAGAGGGAGAGAGAGGGAGACAGACAGACAGGAAGTGCGAAAAAGAGAGAGAACTCGAATTCGAAGGATTTATTCACAAAAAGGCCATTGGCCCATACATGAAGGGGGTTACCGAACTGCTTAGTATTTTGGTGGGGTTATAAAAGCAATAGTAACGACATGTTACTGTATAACAAAAAATCAGCTACAAAAATATGACTTAGGATAACAATATCTCTCTTATTCTGAAAGCTTTACACAAATATAAAGTGAGGCTGCGCACAACCTCAGGATGACTTGATACTTACTTTTACTTTACTTTTGTCTTCCGCTTTTACTCGGAGGCGTCGTCGCAAGGAGATATAGCTGTCTGTCGGCAGCGAGGCGTGTAGCCTGGAGGAGGGACATGCCGTGGGCTTTTAGGGTGTCGGCCACGGAATCATTCCATCTTCTTCTTGGTCGTCCTTTGGCTTTCCATCCTGAGTGCCGGGTGTTGTAGGCCCGAAGAGCTGGCTGGTTGTGAGGCATCCGTGTCAGGTGTCCGAACCACTTGATCCTCTGCTGGTCGATGTGCTGTAGGACTGGTGTTGCACCTACCATGTCTCTGATGACTTCGTTTCTGATTTTGTCTCTTCAGGTCTTGTTGACTGCTCTTCTTAGGCATTTCATTTCACACGTGACTAGTTTACGTCTGAGGGCCTTTGTGAGGGGCCATGTCTGACACTGGTACTTGAGCGTTGGCAGGAAGATGGTGTTAATCAGTTTTGTCTTTGTGTCCGTGGGGATGCTGGGATGTTTCAGGAGAGGGGCGAGCTGGTAGCTGACCGCATTAGCCTTCTGACATCTTGTTTCAATTTCACGGTCTAATCTTCCGTTCTCTGCAAACACACTACCCAGATATTTAAATTCGCTGACTTGATTTAACTGGGATCCATTGATATTGATGTCCAGAGTGTGTGGTCTCCTGCTGACTGTCATGACCTCGGTCTTACTGACACTGATTTTCATGTCATAGGCCTGGCAGGTGCTGTTGAGTTGATCTGTGTGCTCCTGGAGCTGTGCCTCCTTGCTATGTATTATTGCCTGGTCATCAGCAAACATGAGTTCGTTGAGTGCCTCAGGATCTGGGTTGGCCTCCTTTGCAATCTGGTCCATGTAAATGATAAAGAGCAGAGGGGAGAGGCAACAGCCCTGTCTCACCCCGGATGTAACTGGGAACCAGTCAGATGTTCCACTGGTCGTGCGGACTGCGCTCTTGCTGTTGGCATAGATAGCTCGGATGTTGTCCAGCAGCTTCCCCTTCACGCCATACTGCTCTAGGACCTTCCACAACTTGTCTCTGTTTACTCGGTCAAAAGCCTTCTCTTGGTCTACAAAGATAAAGTGGAGATCTCAGTTGTATTCGATCGCCTTCTCACACAGCTGTCTGAGAGCAAAGATTGCATCTGTGCACCCTCTTCCCTTCCTGAATCCAAACTGAGCGTCACTGAGGAGATGTTCTGTTTTTGTTCTAGTGCGCTGGTCTAGGATCTTTGCATACATTTTCCCTACATGGCTGAGGAGTGATATGCCTCTGTAGTTACTGCAGTCTTTCTTGCTGCCCTTCTTCTTCCAAATTGGCACTACTATTGCATTCTGCAAGTCCTCTGGTACTTTCCTCTCCTCCCAAGCTTTTTTGAAGATGGTGGTGAGCCACATTATACTGGTTTCCCCACATGCATGGATGGCTTCAGTTGTTATGCCATCGTCACCTGCTGCTTTCCCTTTAGGGCTGGTCTTCACTGCTCTTCTGACTTCACTCTCCAAGATGGTAGGTTCTGAGTGGTCTGGGTAGTTGGGGGTGAACTGGAACTGGGTGTTTTGTGCCTGTTGTCCTGCAGGGTTGAACAGATTCTTGAAGTACTCTTCCCATCTTTTCACTATCTCTTCTTCCTCGTTCAGGCCTTGTCCTTTTGCATCGTTGATTACAGTGGTGGGGTCAAAGGGTTCGTCTCGCATTCTCATTGCTTTCACACTCTTGTAGAACTCTCTCGTGGACGTTTTGCACTTTTCACTAAGCTCTTCTCCATATTTTCTCCACGAATTTTCCTTTACTGTTCTGACAATTTTCTTGGTGTGTCTTCGTGCAATTCTGTACCTGATGTAGTCCTCTTCTTTCTTTGATTTAATCCAGGTCTTGTAAAGACTCTTCTTCTCTCTGATTGCTTCTTTCACTTCTTTGTTCCACCAAGCTGTTGCCTTTCGGTATTTTCCTCTAGTCTTCTTCACACCACATGCTTCTTTCAAAGAGTCCTGCACAGCAGTTTTAAAAGTGTGCCAGGTTTGCTCTGCATCCAGTGATGTGGTGTCAACAGAGTCCAACTTCTCTCTTACAGTGCGCTCTATCTGAAACTTGACCTTCTCGTTCTGCAGCTTGTGCATATTAAGTCTTTCAGGCTGCTTTTTTCTGTTGGTGGTCCTCCTCTTTTTCTTGGTGGTTAGCGTTGTGATGACTGGCCTGTGGTCTGTGTCCAGGCCAGCGTTTGGGATAGCTCTCGAATCTGCAACGTTGTTCGGTATGCTGGATCTTGTTAACACAAAGTCGATTTGGGACGAGACGTTTATGTCATTCCATTTGTACCAGGTGTAAATCTGAGTAGCTCGATGTTGGAAGAAGGTGTTGGTGATTATCAGGTCATGCTCTGCGCATAGTTCCAGTACCAGGTTGCCGTTGTAGTTGCATGGAGTTCTGCGTCACTGTGTGGACCAAGATGTTTTGTCCATGGGGCTCTTCTCTCCCCAATCCGGCCGTTGAAGTCTCCCAGTCCTTAACCTCATCTGAGTAGGAGTCATTGCAAGGTGCATAAACCTGTATGTAGTTAATAATTCTGTCACCCTCTCTAATGCTGATTTTAGTGATTCTTTCTGAAACATGCTCCGTACTCACTAGGCTCTTTGCCATATCTGGGTGTATGATGAAACCTACACCATGTGTTGCTCTCTGCTCTTTGCTCACTCCGCTCCAAACCAGAACGAAGTTTGAGTGTATTTCCTTTGTACCTGTTCCTTTCAGTCTAGTGTCAGTGATACCCAGGATAGAGATCTTAGGCTGGGTCATAAAGTCCACAATCTCAGGTTCTTTGTTTGTCAAACCACAGATGTTCCAAGTCCCTATCTTGTCACAATTCCTTACTCGTTGTCCGTTTTTCTCGCCAAGTTGTTTACCGTTGAAATCAGTCCGTTTATATATCCTTTTTCTTTCTTGAGCGGTTTATGAAATCCACTGCCGGCTTGCTAGGCCCGTCGCAGCTTCACCAGAGCCCCGTTTGCCAGCATAGCTGTTACCGCCTCCCACGACGAGGACGAGGGGTTGGCCTTTAGGAGGCGATGACTTGATGCCAGGAGTAAACAGACTCTAAGTAAATTAGGCTGTCTACTATATTTAACAGGGATGTAGTTCTGCCTAACATCCTCTAATACTGGACAACACAACACAAAATGTACTTCATCCTCCGGTGCTTGCTTTCATAATGGGCATTGCAGCCTGAGGTCGTCAATATCATGTTCTCTGTATCTGAATTTATGATTATTTATATCTGATACACCAAGTCTAAACTTAGACATAATTCTTTTCAAATATATATCCATATCAAGTTTTAGATAAGGATTGACATCGTGTGAACTTATAAATTGTCTGTACATTCAAAATCTTTCACTGTTTTGTATATGATCACTCCATTGCTGCCATCGGCAGTCAATCAATCTTTGCCTGAAAGCGTAATAAACTCTCTACAATATCCGACTCCTTGATTGAGCCAAACAAATCCAAACCCGAGTTCACACAAACAGGTACGTATTTGTGTCGCCCAGTTGTTTTTCCCTTTGACATCTAGATCATAAAGCATCTTGTAGGATTTAAAAGGTAGCCTGCTCTCATTCATATGCAGAATCGTAATCCAATATCTAACGCATCTTACAGCAGTATTAACAGAGAGAGGATATCTGTTAGTTTCACTATAAACAAGATCATTAGGTGGACGTCTATCTAAGCCTAGAAACTGCTTTAAAGCAAAGAGGTGCACTGATTCACAATGTGTTACAGCTGCATCCAAGCCCAAAATTTCTGCACCATATAACACAGTGGGTTGTATTTGTGCTTCAAATATCTTAATGAACAAGTCAAAAGAGTTATCATTCAATATTCGCAGTTTTTTCAACACAAATAACAGGCTACGTTTACCTCGACTTTGCCAGATCTTTACATGCAGTTGTGAATCTAAGCTTAGTAGAAAAACAGATTCCTAAATATTTATATACATTAATCACAGGCATGATATTTCCATTGTACAACCATTTTTTATGAGCAGCTAAATAGCCACCTTTCCTGAATACAACGATATTAATCTTACTCAGATTAACCTTAAGATCAAGTGATGTTGCAGCACTGTTGAAGCTGTTTAACTGCTTTTGCAAGCCTACAACTGTTTCAGATAGCAGGATAACATCATCAGCAAGCAGAAGAATAAACAACTCTGAGAAATCTTGGGGGAAAGTGGCACCATCTTTACCATTATTGATGACGTCTCTGGCTAACTCATTGATAAAAACAGAAAACAATAAGGGGCTACATACATCACCTTGTTTAGCACCAGTGGTACAGTATATTATGACAGTCACTTTAGTTCCACATCTTATTCTGCTTCTGACATTCTGATACATGGCTCTCAAACATCGTAATAGTTTACCCTTCACACCGTTTTTCAGGAGAATAGGCCACAACAAGTTCCTGTTAACAGAATCAAATGCTTTTTCAAAGTCAATAAATGCTACATAGAGCTTACGGTTATGAGCAAACTGTTTCTGTACAAACGCTAGCAGAGTATACATATGGTCTATAGTGGAGTATCCTCTCTTAAAACCAGCTTGGTGCTCACCTGTAATATTTTTCATAACGCATTCCTGTAACCTATGGGGACGGGATAGCTCAGTGGTCGGAGCACTCGCTTTCCCCCAGCCAAGTTAAGCAGCGTCGAGCGTGGTTACCAGTTGGATGGGTGACCGTTTGCGCGCCTTGGCTTCAGTACAGTTCCCCCAGTTCACCCAGCTGTAGATGGGTACCTGCCCTCTTTAGGGTCAGGGAAGGTAAAGCAGCAAGGGAGAGGAGATGGGCGCCGCCCTCAATATGCTGGCCCTAGAGAAGTGAGGTCTCTGACGCCTCGCTCTCCTACGACCTTATAGGTTATGGGACTCCTTTACCTTTACCTTTTTATTCCTATAACCTATTGTTAATAATACAACTATATATCTTACTACTTATGTCAGTGAGAGAAATTCCCCGGTAGTTATTAGGGTTATCAACATCACCCTTTTTATGCAATGTTAGTATTAAAGATTCAGCCCAGTTATCTGGAAAAAGATCATCATCAAAAAATTTGTTGAATAGTTTTAGAAGGAAAATCACAATATTTTCACTTCCATATTTTAGCAATTCACCAATGATTTGATCAGGACTGGCTGCTTTCTCACTCTTTAGTTTTCTATTTGCCACTAATATTTCATCTTTAGATATGGGACGATCAAAATCTTCCTCAGTTCCATCACTGTCAACATCAGTAATCATGGAGTTGGCTAATGAGTCTTTCTCCAACAGGTTTTGAAATGTTGAAACCATCTGTCAACTGATATACTATTCTTTGGCTGACTTTTCTAATGACGCCTTAACACTTTCCAGAACTGGATATGAGAAGAGATAGAGGACATCATATCTGCAAGTAAGGTCTTATTATACTGTTTCCTTTTTCTTCAAGCATGCATTTATATTCCCTTCTTGTGACACAGTACACGTTTTTGTCCTCGTTTCTTAATGTTTTTTTGAAAGTCTTCAGAAGTTTTCTGACCTTATATTTCATACTTTTACATCATTATCAAACCAAGTATCATTTGATTGACCTTTATTGATATGTACCTGTTTCTTCATACATTCAGAACTGACTTTTATGAAACCATTAAACAAATCTAGAGCTTCATTAATGTTCTCATCAATCATCTGAAAGACATAAAAAATTAATTTCACACAAAGTCAGAACAGAGAAAGAGAGAGAGAGAGAGAGAGAGAAGAGAGAGAGAGAGAGAGAGGCAGAGAAAGAGACAGACAGACGACAGACAGCCACGCACACGCACACGCACACACAGGCAGACACACAAACACGCAAAGGCAGGCACACACAAACAGACAAACAGACAGACAGCCAGCCAGCCCCACACACACACACACACACACACAGACACACACACACACACACTCACACACACACACACACACAGAGAACTGGGTCAGTAAACAATAATTACAAAATCTATTATTGGTACATTTTCAAATGTTGCATACATCCCCACCCTAAAAGAACCGATAGGATAAAATTCTAACTAATAATTTTAAATTGAATATGCACCCTCACACACGAATCCAGAAAAGAGGGGAGGAGACACAGAGACACAGACAGATAGAAGGACAGAGAAACAGGCAGACAGAGAGCTGATAGACAAATAAAGAAAAATAATAAACGAAGTTCATAGTAAAAAAAATCGACATTATATCACAACCGTAACAGTTACTTTACCCATAATGACAAACCATGACAAAAAGAGAGAGAGAGAGAGGGGGGGGGGGGGGGGGGGAAGAGAGGAGAGAGAGAGAGAGAGAGAGAGAGAGAGAGGAGAGAGAGAGAGAGAGAGAGAGAGACGGGGAGAGAGAGAAAAGACGGGGAGAGAGAGACGGGGAGAGAGAGAGAGAGAGAGAGAGAGAGACTTCCCCTTTTTAGGCACCTGTAGCAATTGGTTCAGGTAAGAAATTAGTTGATAGGCAATATGGACGTCATTCCTGAACAAAACTGCTTATATGTCACTATCACATTGTTCGTCCTTTTAAGGCCACGAGCTGAAGAAAACTACCTAAGCTTGCTCAAACTCTCAAACAGCTAAAGCACTGTAGAAACACCATGCATGCACCAGGAAAGACATCTTGGAGTTCGTCTAATATCACATAGAGTGAACAGACGTTAAATTGAAGACAACAACAACATCTTGGAGTTGGCAAATCCTTAAATAACTGATGAAAAGTTCACCGTGACCATTCTGGTAACCATTTAGACACATCTAGTTAGTCTCCTTTTGAGTCACCTGCAGCTTAAATGGTATTAAAAGAACAATTTCTGCACAGGCCAAAGTAGGTCACAGCTCTGAAATGTCGGACATTTAGGGCGTGAACAGTAATTCCCTGTTATGTCAGAGCTGTGAGCTGAAGATTACACAGGAGTGCTTGGGTTCTTTAAAATAGTGATGGAGTGTAAGAAAATAACCCATGCTGTAGAAAATGTTTTGTTTTTTTTAGCTTTGCACAAATGTATATATATGATGGCACGTGCAGTATGCCACCTTGTGTCACATCTATTTGATAACACGTGCAGCATAACCACATGTGTCATATCTCTCTGATGGCATGTGTGTCATACCCACGTGTCACATCTATCTGATGGCACATACAGTATGATCAAAGTGTGTCCATATGTGTCTGATCACATGTGTGGCATGTTGCATTGTGTCGCATCTATCTTATGGTATGTCCATCATGTAACATTCTGTCATATCTATCTGATAGCATGTTTTGCATGTCACATTGTGTTGCATCTATTTTACGGTAATGTCCATCATGTAACATTCTGTCATATTTATCTGATAGCAGTTTAGCATGTCACATTGTGTCGCATCTATCTTATGGTATGTCCATCATGTAACATTCTGTCATATCCATCTGATAGCACGTGCAGCGTGTCACAACATCTGTCTGATCACATGTGTAGCATGTCACATTATGTCATATCTATCTGATGGTATGTCCATCATATCATATGGTGTGTCATATCTATCTGATGCCACGTGCTGCATGTCACAGTGTGTCGCATCTACATGATGATATGTTTAGCATGTCACATTGTGTCATATCTATCTGATGCCACGTGCAGCATGTCACATCATGTCACATCCATTTAGCACATGTCCAGCAGGTGCTGCCATAGGCAGTTAACTGCAGCGACAACAAAACCCACAATGACAATGTGTCCTCTGCGAACATTTTATTGACACACACATGGGGACATCATTTTCAATAAATCTTGGTACTTTTGACCTAACCACACGTTGTCATTCTAGAGCCATCAGCAAAATACTATTGCCCAAACTTGCCCGACAAACTTTGAACAAGAGAGACACACAGAAGGGATGCACCCTACTGGGTAAAAACATTTAATATATTTCGGAAGGAAGGTGGCAGGATGGTTAAGACATTTGCCTGCCAATAAGTAAACCGTTCTGGGTTCGATTCCCAGCCTCGCCCTTTCTTCCCAGTTTGACAAAAAAATCGAACTGAATGTCAAAGTCCTTCGGATGAGACTATAAACCGAGGCCCCGTGTGCGGACGCATGCAGAACATCCATTGTGTGCCGGTGGGAACAATTTTATATTTTACTACACAAAAAGATAAGATAACAAGATCACATTAGAAAGGGGGAAAAACTGACTGGATAGTAGAGGGAGGGAGGGAAAGAGAGAGAGAGAGAGAGAAGATTCGGATTCGGATTCGGATGTTTATTCATTAGGCCATAGCCCATAATAAGGGAAAGTGAACAAAAAACCAAATCATCAGAAACATTACAAAACAAACATACAATCAACAATATGATAATCAAATAATGAACTATGATGTTGCAATTTCTCTCAGCTTGAAGCTTGTGAAGGAAGTGAGACAAGTTCCAAATATCGTTATGTCTTGCAGAGGACATCAGCAAAGTTAATTTGAAACGTGCAAGCTGTCGAAAATATTAGGTGAAACATAAACTTATCTCTGAGCTCCTAGAAATGACAGCAACAGAACTAAATGTTAACTCTCATCTTTAAACCCCTTTTACAGAGAGGACAATATCAAATTTTTTAAACCCCAATTTTTTGAAAATGA
>CM054164.1:4317914-4407914 GCA_028751875.1 Rapana venosa
TGCACGCTAGGTCTGCCAACATGCAGCCCTGGTAGAGCCAGTACAGGGAAATAACTCCTCAAAAACACGCCGGACACCTCACACGAAATTATTTCCCTTATATCACTTTAAAAAAAAAAAACAACTTTAACAGTAGGTAGGGTTTTCATTATGCCCAGGTGAAGATTTGACTCTGGCTTTCAGTGCCACTTTTTTTTTTAAACTTCATCCAGACTTGGTGGCATTTCATTCAACAGTTTCTACGGTGCTGAAGCAAGGTCAAAGTTAGACCCTGCATTTCTAGCAGGCAGACTCTGTGATCAGCATAGGTTTTCCAGAGGTATTGTTCAATTACGTATGAGTGTCCAAAGACATTGGCCCCTATAGTTTTCTAGCAAATCTGTAAGGCCTCTGAAAAGGTCATAATCTTGGATCCTTTTTCTGCTGTTTTGTCTCCTCGCTGGGAACACTGTGCTTTGCCCTCAGGTCAATCCTGAGGTTTTTCAGACTTTCTGAAATTCTGAAGCAGCTGTCATCTGTTCCTTCAGATTCCTTTTCTGGACTCTGGTGTTGCTATTTGTGACTATTTAAACACCTATGTTACTACCTTTCCAGGCAGAAAAGAGAGTCAGGCTGAGACAGAGAAAGACAAAAGAGAAAGGTGGATCGGTGGTCTAGAGGTAATGCGCCTGTCTAGAAAGCGAAAAGTCCCGGTTGGAAGTGTACGGTGGTTCGAATCCCGTTTGGACCCGAAACTTTTTCCCCATCCACTAGACCATGAGTGGTGGTCTGGGCGCTAGTCTTTCGGATGAGACGATAAACCGAGGTCCCGTGTGTTGCACAAAAATTATTTAGCGCACGTTAAAGAACCCACGGCAACAAGAGAGTTGTCCCTGGCAAAATTCTGTAGAAAAAAGCCACTCTGATAGGGAAACAAATGCAGTTGTAGATGGACAAAAAAGAAAAAAAAATGGGTGGCGCTGCTCTGTGGCGACGCGCTCTCCCTGGGGAGAGCAGCCCAAATTTCAAGCAGAGAAATCTGACGTGACTTAAAGTGATCTAAAATATATATAAAAAAATTTAATAATAAAAAGAAAGACAAACACGCATTCCTTCACTCCCAAACACCAAACTTGATCAGTCTCACAACAGTATATTATCATCTATTTCATACATACTTGAGAACCACTTTTTGTGAGTGTGTGTTACAGCTTTTAAAATGTTGACAACCACTGCCTGTATTGTAAGATGCCTGACTGTGCACAAGTGTATTATAATGTGACGTGTGTGGGAAATGTCCTCATGCAGAGATTCACTGTGGTAGAAGTCTGTGTGGTGGGCCGTTGTCTCTTGCCAGTCAGCCCTATTTGCATGAAGGCAAGCCTGTGTGTGTGTACATGTCAACTGCACTGCATGAAAACTGGGATGATTCAACATTGCTGCTCCAAAACACTGACAAAAGCAATCTTTCAAAAAACAAAAAGATGAGAAATGTAAATAATGTACATGAGTAATAATACAACTTAATTCACACCATTTTTTTTTTTCAATTTTGTTGAACTGTTGATTATTATCTCTTTTACAGCATTCTGGGTTCAACTCTGCCAGAAAATCAAATGTTGTCTTTGCAGCACACACTCTTTTACTTCCAAATAAAACATTAAAAAAAGTTTCTGAGGTGAAACTCATGTCTATTATTATTTCTTCACCAAACTTTATATCACTCATCAGCACTGATAAGGGGGCTAACTCACATCATGTAAATAACCGCTGTTCATGAGAATATGAGGAAAAGGAAATCTGGTGTATGTACAATTGCGGAGAGAGAGAAAAAAAAGCATCATCATCAGAGGGGAAATGATAAATCATACTGACCTACAGTCTAAAACAGAGACAAAGTAATCCTACAGTAAAACAAGTCTCTGTACTACACAAGCTTCAGCATCTGCTCTAGGGGGCAAAGTAAAACTCATCTCACTCCTTTCTTTTGCAGTCTCCTCTATCAACACTTCTTCTTTACAATGCTTTTCTTTTCTTTTTTTCTTTTTTTTGGAGGAAAGGCAGGTCTGTCTCATGCTTACTCTTGTATTGACTTTTTTGGCTGATGTGTCATCTGATTCCACTGTAAAACCTTGGTTGGTGGTGTTGTGGGGGTGGGGGGAAGGCAGTTTGGAATTTTCACATAATAAATTCAAATAGAATCATTACCCATAACACCCAGCTAAAAAAAACAACAACAACAAACAACGAAATAACAACAGAAGACTGGAGGAAACAATAATATTGACACACATAAGCATCACTGTAAAAACCAAACCACACAAACCTATCTTCACGTCATAAAGTTGACATTCTTGTATAATATACTTTTTTTTTTAAAAACTAACAAAGAAGAAAAAAACACTGGGAAAAAAAACGCCAGGATAAAACTACACAATGACACAGAGTACCTTGCTTCACTTCTGTTTTGGATGATGGTCCTCTTTTTTTCTTGCCATTTCTTTTCTTGCTATTTTTGTAAAGGGCACTGTTTGAGCCGAAGATTTATTTTACAAACCTGTTATGGGGTGTTTGTTTGTTTGTTTTTATGAAAACTGTTGCTTATCTATATACAAACTAGAGTGAAGAAACATAATTCCCCATTTCATCTCCCTTTATGAAAACTGTTGCTTATCTATATACAAACTAGAGTGAAGAAACATAATTCCCCATTTCATCTCCCTCCTCTCCTCTCCCCCTTATCCCCTAAAAATCAAGCCAGTTTGAAACGCAAGCTTGTAAAATCTCACACCCCCACCAACAAAAACAACACAAAAAAAACAACAGTAACAAACTATTCCCACCCCCTTCCTAGCAAACTGAAATGTAAACTTTGCAAATCAATCTACAAGCAGACTCTTTTAAGAAACTAGAACATGTAAAAGCCCTGCCAATGTAGGTTTAATGACCTGATTTGCATTACTTTTTGGTTGATTACTTCAGCCAAGTTCCAGTCAAATTACTTTGAACTGTTTTTTAATTCATTCCTTGTTACGCCTTGATCAAGCACCTGCTCAGCAGGTGTCATTACAGATGTGATCATGTCTATCTTTAATATTCCACATACTGAGACACCATTTGGGGAACTAAAAATCCGAACAGTTACACAAAGCACCGTCCTGTACAGCAACAGATCAAAATCTCTTTAGCTGACATTTGAAAATGGCTTTAATCAGCATTCAAAACACCACAGATAATACCCATCTAATTATTTCTAACAAATCCCATGCATTTTTATCTTTATTTAAACCATAACACTGGACAGTCTGTCTGAACTATGTCAATGCTGTTGCCAGGTTAGTATATAATTATTATGTAATTATTATCATAAAATCATCACAAGATATGCTAGATAAACAAAAACCAAACAAAAATTTAGGATCATCCAACATCTCAAACACAAATACTTCCAAAGTACAGCTTTTAAATGAAACTTATTTCATAATTCTATCAAATTTTCTGACAACACTGAATATAAAATCTATTCAGAAACTTTCTTTACAAAATTTCTTTAAAGGTATTGAGCGTTTCCTGGAGGCTGGGTTATCTATCTTCTTAATTCCTCTTAACAAGGTGGGGAAACTTTCACTATCTAAATGATAGATCCTGTTTCTACACATCCTTCTTGTCTACATGTTGATGATCTTACACCTAAAAACTTTTTCTTGCAATAGCTTTTAATTCTTCAAGGTCAAGTTAATCAGACCTTGGAGAATCAAATCAATTTAACAAGATACCAGTTTATTCCATGCAATCGCATTAAAAAGATTTTAATCTGTAAATGAAAAAATAAACTTTATAAAACACACAAACATCCTAACAAGCCAATAGGCCTGAACATGCTCACATGCATGCGCATTTGCTCCCACAAAGGCATATATACACATACTTCAATCTTACATAGTGACATACATACTCTAGTCTAGATCAAGCATCACCATCAACACATACATGCACATAGGAACTTGAATCTTGAACCCCCTCTCCATTTCATCTTCTCAGTTCTACTTTTAAGCAGATGAAACAAGTATTTTGTCACTTTTTTTTTTTTTTTTTTTTTGGGGGGGGGTCTTTTTTTTAACATTTCAAAATTCTGCCACTCAGGACAACCTTCTTGTTGCCATGAATTGTTTTACATGCACAAAATGCCTGTTAATACTTAAGACGTCAGGTCCTCATCTCATCCCTGAAATTCATACCCACAATACCACCCAAAGTGGTGTATAAGACGGGTTTTTTTGGGGGGTGGGATGGGATGAAATAGGGGACATTTTGGATGGAGTATGAACCATACACTTTTAGCTTCTAACACTGCCCATGAGGCATTGAGCCAACTCACAATATTGAATTTCTTTTTGACAGTATGCACTTCCATTTTAAAAGAGAAAAAAAAAAAAGGTCTAAAAGTAGAACGACCCAAAGTATAAATAGCGCGGTGTGAAAAGGTAAGGCAATCAACAAGTGCCCTCACTTTTGCATCTTTCTTGATAAATTATGATTATGACTTACAAATTACTTTATGATTTATAAGCAATAACGTTAGTATAAAATGAACAATATTTCCATTTTAAAAAAAAGAAATAAAATTAGATTTTCCTGGTGTCTTTATCTGTCTACTCCCTGAAACACTGCCAACATTTATCATTTCACAAATTCACTCCCTGTTTCTGATTGATCAGTCTTTGTGTCCAGAAGCTGGATTAAGCAAACCAACCAACAGATAAACAACGAAAATAGCCCTCTTAATTTGGCTAAAATTTATATATAGAGAAAACGTCACTGTGTTTACACATTTTGTTGTTGTTTGCATTTTTTTCTTTCAAAAATGATTAGCGAGTAGTACAATGCATAAACTTTACTGTCTGGGAAACCAATCACAAAGTTGCCACACACACAAACAAATAAATACAAATTTAAAAAACAACAAACAAAACAAGAAAAGCCAACCCAGTAGCAGCAATAAAAACTGTACACACAAACACACATACAAAATGTATTCACAGGGTAAAGACTTTGATGAATTACTCAAGAACCGTAGCTTGTATAAAAAAAAAAAAAATTTAAAAAAAGAACATGATCGAAAATAGACAAAGTCATGATCGATAACGGACAAAGTGAGTGCTCTCTTTGTGCAAGCCGTAAAACACTTTATGAT
This sequence comes from Rapana venosa, assembly GCA_028751875.1. NCBI lineage: Eukaryota > Metazoa > Mollusca > Gastropoda > Neogastropoda > Muricidae > Rapana > Rapana venosa. Next base: position 4,323,088 of record CM054164.1, read on the forward strand.
ATATATATACATTTGTACAAGATAATTTCACAACTAGCTCTTCATCCAAAAAAAAAAAAAAAAAATCAACCAACATTTTTTGTTTTAAATGCGCTGCGAAATAAAATTTCTGTCACTGGTCAGCTTGCTATGCACCGAAATTCAAAATGTGAATCTTTCACCTCGCTTTTTACCCAGCATTCAAAAACTGACCATATTAGTAGTGGTTTCATTAATAGCTTTTGGTTAATACCCCCACCCCAACCCCCTCCACTCCACCTCTGCACCCCCTTCTGTCCTCTTTCCAACCCATCCCCACTGACTATTATTGATCAAACATCGACAGTAAACAATACTGATCCATCTTACTGTTTTATAAGACATGCAATCCAACATGCAACGCTTCACACACCTAAACACACGGTACTACATGCACCACAACACACCTGTATGTATTTATTGCAGCATACCCTGTGGACTACAAACATTTTTCTTAAACACTTGCCGTAACATTCATCTTGAGTGTCATAGATTTATATTAAACACATCCACACATTTACATCAGCTCAGTGATAGGGAAAGACTTAAGTGTTGTTTTGGGGTGTGTGTTGGTTTTTTATGTAAAAACCAGACAATTAAGTTAGAGGAATGGGTTGTAGGAAAAAGATTTTTTTTTCTAAAACTTTACCCTATCATTTATATTATTCTATGATTTTTTGTTGTTGTTTTGTTTTGATTTTTTTTTTGATTTTTTTTTTTTTTTTAGTAACCAACATTGCAAAACAAAGAACCAAATTCTAAATGCTTTTTCACTTCTTATTCATTTCATCTAGATCTTCTATCTATCTATCTATCTATCTATCTATCTGTCTCTCTATCTATCTATCTATCTATCTATCATCTTTCTATCTATCTGTCTGTTGTCTCTTTATACTTTACTACAGAAGCATACAATATAAAAGAAGTACTTAAAACACACAGGGCAAACAAAACAACAAAATCGGTATTCTACAAATTGTGATCATCTACTTTATCACAACCAAAAACTACAACAAAACCTTGCCATTAAAAGTACCCTGACCTAAAAAAACCCAACATGCTGAAATCTTTTACATATCTCTATGGCTTTTATCACAAAGTGACACCCCACTCTTTCTGAAATCAAAAAAGAACACTAATATCAACCCACAAAACTCTAGTGTAGTATTCTAACAAAGTAACTTCACAGAACACCTACACAGTAATCAGTATCTATGCTGCAAAAATATTCAGAAGTTCATGCGGCGATTGTAACCTTGAATCTATAAAAGCAAAACATCTTAACACAATATTTGGGGCACAAAGCACCACGCACGCACTGTACACTAAAATACCCCTGCTTCTATCCACATTCAAAATAACCTGCACAGAGAGAGAGAGAGAGAGAGAGAGAGAGAGAGGAGAGAGAGAGAGAGAGAGAGAGAGAGAGAAAAGAGAGAGAGAGAGGGAGAGAGAGAGAGAGAGAGAGAGAAATGCAGGCAGAACTCAAGACTCCAAAACTGTTTGGTTGTTGCTATTTCTTTTTTTTTAAATGGCCAAGAGCAATTCCATTTCCTAGTCTGGCTTGAAACAAAATGAATCGTGTACTCTCACTGTTATGTTATGAGCTTCAGCCTTTAAGAGGATTGCTGTCAGCATCACTTGTTACGTTTAATCTTTGATTGCCGTGGCTGACTCTTTGTGCATGTGTTTTCAGACGGTTCATGTTCACTGCTGGCACTGCTGTGCTGCTACAGGCACTGGAAGTGACTACACGGAAAACTAGATCTACTTTTCATACAAACAGATGCAGAGCAAGAGGTTGTTGTTTTTTTTAAATCAGTCACACTGGATCTGGTGTCTGCCTTGAACTGTCACTCGTTTTTCTGATGTCTCGTAGAAGTCTTGGAATGCCAACTAAGGACACTTTTGCTCATTGAAGCAAGCTTTATTGACACCCCACAAAAAGATGCGTGCAGTATGCTTTTCAGTTAGAACTTAGATCTTCTCTCACCCACTCACAGTAATCCTCAGCTGTCAACCATGTACCTAGAGTATTTTATTGGCATTTTGATTTTCAGTGCATTCTAATGAAAATCATCTCCCTACACAATATGTCTAAGAGAGATAATACTAAGGAAGAGGAGATCAGTAACAAATCTTTAATTTCCAATGCTGAGACATGCAACATATACCGAAGTTACTGATCTGTGCCATTCATTAACTTAGGAAGTTTGGAAAATTCCAAGAAAGCTCTTTTATGCGTTTTGTCATTTCTTGCCTGCACAGGGGAAAATATGTAGTGATAATAGAGAATGCCTTAAAGAAAGTAGTTCACTATGTGCAATGCTGTGACAGTCAACACTGAAACAAACCCAGCACCAATGCCACCAGGGCCATGCTATGACAGACAAGACAGAACCCACAGTTGGTCTGCTCTACCAATCGACATTGCTGACGACTTGGCACACGGAAAAAGGGTTTTGCATCTCTCTTGCCTTTTTGCTGGATTCAACGGGACTTGTAAGTACCTTTCAGAAATTAAAGGACCTGATCATATCTTCAAACATATGCTGAATCAAAGGACTTAAAAGCCTTTTACCCCAAAATCCACATTCATAAGGACTTAAAAGGCCCCTGTGAACCCTGTCTGACAAGCACAGAGTGTGACCAGGGCAGTAGTCAAAAGTGGCCTCATTCAATAAAGAGGCTGTCAAAATCGGAGTCACTACCCTAATGCAAATGCACACCTCAGCTGTCAGTTTCCCCCATCTGCTATCCATTCCGTCCCCCATCCTAACCCAGCTGGTGTTAATAATAGCAGGAATTGACCCACACTTGCACTTAGCAAAAGGAAAAGGATTTGCTCATTTTAGCACTGGCAATGGACCTTGACTGGTTTATGCTGGATTTGTGTGCTGTGACACATGTAACAATAGAAACCTAAAGACTTCTACTCAACAAATGCATACTACAATGCTTACATGTGTCTGCCAACTGCACACACAATAACTTTTGCATGGGGAGAAACAACAATGGTCACCCCCACCTTACCTCCTACCATTGACATTAAAACTCTGAGGGTAGAAATTTAGAAGGAAAATGAGTTAACTGCACTTTAGACAACTCATATCTGTAGTTCTTATTCAGTGTTGATTCTAGGATTTCAAAAATAGGGGCCCAAGGGCCCCCTAAAATGAAAAAAAAAGGGGGCATTGCCCCCCCCCCCCCCCTTCCCCACTTCATAAAAAAGGGGACAAGTAGTATTTGCTTACAGTACTCTTAGTTTATGCTGTTTTTCAAGGAAGAGAAAAAAAGCAAACAGGCAGATACTATGCAGAAAGGATTAAATATTCACCTTAAGTGTTGCAGTTAATCTGTAGTTAGCACTCGTGACAGAGGGGGAAGGGAGAGTCAGACAGAGGAAGTGGAGGGGAGAGAGGGGGAGAGAGGAGAAAGAGGGGTAGAGGGGAGGATGAGAGACAGAGAGAGAGAGAGAGAGAGGAGGGGGGGGGGTCAAAGTTAAAGTTGTATTTTCAGAGTTGGGCAGATAGATCTAGAAGAGAAGAGAGGTAAAAGCCAATATCCAAATATCACAGGGGTTTTTTCTCTCCCTTACATGGTGCAATGAGAGAGAGAGAGGGGGAGAGAGGGAGAGAGAGAGAGAGAGAGAGAGAGAGAGAGAGAGAGAGATATCAAAGTAAATTTAAATATTTCCACATTCAGAGTTGGGGAAAGAGAAAGAAAGAAGAAGAAAGAAAGAAAGAAAGAGAGAGAGAGAGAGAGAGAGAGAGAGAGAAGAACTCTGAACTCTCTCTGAACTCTGAAATTATGTAATGTACATTGGCCTTGGACCACAATACATTTGTTAGGCTTGGGATAGAACAATGGGTCCATTTATATCATTGCAAAGCAAATGCACAAACAAGTAAAGATTTATGACTGATTAAAGAAGAAAAACACAAAAACATACATAACCAAATCATAGAAGATGATGTCAGTAACAACTTTTGACTGAATAAAGAAGAAAAACACCAATTATTCTGTTTCTTGATTATAAACCTTAGATCAACTGTAACCCAATCACAGAAAGAAGATGCTATCTAAGAAAAATCATCCATATTGAGTATATCAAATCGTAGCAGGTTTTTTTTAATAAAGTGTTTGAGCCAACATTGTTTTCCTTTTAATAGAATGAAAAATATACCTAGACAAACTATATTTGTACTCATCTTTTCTTACTTTGAACATATTTGGCAATGGTACATTGATACATTAGAGAGAGAGAGAGAGAGAGAGAGAGAGAGAGAGAGAGAGAGAGAGAGAGAGAGAGAGAGAGAGAGAGAGAGAGGAGGAGGAGGAGGAGGAGGAGGAGAAAAGGTAAAAGCCAATATCGAAGTCCCCCACCTCCCATACACTGAGAGAGAGAGAGGCCACATATATATTTCCACAGAGAGAGAGATCTAGGTCTAGATCTACATAAGTTAAAGCCAGTGACAGTCTTGTTTTTGAGAGAGAGAGAGAGAGAGAGACAGACAGACAGACAGAGAAAGAGAGCGAGAGAGAGAGATAGATAAAATTTGTATTTCCACATGCAGAAAGATAGATCTAGATTTAGGTCTACATGATAGTTAAGCTAAAGTCAATATCTAAAGCCTTGTTTCCACCCCAGCCCCACGATCGTACATTGAGAGAGAGAGAGAGAGAGAGAGAGAGAGAGAGAGAGAAGGGGGGTGTCAAATTTTTATTTCCACATTCAAAGAGATAGATCTAGATTTAGACAATCAGTTAAAGTCAATGTCAAAGTCTTGCACCCCCCCTCTCCAAAGATTATACATTGAGAGAGAGAGAGAGAGAGAGAGAGAGAGAGAGAGAGAGAGAGAGAGAGAGAGAGAGAGAGAGAGAGTGTGTGTCTCCTAACTCATGGAAGTCTTTCTGTGATCAGCAGTGTTTTTTTGCGTTTTTGCTTAACGCTCAAAGTGCTGTTCTGTAATCAGGGCATCCTCCTTTAGTGAAGGCATTGCTCTTTCCATGTGTGATACACAGGGGATCTATCTTACTGCATGCCATGATCACTGTTCTCAAGCCTGGGCTACTTGTCTCCCAGATCTATCTGCTCCATAACTGCAGGAACCTGCTGTTACGCAGGGTCTGCAATCTCCTCAACAATCTCTGTCCCAATCACGTCACTTGTTTCTGGAGTACAAGGCTTCTTGGATTATGACATAAATGAAGAGGGCAACGGAGCAGAACGAGCCTGCTTTATTATGAAGATGGCTTGTAGGCGCGCATCAGTAAATCTTGCCATCCCTGGGGTGGTAGCCTACCAACTTTATGACCGCTGCAGGAACTGACAAGGACGAACTACGTACGGCCTCTGTGTTTGGTCAAAAGTGAGGCGCTTACTTAGCCAATCAGAAGCATCAACGGAGAACTTCGGCAGAAGAAGCGCTTAATTTTAGAGATGATATAAACGGCAGTTGCGATGCCGCACTGTTGGTTCAAAAACGCGCTGTCCAGGATTTTTTTGCGTCCGCTGAGGCGCACTGCCCGCATCAATTTGCAGCAATTATGAAAATAATGCGGGAATCCCGCAAGGGCGCACCCTAGAATCAACACTGCTTATTTAACCATGGGGTAAATACTGATTGCAAGTGCGTACGGGGGATGGGATAGCCTGGTGGTTAAAGTGATATGCATTGCGCTTGTGACCTGCTGACACAGGTTCGAATCTCATTCAAGAGGATATTTCCTCTGGAGTTAACATCAGTGCTTACTCCACCCCCTCCAAAAGTCCTTCTGATAAGATTATAAGCCGAGGTCCCGTGTCCAAACGCACACAGAACATCTTGTGCACACATTAAAACCCATTCCGCTTTTTGGAAGAGTAGGCCATTATGTGCTGGTGGAAAGGGATGACATTTATAAAACTGCATACACACGGAGACTGCATGTTAAAAAAAAAAAGCACACGAGTGCTTATTCCATTATCCTCCAAAATAAAATAAAATAAAATAAAATAAAATACTGGGTATCTCCTCTAAAGAACTTCTCCCCAATCTCAAGGCTGAGACTCTCACAGTTTTCAAACCAATATGCAAGAAAAATCTGTCAGAATTTCAACATATAATATGAGAACCAACCTTAAGTAGCTAGTGAAATCTGCTGCTTTCTGAACCATACAAAATGGAGAGTAACAAATGAGCAACAACAGACGAAACCTGACATTTTACTGAAGGCATCAACAAATGAGAAACAGATGTTGGGGGATTCCTTTTATTTCATATAGACAGGGAAAAGTCATCAAACCAGTTAAAAAAGAACCAGGGGGAGAATGACAGAGAGGGTGGGGAAATAACAGATATAAAAAATGGTGAATAGTAACAGACAGGCAGCAGCAGACGCAGAAAGAAAGATGGAGCAATAGAACAGGAGTGAGAACTGGCAGTGGAGATATATTCATGAAAAAAAGTTTCTGAACAACAAAAAAGGGGGGGAAAAAAAGTTGTACAGCCTTGCACTTCAGCAACTTTTGTCCTACCGCCCTCTCTCTCACACACACACACACGCGCGCACACATTCACACACTTCTCTTTCTGAAGTTGAAGTCATAATCACATGTAACAACTATACTACAAATACAATGCATGATGCACTCACTGGTGGATAAAGTTTTAAAACCAACAATGAATACATGGATAAAAGCAAAGACAGAAATGTGACATTAGCACACCATAATTTGACATCAATGGAGAGCTGCAATAAGATACTGAGATACTCAAACATGAGATACACACAAAAACAAATTTTGTGCTTATATATTTTTTTTTTTAAATCAAGCACTGTTAATGATTGAAGCAGCTGATCTCATAATTCATACGCACTCTATCCTTCAGTATACATGCTGTTTTTCTTGCAGTTTCCTTATTTTCTTCATCAACCAGATAATAGAATGATATTCTGTAACAATATCCAAACTATACAACAGCTGACAGAATCATGGGTTCATTAAAATGCTCAACATGGACTTGGGTATATCAGCACACACAAAAAGGCTCCTCAGTCCAGTAACACACTTTGCTTACATGGAAGTTTTGAACAACATTTTTTCTGTTTTACACATGATGTCTGGCGTTACTTTTTCATTCATAAATAAGTCTTTGGGTTTCTATACATAACACACACAGTGACACACACACACACACACACACTCACACACACCATCACATTCAATTATTCCACCTGAAAAGCACAATCAGCACTTGTTGCTATCACTTTCGACATACACTGCCAGACATCATCTAGCGGATTTGCCACGTTCACCGTTGGCTTTCACTTTCTCCTTGGAACCTTTTGAACTTTTGTCTTTTTTGCCAGAGTGATGGCGCGCTTTCTGAAACTTGTTCACATAGCCCTCCACAAGCTGGAGGATTTTCTGTGGGTTGATGTTGCCGCTCTTGCTGTGGCATATCTGTCAACATATATATATAAATATATTAACTACTTTATATTAGCAAACACAAATATATTCATTCACAGCTTCTGCAATGCAATTTTGTGTCAAAAGGCAACAGTCACCCTGTATCATGACTGCAAAATCTCAAACTAAAGTCTGATGCTCATTCTATTTAACAATGGTTACTGTGTTTACAAACTGCATACACACAACTGGGTGTACAACATTTTTAAAAAGCATGCGAGTGCTTATTCCATTATCCTTGAAAAAAGAAGAAGAACAACAACAACAACAATTACTAAACATACATTGTTATATATTAACCCTGGGTTTCTGGTCATGGGTTCGATCCCATCAATGACGTACAGATCTGAAACACTTTCCACTGTCTGACCAGCTCTGCCCCAAAGACAGACCTGTCTCAAACTGATGAATGGGAAGACTAAGACATGGTTTAGACAATTATCAAACTTTATGAAAGTGACTTTAACAATTATAGATCTACACTTTATGGGAGGGACTCTGCAAGCATTGCTCAAATCACTGACCAACACTGGACCTGTCTGTGCCTCTGCTCTCACTAGTCTCAAACCTTGGCGACAAAAAAAAAAATCATGTCTCCATCTGTTCAATCACATACTCATGCTACTGAAACCAGTAACATCTGTTCAGCCATATCACTGTGTTTAAGTCTACAGTCCAAACGTCATTCTTTTCTCCAACTTGTTTCTGAAAATCTTAATATCTTGGTAAATTCAATTCCAGCCACATTATCAACCATCCTACCCCTGATTATATTGTTACCAGCTATGAGAGGTTAAGGCTGAATGATGGACAATTCAGATACACTTCTTTGAGACCAATTTATCAAAATATATATTTTATAACTATATACATTCCAAACCATGACAAAGCTTGTAAAAAAAAAATTGCACAACATGCAAACGCATCTTTTGTGCACCACCTTGAAGCAAACAATACACAAGCTATTTTCACCTCACATGTTTTAAAAAGAAATACAAACTATTGGATCACATAAAAAACTCCACTCCCCATCCCCCCCACCCCCCAAAAATAACACCCAAAAAAACAACAGCAACAAAAACACAGAAAGCAAAACAAAAAAATGTAGAAAAAACAAAAACCAAACAAAAAATATTACAGAGTTCTCATCTGAGACAGATGACAGACATCTCACCCCCTTTCTGATCAATGCTATACCCACCTTTGGAACAGCCTTTCTGAGAATCCCCTTATATTCCTCCTTGGTGATTTTCTTGTGACTGTAGAAGGGCCGGAGGGCCTGTTTCACTTCATCCACCACACGCTCTTGGAGATGAAGCTTTTTCAAGTACTGAAACACCACCACCATCATTGTGTCACCAAAAGCAGTCATGTTACTATATTGTTAGTAGTAGTGCATGTAATAATCTTCACCAGTAACTATACTGAAGTATGAATGGCACAAATAAGGTTTCCTTCAACCTTATATCTAGAACTTGAGAGAAGTATCTGAAGTATGCACTTTAACACTATCCCTATGCTACGGGAGAGAACCCCTTTCCCAGTACATGTGCGCATTTGTACGCTAGCATAACCCAGTAGTGGATGATACGGATGAAATGATTAGTAGATGGCTGGTGACCCTATAGCAGGCTGGCTACCCATAGGGAAAAGGTTAACTCAATGAGGTTGTGCCAAATTTTACTTCTCTACTTCACCGTGACATGCCAAAGCTTAAGATTCGATATAAGGGATCAGAACATTATAATTTACCACCAATCCTTCACTCCATTTTATTGACCACATTAGACTCTTGGGAGATTGACTCTTGGGAGACATAGACTTCTGAAGTTTGTATGTATTCTTCAGCCATTTGTTTTCACTATTTCATTTTCACAGAAGGTTTAATGCTTTATATGTATTTTTCTTTTTTTCTTGTTTAATTTAATAAATTCTTACTATTAACCAGCAATGTGAAAATACCTTGTGTGCTTCACAGCCAAGGACCAAAAAAATAATAAGCCCACTGAGCTTCAACAGGAATAAACCTTGAAAAAGAACACCCGCAAAATGAAATGAAACCTGAAAATTAGAACAAGCAACAAATGGACTTCACAAATGTTTTCCTACCTTTTCTTTGTTGGTTAGCTCGACGGCTGATGCAGGCACATCATCTGTTGGCTGAGATGTCAGCTTTTTGATGACACTGGTTAATGCCTTGAGGTGAGCTGCTGCCAGAGGTTTGGACTTGCTCTTGTCCTTGGGATCATCAGACAGGTCAGGAGGGGTGGGCAGCTCCAGCTCACACTCCTCATCCAAAGGAGACATGTCCATGTCCATGAGTTCCCTGGAGTCCCCTGGCAGTGACTGACCTGAAGCTGAACTCGGGGGAAGCTTCATGGGGGGTTTGGGTGGAGGAGGTATCGGAGGCTGGGCTGCTCTGAACACAGACTTTGGGGGAGCCACAACATTGGACTGACCTACCGCTCCTTTCTCTTTCATGACAGAGAGGAAGCTCTGAGCCACCACAAGATTTGCCAGTGTATTGTCAAACTTATCCACAGGCATTTTACCGTGCAGACCTGAAGGTGGAACTGAACTGTTTGTGATCTCAGATGCACCACTTTTATTAGAGTCACTCTCAGACCTACTCTTAGCTGCATCAGCCAAGCCACGGGGTAGAGGAGGAGGTCCTGGGGGTAAGAGCCCACCTGACTGACTCTTGATAGAAATAGGACCACCAGGTCCACCAATCTGCAATCGAAAACCTGGTGGAAAGGGAGGGGGTGCCAATGGTCTGGGTAACGATCCACCACTAAATGGTGGACGGGAAAGCACAGAGTTCACCATCAGATGATGACGGGCTCCTACCACTGGAGGAACAGAGTCTTTCTTTGGAGTTGCACTTGAACTACCACTCTCAGAAGACTGGCCACCAGCTTTTTCCTCAGCCGATGACTTTTTGGGAGAGTCAGTACCATTCACTTTGTCCTCTAGCAAAGACTGCTTCTTTGGACTTTCTGGAAATGCTTTATCTGTCTCACTCTCAGTAGGATGGGCTGGATCGTACACAGCTTCTTCTGCACTTGTTTTCTGACTTGCAGGTGACGGAGATTCATTCTGCTTTCCATCTGGCTTGGGTGGCAGCTCTTCCGATTTCTTAGTTGAAGCAGATGGCAAGTCTTCAGACAGCTGACCTCTTTCTTCTGGTTCTTCTTCTGACATTGAAGGCTGCGTGCTTTCCTTTTCTGGTGGTTCATGTTCTGGAGACGAGACGATTTCAACATCATGCATCGAGGCTTCGTCAGTCTCACGTACTGAAGCATCATCTGATTCCTGAGCATGGAGACTGTCTTGTTTTGATGTGTCTGGGTCATCGTCACTTTGGATGTCTTCATCTTCTTTGTCTGAGGATTCAATCTGGTCCTCTTCATCTCTGTTGACAATAACAACTTGGCGCTCAACTTCGCCCTCTTCCATCTCACTCTCATCATCGTCTTCACTTTCTTCACCAGACTCCTGTGAAGAAGAAGAATCTGAATCAGATGAATCTGAAGGGTCTTTCTGGAATGTGTCACTCGGGCTCCATGTAGAACTTTGCGTGCGTCTTCTTTCAACAACAGGCGACTCTTGCTGCTCCTGCATATGCCGCCGGGCATTTCTGTCATCTATGTCCGGTTCTTCCCATTCATCTGCATGTCTCCTACTCCTATTCCTTCTCTCTGGCAAGGAGTCTGTTAGTATTTCAACATGTTTTCTGTGCTTTCTCTCAACCTGAGCAAACTCTTCTCTCTCTTCCGCATGTCTTCTACTTCTCCTTTCCACAACAGCCGCATCATTCTGCTCCTCTACATGCCGTCTGCTGCGCCGGGGTCTCTCAACCATGTAGGGTTCTTCTGGCTCTTCCCTGTGCCTTCTACTGCGATGACCTCTTTCCTCTACATAGGGTTCTTCATACTGATACTCTTCAATATTCCGTCTGTTCTTCCTCAACATCAGAGGAGATTCAAACTGCTCTTCAGCATGCCTCCCACTTCTTCTATCAACATTATAAAGTAAGGCTTCCTGCTCTTTCATGCGTCTTCTGTGTCTTTTGTCAAACTGAGGTGATTCTTCCCTTTGTTCTATATGCCTTCTGGACCGGCTACTTCCTTCCATCAGAGCAAACTCCTCTCTCTCTGCATGTCGTCTCCTCCTCCTGTCTGCCACTGGGGATTCTTCATGTTCCTCCACATGCTTATGACGCCTCCTATCCATTACTGGTGGTGATTCACCATGTGTTCGATGATTACGTTCAATATCACCATTTTCACGCCTTCTGCGTCTTCTCTCACGAGTGTCAGATTCCCCACGTTCTCGTTTGCGTTTTTTCCGCTTTTTCTCACGATTTTCTACTACTGGGGAATCTTCTTGTATAGATTCATCATGATGGCGATAGTGTCTGTTTTTATACTGTCTATATGTAACATGTTCTCTATTTGAATGATCTTCATGGTTTTCTTTGTTCCAACTATCCCCCCGCTGTTGTCTATGACTGCGGGATCTGGATCGACTTTTATGACTACGTTCATGTTTGTGTTCCTGTCGTTTCTTCCGATGCGTTTTCTCACGATCACGCTCCCTCTCTCTTTCTGATGCTCTCTCATGCTCTCTTGACCTGTCCCTATGTCGTCTTTGGCGAGATGACCGATCGCGAGAACGAGACCTTGATCTGGACCGCCTGCTGCGCCGCCTTTCTCTAGAATGACTCTGTGATCGATGATGTCGCCTTCTTGAAGAATGTTCAGATGCATGCTGATTTTGTTCATCTCGCCTATGAGAATCTGACTGTCTTTCTTCCCTTCGACTACGAGAAGCTCGGTCACGATGCCGACGATGTCTATCATGATCTCTATCTCGACGCTCTTCACGAACGACGATACGTAAATCATGACCATCCTGTTCTACAGTTCGTTTCTTTTTGCTTCTATGACTTCTTGGAGCTTCTGACACAGTTTTCCTGGAGTCTCTATTGCTAGAAGGAATAACATCATCATCATCGTCATCATCAACAATGAGTGTGTCGATGGGTTCTTGAGGAGGGCATTCTATAATTTGAACATCGTCATCACTGTCCTCTTCAGCATGTACTGTCCTTGAATCTCCATCTGTCCTACCCTCACTGTCCACATTAACACGCTGGATCACTCGAGTTACACCAAGAGCAGGACTACCTTTAGGCGCACTTTGAAAAGCAGTTATCCTTGGTTCAGAGCTATAATCTCTATCATCCAGGTCATCACTCATTTCTATTATGTCAATTCCGTCATCAATGTACCTTGACCGTGACTCATCGTGGTTTGAACTAGCACCTGATTTTCTACCTTTACCCGATGTTCCTGAATCCTTTCTGAAGTTATCCTCATCAGCACTATTGTCATCATCCAGAATTTCTCCGGAACTGTCTTTGTCCGAATCATTCTGGCTTTTGTCTTCACCGTCTGCCTGAGTCTGTGACAGGAATTCTGGGCTGGACACGCTGTCCAGAGACTGCTCATACTCTGGAGACTGTGCAGAACTGCTTGAAGAACTGCTACTGCTGCTGTGTTCTTTATTGTCTTCACTTTCGTCACTGCTGGAATCATCACTGTCGTGTTTCCTTGCATCCACATCATTATGCTTTGCCTCCAGGTCATTATCTGCCGAGAGCTGTAGCACATCTGATGTATCGCCTCCTGAAAATGGAAAGGAAAATGATCACTGCCTCAACTCTTAATTCAGGCACCATAAGATTTGGCAGCTAAGATTTCACAAATCTTTCAAAAAATCAAAGTGACTTTGCAAGCCATGCTTGATTAGTTTTCTCAACTTACTTTTATTAACATACATTTTAGCTCTAAAAAAATATGTTTTAAAATTTCAAAACCTGTCATTAAGTACTGCAAGTGGTGGGTTATCATGGAACAGAAGCTTCATTTGGTCAGTTGATGATTTGAAAACAAAAGTCTCCCAAAACTTAAAAGTCAAAAACAATATTATTTGTGATTTGTCATATTCTCAGAGTAAGAGATTGGTTAAATGATACACCAACAATCCTAATGTCTGAAACCCCAAATAACAATTACTGGAATATGATCAGTTTTCTCACCCTCTATGTTTCTTATTACAAAAGGGAGAGCTGCAAGAAAGATGAAATAGTGTGGAAGTATTTGAAATAGATGTTAGGGCACTATACTTTTTCTGACACAGCCTGAATGATTGACAATTATACATATTGAATGCAATATGTTATATTGCTTTAAATAAGTCATGTTTATGAATTATGCAGTAATGGTCTAAGTTCATAAGTAATGCAAATCACTAAATCATAAATGTCTTCCAGAAAAAACACTACCTAAAAAAAAGAAAGTTTTTTTCAAATACTAGTGGAAAATGTGAATTAAAGAAAATATCCATCTTTCACCAACATCAAGAAAAAAAAAAGGGAATGAAATGACTTCAGTAAATGAAAGACTATAGCATAAAAATAACAGTATTGACACTGACAGCTCACTGTATCACCCTATGTTGTCTGTATGTGTATGGGGGTTTATCAGTCTTCTATCTTGTTGACATCACATGGAAAGCTCTCAATGCATGAAGCTAAGCACCAATTTCAAAGCACTAGAGCACAGCTGTATAAAAACAGAACATTGCAGACAGGACTCGCAAATATACTCACTGTGATTTTCTTTTGGCTCAGAGGCAGGTAGTGGTATGGAATCTGGCTCTGAGCTGGGAAGTGGTATAGAACCAGGTTCTTCAGAGGTGGGAAGTGGTATGGAATCTGGTTCTGGCTCTGACTCCGGGAGTGGTATGGAATCTGGTCCAGAATCGGGAAGAGGTATAGAATCTGGTTCAGACTCGGGAAGAGGTATAGATTCTGGCTCAGGTGCGGGAAGTGGTATAGAATCTAAATTGACAACGGGCACAGGCTCATCTTCACTCCGCACAGGCTCATCTTCACTCGGCACACGCTCATCTTCACTTGGCACAGGCTCATCTTCACTCGGCACAGCCTCATCCTCACTTGGCATAGGCTCATCCTCACTTGGCATAGGCTCATCCTCACTTGGCACACGCTCATCTTCACTTGGCAAACGCTCATCTTCACTTGGCAAACGCTCATCTTCACTTGGCAAACGCTCATCTTCACTTGGCAAACGCTCATCTTCACTTGGCATAGGCTCATCCTCACTTTTATCTAGTTTTTCTTTCAATTCCTCCTCTGTCTGGCTGTCTTCCAAGGGGCTTGCCTCATGCAGGGATGAATCTGAGTCTTCTGAAAGTTTGGGAGATTCTGATTTTTCTGGCTGGACATCTGACTTTTCACCATGTTCGCACTGTTCTGTGTCCTCAGTTTCATCTTCTGTTGCTATTTTATTGCAACCTTTTTCATCTTCTAACTCTTCCTGAATGACTAGTCTGTTTTCTGAATCACAGTCGCTGTCATTTTCATTCTGACTCTTATTGTCCTCTGTTCCTGCAACTGCAAACACATCGTATTTAGCAGCAATTTCATCATCGTCCTCTTCTGAGTCTGCAGGTGTCAAATACTCATCATTATCTGTCCTGTCAGTCCTGAATATCTGATCCTCCAGATCATCTACATCATCAGTTGGATTAGTTGGAGAGTAGCGGTTGGGTGTTCCTGCTCTCTGAGGTGTGGGTGAAGAAATTGGGGAGTTTTCTGTGGGACTGGTTGGAGAGTATCGATCCATATCGTCTTTCTCATGTGCACTGGAATTGCATGCAGTGCCACTGTTCTCCTCTGAGCATGTCTGTAAATCAACCGCATCCATCTTGATGGCCCTTGATCAACTGAACGACTTGAGCAGCTGTCAGCTGCAGGGTCAGTCTTTTCTGACTGCCAGATGACACAGTCGTCTGGCAGAAGTCTTGATTATGCCCCACGCAACATCACATCACATTTTGGTGCCGTTCGATCAATTCACTGCATGTCCATGGTCTACCACAAACCTGGAACACAGACATTAGCACGTAAAACTAAAAGAAAATTAAATCAGCTCAAGCAAAAAAGACAAGTGCCTTCTACGTACATATTTTATTTATATCTCAGTGTCAGACACATATCACCTGAAAATACCCATCCTATTCCTTCTCACTCCCCACCCCACCCCCAAAAATTAATAAAATAACAATTTGACTTAAGAGAAAAACTTACTTCAACATAAAGGAACAATAACAACAGGTGTTAATGTGAGATACTATGATCTACCTTTGAGTGTCAATCTGTGGATGGCAGAAAAAAGGAACTAAATATCATTATCTCAGGCTAATAAAGTAATATTGTTTGTGCATTCTCACCAGTGTTTTACCTGCCTACATGTGTTACTCAACTTACTGTGTATATAAATTTACAATTTCTGAAGATGATGTACATCAAAGAACCTGTAATTCATGACAATGTTGGACAATATGATGGATACAGTATACACACATACACCCAACACGCACGAATCACAAGTCATAGGCTAATTAATGCTGACTATGTAAAATTCATACAAACAACTAGAAAGATCAGTTTGTCTTACTCTTACCAGCTGCCATGACATAGCACACTAGTAAGCAAGCGGAATTCCTGGCTAGAACAGTAGAGGGCTGAGGGTTTGAATTGCATTAGACTAAGAGCCGCAATGGGTTTTTTCCAGACATTAGCTGGCTCCTACCCTTGTGAGTTTGCTTTGGGCTCAATGGGAAGACTGGGACCATGCCGTCAACCATCATCCCCAATATTAGTGTGATTTGAGTGTTGCACAGCCTCAAATTACTTGACCAGGTCTGCAGGTGTCTGTTATCTCTTGGGCACAGTTGATTATGGTAGGATGCATAGCGCACAACTCTCTCAGTAGCCTCATACTGAGCCATAGCCAAAGCTAGTACACTTTCATGGCATCCTCATTGAAGACATGAGTATACCATCACTTTCGACCATCATTCAGTTGAATAATACAAGAAAACTGTCTCCAATGCAATGACTTCTGTTGCTTCTTTTTTATGGTGACCACAGTCTCATTTTCCCACTCATGCCAAAGGGGAGTTTGTGCCTGGGCCTTTGGGTTCTGGAGATTTATGAAAGACAGTCACTAGCACTAGACTTGAAGGGTTGTTGTTATCGTTGCTACAACAGGTGGGCGTCTCACTCTGACTCTGTCTATCTCTGACTAAACAAATACATTCATTATATTCTCATTAATATGAGTGAGGCTCAGCACAAAGTGCCTGCTTCTGCTAAACTGGAACAGCACAACTGAACACCACCAAATAACCCAGCACTAGCACAGGGTCTTTCTCACAGCAAAGAGAACTAATATTGATAAACTCCCATGTGGGCCTCTGGCCCTGAGGATGTGACATGGCCAGCCTCAGTATGGATGAGGTGGTAGATGTGTGGGAACAGCAGGAGAGGTAAGTCACAGAAAATAAGGCAGACAACACAAGGTCAGTTTGTCTTCATAACATGATAAATCCCAAGATTAAACTTCACAAATTACGATCTTAAAGTTAAATCTGTTCCTTAAAAAAAAAAATTTTAACTCCACTTTTCTAAAATTTTAAAATATTTTAATAATTTAAAATATCAGAATCCTTTCTCCACCAATCCAATGTCAAGAACGTATTGTACAAAACTACTTGTTATAAAAAAGTTTGATAAAATAACTGCAAGAAGGCAACAATAGACAAGGTGGTGACAGGAAGAAAAAGTAATACAACATACTTTTTCTCCTAATGTAACAGTTCTAGACACTACAATAGTTGCTGTCTGTCTCAGTGTCTGACTCTGAGCATTCGATGAAGAAGAATTTTCAGTGAAAAAAATTCAGCCGGGAAGTTTTGTGTCAGTGTGAAGGTATCCATTCATTCCAGATCTCTTCCCATCCCTTGCCCTCATCCCTGTGAAATTAAATGTCCGTCAACACAGGTGTGTTTCACTGTTTGAGTGTACTATAGCGTATACTCTATGTGCATGCGTTCGTGTGCACGCAAGCACTTCCAAATCCATTCATGCATTATTTAATAGCAAAGCAAGCTACTCTAAAATAAGCTTCATAATTTATATAAAATGCATACATGATCTGCAAAACAAACAACTATATTCTAATTCAGAGTAATTCTTGTCACAACTTCACAATCTTTTTTTTATGTAGATCCAAAATTCTAACCAACAAAAAGAAAGTTTTTTAAAAACAACAAAAAAACCAAGGTAACATGCTTGCATCATTTTTAATGCTCCCCCTCCCCCCTTACCCAGTTCTCTTTAAATGTTTCCCCATGCTTACAATCTATTTGCATTCTCTCCCCTTTCCCAAATTCTCTTTAAATCTTTGCTTCCCCATCTTACACTTACAGTGGCAAATGTGCACATGTATGTACTTATAATAAAATTAATATATATCCTACCCTCCCCCCCAAAAAAATAAACACAATTCACACACAAATGTAACAAAAATTATTAAATGCACCATACTGATATTAAACTACAGCTTTAATGACAGCATTGCTCTTTCATAGCACATAAATTTATGTTAAAATCATCATCCACTTTGTTGCACTTCTTGGGTGTTTCGTATTACATGTTTTGTTTGATTTGTTTTGTTTGTTTTTTATAAATGATTCCATTTAATACGTAATATTATATAGAAGCTCCATCTTACCTAACAAAAAAACAACAACAAAACAAACCTGGGGCAGCACATTTTAGTTTTATCAGTCACAGACATAACTTTTATTCAGGACTTTTAATAAAAATTAATTTCAGTAAATACTGCTATTATTTCTACTTCTTGGTGTCTACTGGTCTATTGTATCTTGTATGCCAGTTGCCACAAAATCAATTCATTCATACTGTATCCTATTTTTTCCTAATCCTATGTTTCCACTTTTGTACACCTAGATAAAGGCTATTGCTTCCCATAAGTGGAAACAATTTTTTTTATAACTTTATCAACACAAACATTGCAAAATTGCACAATGTGATGATTCAAGTATTTTGAAATGAACATCATCTTCATGTTTGCCTTCTTTTGCTGAATAGCCTAGTTCATACTGCTCTGCACAGGTTAACTGTTCCTATCACCAAAATTTAACAACACTTACATATTTCAGTTTTATAATAAATTGTTCATAGCCACCTGAGATGTGAACTCTTTGCTAAAATATCTCTGAGATTCCAGTTCCACGAAAGCTCAGTTTCTGCTAAAGGTTAGCTAAAGAGAGTAAAGTCAGTAAAGAAGGTGTGTACATACAGTTAGGTAACTAGTCAACATTACTGTGCGATCAAACAAGGATAATGATAAAGTGATTTGCAAGAATATTTATGTCTTTCATTTCCAGCAGCTGAACAACACTCTTAATGTTATACGAGTAACTAGTACTAGTAGCATACTCATTGATGTAGGCCTACATTCTGCGATCCACAGAACGGCGTCTGGACTACAATGAACCACAGATCAGGGCAACAGTAGATAATACTCCGGCAGCTGCACAGCGTAGGAAATACCTTCGACGTTTACTTCGAAACAAAAGCTCTGAATAGCATAGATTCTCTGATTACAGGAAAGATAAAATTACCTCACGGATAATGCGGTAGCATCCAACGAAATCAGGTATAACAAAATTTCACTGTATCCTTTACATGTGCAACTAAGTGTTTAGCTTGGCAATCGCTGAAAATAAAGGTGGGTTTTTTTCCTCCCCAAAAGGCTTAAAACAACTGTCCGTGCAATAGGAGACTAGATACATACATAGTGCATGGAAGGACGGAAGGGCCAAGTCGGATGTTTCCACGAAGTAATAATTCTGCAGATTTTCAACTGCTCTATTGAAAACAATCGAACCCAGTCTGTACAAACGCCATGATGCTGAATCGGTCATAATTCGCTTAGATTACCCGGATGTCGGCGATAAAACACGGAAATAACTATAAGTTTCGAAGTTTACTATTTTGTGGCGCAAATATGAACTTCATACCGCCTATAATTTTTATAATAAGATAAGCTTTCAACAGCATAACAATTGAGATTTATACCATGAGGGTTTTTTTAATTTAAAAAATACGCAACTGATTTGAATAGCGGCTTGGGGTCACATGTGTGTTGCGCTGGGGCTTACTTAAACCAGCGGCAGCACAACTCCAGACTGAAAGTAGGTGTGTTCCACGCTTGCAGTAGTTGGCCTTGGCTACTTGTAAAACTCTCTGACGCGTGTTGTGGGCACTAGTATTGACGGGGAACAAGTGTTTGAGGAGTGAATATGGAGGGACTTTTCAAGTGAGTATAAAAGATGCTTGATTTATAAAAAGCAGTTCAAGATCTATTTTGCTTTGAAGCAGATGTTTTCGGTTGTAAACCAGTGACAGGCTAGGTAATTGAAAGTAGGCCTAGCACTTAGACTTTTTTTTTTTGTTAATCAGTTCTCCTCGGTTCGTTCTGAACACCTACCTTGACACAACTTGAAAAACATTCAACAGATAGAACTTTTTCTGTTCGTTGTAGTAAGCATTGTTATGATCATGATGTATATATATATGCATAATTCAACATTATCAACTTTTCTAGGTGCCTACTACAAAAGTAGGCCTATTAAAGTTGTCGACTTATAGGCCTAAAGAAAACATTGCAGATTATTATGGAAGCCTGGCACTTCAGTTCACATCTGGTCCTTATCGATATTTTTTCCATCCCAGGGAAAACTAACCCAACAGAGAAATGAAATATAGGTCGTGTAGGCCTGTGTAAACTTTTTCAGTGGTGGAATATGCCCTGCACATGATGTACTGACTCAGCCTTACATGTAGGCCTAGGCTATTGCTTAACAGGAAGTAGGCCTAACTCAGGGACAAAGGTCAAGACAGAGTACACAGTTGACCTCAATACTTTAAAACTAGGTTGGGTGTTTTTCATGAGATTATGCAAACATCAGATCCATTCAAACCCCATAAAACATCAGAAGCAAGTTATGTAGTCTATTCAGCCAACATGTTTTTTTTCTTTTTAAAAGCACACTATGCTTTTATTACCTAATGTAAACAACCATCAGTAACATAGCCATAGCAAAACTCCATCAGCCCATTCTTCAAGGGATGAGTAAAAACCAGAAACCACATCCTCTGCCCACCTACCTACCTACCCACCCACCCATCCTCTCTCTCTCTCTCTCTCTCTCTCTCTCTCTCTTCTCTCTCTCTCTCTCTCTCTCTCTCTCTCTCTCTCTCTCTCGTTTGCAAAGTGCACACTATATATATAGTATAATATTTTAACTGAACCCCTCTTTCCTTCCCCTCTTCACCCTCCCTCCCTCCTCTTCTTGAAAGAATGTGTTCAACTTGGTTAGACTTCATGATTTGCTGAGGTTATCAGTTCTGAAAGAGAGGGTTTCTTAGTCAATCTGTGTTACAGTATGCTGTTTGGACTCTGTATACCCATGGTTGTGGCTTGGGAATTCTTTTAATCCACTTGAGGCTTTCTCTAAAGAAACCAATTAAAGTGTGTATAATTATTATCACTCCTTCTCTTAGCTTAGGTGTCCAGCATGTCACAGTGGGCTGGTAGACCTGGCAATTTGGCCAGTGTACTGTCACACCCTCTGTCAGCTTAAGTGTTCAGCATGTCTGTGAGCTAGAAGACTGGCAACTCAGTCAGTGCAATGGTGTAGCTAAGTGTTCTCACATGTGGGCCTATAGTCCCAGGGCTGGTGGCTCAGCCTTTGTCTTAAACAGTCCCTTTGTCAGCTACAGTAGGGTCGTCTCTATCCATGGTCTGAGGCATTGTTGTAGAGTGTACAGTGGAACAGTCATGTGATAAACACCTTAGAGCTTGCTACAGCTGGTCTTATTCAACAGGCTTGTGGGCCACTTCCCCCTCTCTCTATTACCCCCCCCCCCCCCTTCCTTTAGTGAATCAGCAGATTTTGTCAGAACATTGGTTAATTTTTAGTTTGTGAAGAAATTTGTCAGCTGATTTTGATGAGTGGTCAAGATTGGCTAATCTTAGTTTCCAGCATGTATTCATTGGTCAGATGAAATTATTAGTCCTACAAGTAAACCAATTAAACAGGGTGTGCATGGTGTTTTAAAATCATTCCTTTGCTGACTGTCTGGTGCTTGACATTCTTCTTGAGTTAGACAGGCTGTTGTGTGGTGAAACTTGGAGAATAACTTAGACACAAAACAGCAGATTTGTTCTTCTACTTGAGTTGTGAGTGTTGTTGTGTAGATGAAACAATAAATTGTGTTACCATAACACCCCTGCAGTGCATGGCATCAATATTCCTTTGCCAGTGTCCTAACATCCCCTCCCAAGAACCTTCCTTCAATTGACATCGCCAACAGGATAGCAGGTTAGTTTTTATTTACCACACACACACAGCTCAATTGGTGAGGGTCTTTTGGTTGTTGATCATTGTGTTTCTGGGTTGTTGTTTTTTTAAGTTATTTTAAAATAAATTACTTAAATCTTCAATTGGTGAGGGTCTTTTTGTTGTTGTGTTGCTGTTGAAAGGTTAGTGACTATTGACATATTGTTCTCTGCCACTGTGCCAGTGTAAAAATACTTTTTTGAAAAAAATCCAGTTGGATCTTGCCATTATTGACTTAACAAAAGCTTATTACATGCATGAATATCTCATCAATGGGGTGAACCTTGGAGTTTTACTTTTACAGTTTTAGCCAAGGAACAAAGAAGAACACTTCAACTGTTCAGGAAGAGGTTGAATTTTTTTTTTAAAGAAGAAGAAAGAACAGGAAGTAGTGGTGGTCGTAGTACTGGTACTGTTGACCAGTGGTGGTGGAGGTGGTAGTAGTTGTAGTCATAGTAGTAGTACTCAGTAGTAAAGTAGTAGTATAATAGTAGTACTAGTAGTAATACCAGTAGTAAAGTAGTAGTAGTATAACCGTAGTACTAGTAGTAGTACCAGTAGTAGGAGGAGGGGAAGACGGGAAAGAAAAGGAGGAAGAAAAAGAATCAAGCCTCAGTAGGAGAAGGAGGTGAGTGGAGGAGAAAAAAAGACATCCGCAGATGAGAATTGTTTTTATTTTAATTAGTTAAAGCAGCTATATTTATAATAAGATACGTGTATGTCTAACTAGCTGTCTTTTTGTTTCAGCTATATTTATAAGATACGTGTATGTCTAACTGTCTTTTTGTTTCAGGTATATCGACGACAACCAAGAGAAGTACGTGAAGCTGCTCAGTGATGCTGTGGCCATCCAGAGCGTTTCAGCATGGCCGGAAAGCAGGCCGGAAATTCGCCGTATGGTGAACTGGGTGAAGGGAGTAAGTTTGGCAGCTTTTTGTTTTGGGGGTTTCTTGGAGGGGGGTTCAATTTTTGTTGGGTTTTTTTGTTGTTGTTGGGTTTGTTGGGGTTGTTGTTTGTTGTTTGTTTTTTTGTTTTTTTGTTGTTGTTTGGTTGGGGTTTTTTTTGGGGGGTACAGAAAAAATCTCAAACTTTTTCTGCAAAACATTGAAGAAGTTTGATCTTTGGAACATTTATCCTGTAGGCTATACCCCACCAGTGTAGCAATTAAAAGTGTTGGCAAGGAGAAAAAAACAAATCTAAAAATGTTCAAGCAAAGAAAGATAGATTGCTATCACCAATGTCAGCAGAGGTACTCGGAGAAAACTAATTAGAGTGAATCTGACATTTGCAGGCAAAATCACTCTTAATAAAATCACTTTTGCTATGTGAGCTAATTTATCAGTGGTTTAACATCCAAAATCTCAAACAGTGGTTGGGGTTTTTTTTTTGGTTTTTGTTGTTTGTTTTTAGGGGAGGGGTAGATCACAAGACAGGCTGATATCTCTTTCTTTTTTATCTCAAGATACTTCAGTTTCTCAAGATACATCCCTAAACTGAAGTATCTTGAGATAAAAAAAAAAGATATCAGCCTGTCTTGTGACCTACCCCTCCCCTCCTCAGTGTGCACACTCGCTTTCCCCAAGCAATGGTTTGAAGCAGGGTTGAGCGTGGTTACCTCAAGGATGGGTGACCAGACAAGCACCTTGGCTTTAAACAGTATAGCCCCCCAGTTTACCGAGCTGTTATTGGGTACCTAAGATGTCCCCCTCCTGTTTCATATCAGGACTATCCCACCTTCACTAACCCATGTCCTATCACCCTGCTAAAAAAAAGTATACGACCTGTGTGAGTGTGTGTGTGTGTGCTTTTGAAAAACATTTCACTATTGAAATGTTATTTCATATATTTTGTCTGCAGTGCACCATGTTTGTAATATCTGTTTGTTTAAACTATTGATTATTTATCATTGATTGCATGACTGTGTAAGATTAGGTTGAATGCATGCGCTTTGATTTGTCTTTGCAAGATACAGCGCTATATAAGTTCCATTTATTATTATTATTATTATTATTACCTGCCCTCTGTAGGGACAGCAACGGTAAAGCAGAGGGGGAGATAAATTGGTGCCTCTCTCAAGATGGGGGCTTGTAGAGAACCAAAGGTCTCCTAGAAGGCACCTCACTCCCCACTGACCGCATGGCTTATGACTAAAAATAAAATGAGAATGCTTTGAGTTTGACCTCTTTTTTTATACTTCAGTTGATATAATACAGGAATGATAAACTACCCATTTTGTGATGGCATAGAGCACGCATTGCACATCTGTTACCCTGTGGAGCTTGTAGCATACCTGTCATCTGATATCTAATACTACAATAAAGTTGTCATTGAAAACGGTAAGTTGTACAGTAAACAACCAGTTGTATCTATAGGCTGTTGGCTGTATAGCACTTAGCAGTAATAGTACTTGTAGCCTGTGTCCATTTTTGAGTCATTGAAGCACAGAGAAAAATGGTGAAGAGGGATTGAAATGAGAGATTCCTGACAGTAAATAGATGTATACCCATTGTGACTCGTTTTGAAATTGTTATGGCTATTTGTTTTGAACCATTTATTTTATGTGAAAGAAAGAGAGAGTGTGTGTGTGTGTTTATACAACAGCATAGGTGTGAGAGAGACTGAGACTGCATTCTTCTCCCAAGTTCTGTGTGTGTCATGTGTGCACACATGCACATGCGTTCATGCATGTGTGTTCAAAGGCATGTATGTGTGCGCTCAATTTCTGTATCAATATCTGTGGGTCTAAATTAATAAATTATATCATTTTAAGTCTGCCTATACATGTAATATATATTTTATATGCCCAGAACTCTCATACATTTTGTCAGACATACCGAATGTTATTCACTTATTGTCTACCATAAGGCGTTATGTAAAAAAAAAAAAAATGGGAAAAAAGTTAAATGCAGAAAAAAGAGACAAAGCATGTGTGTGGGTGTGTGTTGAGATTGAATATTGCCTCCATTATGCGACAGCCTGCTGTGGAGTTAAATTTTCGGTTACCTAGTTGATGAAAAGAATGAAAAAAAAAAAAAAACAAGACGAGCAAGAAAAGGGATGGGAATGGGCAAGTTCACATTTTGGGGACAGGCTAGCTCTGTGGTCAGAGCACTCACTCTCCCTAATCTAAACTGTCTAAAGTTAAGCTCTGTTGAGTGTGGTAACCTCTCAGATGGGTGACCATTCATTTCATTTGTATTGGCTTCAGTACAGTCCCCCAGTTCACCCAGCTGTAAATGAGTACCATGATCTCTCTTTAGGGACAGTGAAGGTAAAGCATAAAGAAGAGGAGATGGGTATCACCCTCAATATGCTGGCCTCTGGAGAAGCTGCGGTCTCTGACATCTCGCTCCCCATGCTTTTGTGCATGCATACACACACATAAAAGAAATAAGAAATCGTATACATGTACACACATATTTCCACTCCTTAACCCTCTTGTTGTTGGATTCTACAGAGCTAAACTGCCTGTAGATTTTGAATTCTTTGAAGGTTTTCTATCCCCAACTGACTTACTTTACTCCTAAGACAATTGTGTGTGTGCTATCAAGCTGAAATTTTGTCACAAGCTAGGTATGTCTTTGTACTTGCATTTAGGCGCAAGTTTATGTGTCTGGTCACCAGATGTCTTGTCATTGTCACCTTATTTGTCACCAATCACAGGTAAAGTATGGTATATATGATAAAACAGCTAATCCTGCATGGATTTGACAATAGTTCATGCATGTTAGTGCCGAATAACGAACTGATACCCAGCTGATGTGTTTACCAATAGTTATGTGCAATTGTACTTCAAGGATGTGTCACACAGTGTCCCCATAACACCTGCTGTTTTATGGTATGTCTCGAGGAGACCGATGTTTCGTTTAACTATGTTTTCTTTTGAAAACAAGTCATACTCAATCAACATGTGACCTTTATACTGCAGTTCATATCTGCGTGTGCTACCGCATGTTTGTAAAGTGTACAGAAGTTTATTAAATTATCATTGCACATGACTGTCACACTGTCACCAGTGTCACAGCACAGGTGTGACAAATTCGAACAACACAGAACTTCTGTAACCCTACAAAATTTTAATGTTGGTAGTCTCTAAAGTTGTCGTAGCGGTACCACAGGGTCACATCACATCACAAAAAAAACAAATTATGGATGTGTGTGTGGAGGGGGCGGGGGTGTACCCATTGCTGTCACCTGTTGAGCCTTGGCAGACAGGTGACCTATTTTATTTTCCTTCTTGCTATTTTCGTTATCGGCATATCTGCTCGTTTCTGCCATTGCAGTTTCAAAGCAAAAGTGGTAATAATGAGAAAACAGTCAAAAGGCATCGTTTTCAGGCGTCTATACCATGGACCGGCCGGGAGGTCAAATTTCTCCACAGTCCCTGTGTGTAGCACAGGTCACAAATGTGCCATGTAGCACATTATTTTCTGGCTCACTCTTCTCCCTCACCGCAGTATTTCCTTCCTTCTCTTCCTCCTCTTTGTTTAATATCGGACTCACTTAACAATTCTCGTTCAAATGTTTCTACTTCCAAGACAATAACATTCAATTAATCATCTCGCTAATCAGATAAAACGTCTGCTACTAAAGAAAACGCCATTTTTTGGCCACACTGCTACCATTGAAAAGCGTTCTGGTTGCTGGCTGTTATTTCTGCCTTCCCTCCCCACTACATGCATGTTAGTGGTTTAAATTTATCACTGGCACCCTCTGACACCCTCCCTGCATTGCCCCACCAATTTTCAGACACATAGTGTGAAAACCACGAGGTCTGTGTGTGATGGAAAAGTACTGCCCACATGGGCAGCACCAACTGTCGGCTGCGGTTGTATTGGAATCTAGCGGCAGCCGCCGTTACTGTCGGCTACGGCCGTATCGGGGTCAAGATGATTAACTTGCATGCAAAGACATGTTGAAATATGAAGCTACATATAATGATGATGATAATAATAATGATATTGGTAATAAAGATAAAACTGATAATAATGAAGATGATGGTAATGTTAAACCATTCTTGTTAAACACAAAATTGTTTTAACAGTTCCTTGTGTTTTACTTATGTATCTGTTTACAATACTAATAATAATACAGCTGGATAACACATAAATAACTCTTACACAGAAAGGTATGGATCACAACACACACACACACACACACACACACACACACACACACACACACACACACCACACACACCCCCCACTGTCAGTTTCATAGTTTATGAATGCACACAACCTTCCAAATCTGCCCACTCTTATTAATTTGATCTCTGTCACACCTGTGGTGTTATCTAGATCACAGGTGGCCCAGCCTTTTGTTTGTAAAAAAACCCCGAAACTTTTAACATTCATTATTCTATCAGGAAGAAAAATGTTGTGATAATTTATGAAGGCACTCGGATAGATCTGGTCATGTCAATCTTATTGTATGCATGTGAATCATGGACCCTCACAGCGGACTTAGAAGAATAAGATTTGTAGAAATGAGGTGCTTCCGAAGACTCTTAAGGCATCTCGTACAAAGACCACATCAGTCATGTTTAGAAGTCAAGAGACCTTCCACAATAATGGCCACTGTACTGACCTTCACACATTTCGCAAGTCAACAAACTGAGGTGGTTTGGTATGTCACAGGCGCCTTTTGTCTTGCTAAAAACAATCCGACTAACACATATCTATCAGGTGAGAAGGGAAGAAGATAGAGGCGACAAAGGATAAGAGATGGGAGGCAACATTCGAGAGTGACATACATGGACTGAGAGCACCGGGTGGCTGAGAGACGCAGGACTTGGAGAAAGTGGTTGACAGCTTCGAAGGTGCCTCAAAGGTTCGGATCGGTGACGGTGATGATGACGACGGATAGATCTAGATCTATACCATTCGTTGTACAAAACCATTGGGGCATTGGTACACTTTTTTTGCTTCTTTTGTTTTTTTGACTACCTCTAGCCAAATAGGGGATTTTTGGGTCTTTGCAGGGGTTGTTTTTGTAAAAAAAATTTTACTGTCTTGAGGGTTCACTAATTCAGGCTTAAAAATTGGAGTTGTTGGGACACTGCACCAGATTTTCCAGAAGTGTGTTGTGGGCAACTTGGAACTGGCAAGCCTGTTCCCTTGGTTGTCTGACATTGAAGATTGATGAACTGTTGTTGCGTGTGATGTATAGTCTTCAAAGCCAGTTCTATGTATTTCGGATCTGTATGTGTTGGTCCGGCATTAAAAATTCAAACCAAATCATTTGTTAAAAAGACTTTGAGGCGGGGGGGGGGGGGGGGGGGGGGGATTGGGGGGGGGGGGGGGGGGGGGGGGGGCTGCATGGTCTAGACTGGGTGTTTTTTTTTTCATGTTTGAACTTGGCAATAGGACTTTTATGGTTTTGTGGGGTTTATTTTGTAACCACTTTATTATTTTGGATCACAATTGACCTTGAGGGAACGGGTGTGGGGGGGGCTGCCATGACTTAGACGGGTGTTTTTTTTTCTGTGGAACTTGAAAACTAATAAAGATCGTGGGTTTTTTACCCACTTTGTCATTTGATCACAAGACTTGAGGGAAGTTGGGGGGGGTGGTGTGAGGTGGGTAGGGTCAAGCCAGTTGACTATGATGGTGGTTTTTTTCATGTGTTGAACTTGAAAATATAATAAGTTCTAGTTTATTTACCAACTTTTCATTTGATCACAAGACCTTGAGGGAGTGGGGGGGGGCTGCCATGACTAGACTGGGTGGTTTTTTTTTCATGTTTGAACTTGAAAAACTATAATAAAGATCTGTAGGGTTTATTTTTACCCACTTTATCATTTGATCGCAAGACCTTGAGGGGAGGGGGGGGGCTGCCATGACTAGACTGGGTGTTTTTTTTTCATGTTTGAACTTGAAAAACTATAATAAAGATCTGTAGGGTTTATTTTTACCCACTTTATCATTTGATCGCAAGACTTTGGGGGAAGGGGGGGGGCTGCCATGACTAGAATGGGGTTATTTTCATGTTTGAACTTGAAAAACTATCATAAACATCTGTAGAGTTGATGTTTTTTTCTTAGGAAAAAAAACCAACCCTTTGTAAAGTATCCTGCAAGTTTAACGATTGCCAGCAGTGCACAGATATGATTTATTGAAATGCTTACAGTACATAGACAGAGCAGTGTTCGAGTGTTTGGATAAGATTTTGCCCTGCCAACAAAACGGTATTCCTCAAGGGCTCTAACTAAGCACACCACAGATAGTTTCTCTGTAGGTTTGCATAGACCTGTTTGGCAGATCACATAGAAAACGAGCTCTGTTGTCCAAAATTGATTTGGGGGGAGGTAGTGGTATTCTCTACATATTGCCTGCATGTTCTTTTTTTTTTTTTTGGCATGCATTGTACACCCCAGATGTTCTTGAGCATTTATGTATATCATAAGTCTCTTTTTTTTTCTTTTTTCTTTTTTTTTTGGGGGGGAGGTAGTGGTATTCTGTACATATTGCCTGCATTTTCTTTTTTTTTTCTTTTTTTTGGCATGCATTGTACACCCCAGATGTTCTTGAGCATTTATGTATATCATAAGTCTCTTTCTTTTCTTTTTTTTTGTTTCTTTTTTTTTTTTTTTTGGGGGGGGGGGGGGGGAGGGGGGGGGGGGTCTTGGCTATATCTCTTAGGTCTACCAGTGGTAAGAGTTTTGCGTATGCGACCCTTTTTTTTTTTTTGCCTACCATTAGGGTCCACAAGCGCATTCTGACTTTAGGGATGATGCCTAAAGATGACACCAGTGTGGATGCCTTTTTTCAGTATGTTTAAGGGTGGAATTTTTGTTTTTTTGTGTCATTCACTCTTGATTACCAGCACGAATGAATGGCCAACTCTTCGGAAAGGCAGAATGGCTTTTAACATGTGTGCAAGACGTTCTGCATGTGTTCACACACAGGGCCTCGGTTTATACTAATAGAATACTAGTCTCATCTGAAGGACTAACGGCTGGGGGGGGGGGGGGGGGGAGTTAAGTCAGTACTGCTGTTAACTCATGGGGGGGGGGGGGGGGGGGGGGGACAGTTGTCTCGGTGGTGGCTTGAGCCTGGGCTCAATCCTAGGCCATGAAATTTGAGTGTAATGCTCTACCAACAAGGCAATCTCCCCGCCCCCATTAGCCATGAAGTTTAATAACTGCCAAACATCCTCTGTCAGTCCATTCCCTCGTACATGTATACAATAGTCACAAATAGATATCATGTTGTATTCATGAGTAAAACCCTTAACTAAGGAGAGAGAGTTCTGTTGGTTTGTACGTGCATGCGGGTATAAGCCTAAATTTTTTTTTTCTTTAACAAAACTACAATTGATCTACTCACAGCATTGGGTTTTGTTTTTGAATTTGTTGTGTGTGCGTGCATGTGTCACTGTATGTATGTGTGTGTGTGTGTGTGTACATTTGCATTTGTGAACTTAAAAACTATTAATTGTAAACTGGTTGCATGTGAAAGAGTAGGTTGAATGCAAGGGCTTTGATCGGTTTTTGCAAGAGATAGCACTAAGCCTATACAAACACCATTTATTATTATTATTTTGCATTTTTTGTTCTTGTTTGGGTGTAGCTGCTGGAAAAATTGGGAGCCTCATGTGAGCTGAAAGAACTGGGCCAGCAGACATTACCCGATGGTTCCAAGATTGAGCTGCCACCAGTTCTGCTGGGAAGTCTGGGCAATGATCCCAAGAAAAAGACACTGCTGGTGTACGGCCATTTGGATGTTCAGCCTGCTGCCAGGGTGTGTTTGTGTTGTTGTTGTTGTCTTCAATTTAACGTCTGTTCACTCTAAGTGATATTAGACGAGGGAAATAGAAAGTGTAGTGGAAGTTAAAGAAGGAAGAAGAAAGAGTGGAAGGAGAAAAGGTTAAGAAATAGCATCAGTGTTGGTTGAAAAAACCCCAATAATAATTTTTAAAAAAATGAAAAAGCAACCCCCTCACCCCCGAAAGAAAAATCCCTAGAAAAGTAATGATAATACTTTTAAACAGGAGCAAAATATAAACTCAACAATGTGGAAACATGAAATAACAATAATGTAACTACAATAAATATTCAAGTGGACTATGCAATAAACATCTGGCAATGGCAAAGGCTAGCTTTGAATTTTCAAATACATTTTCCAGAGACAGTTCAAAAAATGTAGGTAAAAAAGGTTTTACAATAGGGCAATCAAATATGATATGAGTATTGGAAATATGATCCCCACATAGACATCTAACATGTTTACAAAATTTTGTAAGGAATGCATTTAACTTCATTCTAAAATATAGTGAATTAACCCTTCTCACGGTCATAAAACGCGAATCTATTTGAGAAGAAGCCATTAAACAAGAAATATGGGCAGTGGTCAGACAACTTTTTAAATATCGTTCCTTGAATTGATCAGATTCTTTAAACTTACCCCATGAAGTTTGTTCTAATATACGGTATCCTTCCTGTAGAGATAAGGGAACATCCAGTTCTATCGATTCCATATTATGTCTTGCCCCCTTTTTTGCAGCTCTGTCAGCCCACTCATTTGAAAAAATTCCAACATGAGAAGGCACCCAACAAAAAGATACAGGAATACCTCTTAAGCTTAGGATGTGTATGGCATATTTAATTTCAAAAATAATTCTGGAGACCTTCTTGAAGTGTGGGGATTTTATAGCATACAATACTGACTTGGAGTCAACACAAAGCAAGATATGAAAGATGGAAAATCAAGAATATAATTAAGAGCCATAAGAACTGCAATAAGTTCAGCTGTAAATATTGAACGATGTTTACCAAGATAGTACGATTTCTCAGTTTTAAGTGCTGGTATGACAAATGCAGAACCTGTGTCATGGTTTTCTAAAACAGATCCATGATCCGTATAAACTTTTAAGCAGTCAGCATACTTATTTTCAATATGTGACTGAACATCTGCAACCATGATGTTTTGATTTTCATTCTTTTTTTCATTAATATATTCTATGTCAAAACAGGCTTTATTCATCTCCCATGAAGGACATGTTAAAGCTTCTTTTTGTGTTTCTAAATTATATTTATTAAGTTTAGATTTTTGAAAGAGGTCTGATACATAAGTGCCAATAGGCATTTAAACACGAAATTGTTTAGCTCATTTTGGAAAATTCGTTTCTGCTTGAACTTTTAATTCACTAGAGACAAAATTTTCATTATTCGTGCTCCAAAACATATTTGGCGCATGAAAGTTGTCAGTATTCAGCTAGGGGAAGTTCCCCAATTTCCTTATAAGTTCCTATGGTGGTTGCTTGGAATGGTACCCCAAGTGCAAGTTTGTATGCCTTACAATCTATACTTTGGAGTTTTTTAAGTAAATAATTAGGAGCACTGAAAAAGACTTCTTGTCCATAAGACAGTTTGGAACGTACAAGTGACTTAGACAAGCATTTAAGAGTGAAGATATCTTGTCCCCAGGACTGTCTGCTAACCATTTTAAGAAAATTAATGCATTTCCTTGCTTTTGTTAAAATGTATCCAATATGAGCATTCCAAGTTAATTTTGATGTAAGGTGAATGCCTAAAAATTTTACCATATTTTTATACTGAATTGGCTCACCTCCAATAGTAAACTGTGGCAGTGTATCTGGATCACTGCCATTATTAAAAAGCATAATGTGCGTTTTTTCCGAAGATAAAGTCAGGCCATTTTCAAAAATATATTTATGTAAATTATCTAGCTCCTTTTGATATACTTTTCTGGTATAGTTTATCATCCTCTTTGTTGTAGCACGCTTCATAGTGACATTCATCCATATACATATATCATCAGCATATTGCACCAGGACAACGTCTTTAGACAGTTTTGTGGGTAAATCATACAGCAATATATTAAACAGAAAAGGGGCTATAACTGAACCCTGTGGTAATCCCATATGCAATGACCTAAAGTTTGAATATTCTTTCCCTACTCTCACTTGCATACTTCTGTTATATAAAAAGCTTTTAATATAATAGAAAAAATGCCCAGAAAAACCAATAGTCTTCAGTTTATGCAGCAATTTAGCATGCCAAACTTGGTCGTAGGCTTTCTTTACATCAAAAAATGTTGCGAGTAGATTTTTTCTTCTCGCAAATTGTTGTTTGACCTGTGTTGTTAGTTTAACTAAGTTATCAATTGCTGATCTACCTTTTTGAAAGCCTGCTTGATTGACAGGAACTACCTTATTTTTCTGACAGTAATACACAAGCCTCTTTAGTATAATTTTCTCCATAAGCTTACCAATGTTAGAAGTCAGTGCTATGGGCCTATAGCTAGTTTTATCAGTTTTAGGCTTTCCTTGCTTATGAATGGGAACAATAATAGACTGCTTCCAGTTCATTGGCATTGCACCTTCAGTCCAACACTTTTGGAAAAGTTTATGCATTAAAAGAATGAAGTTTTCTGGTAACTGTTTAAGCATATCATTGGATATGGCATCTAATCCAACAGAAGTTTTTTTATTAGGAAGGGAAAATAATATATCTTTTACTTCATTGATTGTTATTGGAGCATTTATGTATTCAGTATTATCAGAAAATGGGTCTTTATATTTTTCTTTCTTTTCCTCAGCTTGTCTGTATTTAGTGCTTTTAGGTGAAAGGCCTTCATTACGCATAGACTCTGAGAACATATCTGCAAAGGCCTCAGCCTTTTCTGCATTGGTTGGAAATTCATTGTTTTTAAGTTTAATTGGACAAGTTGGTAAAGTCACACCTTTTCTCATTTCATGAAACTTTTGCCACACTTTGTTAAGATCTTTATGATTTGATACTTCGCTCGAACAGAACAAAGACCAAAATTGTCGTTTCGCCTGAGCTATGATCATGTTGCTATAGTTTTTTGCCTGCTTCTGTTTTTCATGGTTTTCTGGCGTCTTATTTTTTAAATATGTTTTATACATTAAACGTTTATTGGTCACTGCTTCCTCGCAAGCAGGTGTCCACCAAACATTTCCTGAACATTTCCTTGATTTTAATGATTTAATGGTTGGGATTGATAAGTAAGCAGCTTGAATGATGGCATTAGTAAAGGTAGAATAAAATTCATCTATGTTTTCAGAATCCAAGCTGTTTGTATTGTAGGCTGCAAGGATACTTTTAAACTGTTTCCAATTAGCTTCTTTATAGTTAAATTTTGGGAGTTTATCTTTTTCAGTGTTACAGGGGACTGGCATTTCATTAAAAGAAACAACAATAGGTAAATGATCACTTCCCAATGTGTCTTCATAAGTTGCCCACGTACATTCAGGTGCAAGAGCAGAAGATATTAAAGACAGATCTAATGCCGATGCCTTGTGATTAGAGATGTCAGGTATTCTGGTGACACTTCCATCATTTAGTAGGCATAGACAAGAATCTGTTATATTTTCTAAAAAACGATTGCAGGAGATGGATATACTTCCTTTATCCCAAAAGGGTGCGTGAGCATTGAAGTCCCCTGCTACCAGCCATTTCTGATTATCTTGTAATGAGTGCAGCCATTCTGTATTATAGTCATTAGCTCCCTTAGGCAAATATACTGAAACAATGTTCATGACCAAATGATCTGTAAACTTTACACGTGCAGCGCACGAATATGAATCTGGGATATCATTAGGCATAGGTGAACAACATGCACTATAATCTATTCCTTCTTGTATATATATTGCTGTATTGACTTTACCAACAGCATCCACGTATTCATGAACAGGTGGGTAGTAGTAACCTTGAAGTCTTGGTAATTTACACTTCTTTACGTTGAGGGACTGCAGGATGAGAGCTTGATAGCTGTTACTAGAAAGATGTTGAACTAAATATGGTAAATTACTGGAGATGGATCTAGCATTCCACTGCATGACGTTATGCATTAGTGAGTTTTTTTGAGACATTATACACAAAAAGCCCCAACTAATAAATAAATGAATAAACACACAAATTTAACATGTATTGGAGGTAACACTAAAAAATATCTTAATTAAAAGTGTCCAAGTACACTTGAAATAAAAGTTCAGATAATTCAATTAAAACAGCAATAAAAAGAAAACAAAACAACAAAGTAATCAGGATCGTGTAGAGCAGCTGCTGAGGATATGAGCAGAAATCACAGTGTCTGTTTACTGTTCCAGATCTATAGCTGGTGCAAAGCAAAGACAAACCAAATGTCACCATTCAAAATGATTTTTCACCACACAAACTTATGTCGAGCATGTTTTCTCCACCCCGGGTAGTCCTGCTGGTAGACATGTTCATACTGTGGCTGGTTGTACACTGGCTGCTGGTAGTGGTCGTCAAAGGCGTAGCGTGGTACTGGATGAAGGTTGATGGGATGAAATTGGCGTCTTGGTCTCCTCTTTGCTGTTTGCCAAAACAATGCATGAACATGCCTTCCAATGTTTCTAGCCAGTATACTGGAGCCTTTTGCATTTGGATGAAATGAATCTTTGTAATGATAATGGGTGTACATATTTTCGTGGGAGACAAATGATACGTTGTTAAGATGGTATAACCCAGAGCAAGTCATTGCATTGAAGAGTTCTCTCTTCATCTGAAGACTTGGGTTTTTCAGAGGAGCAATCTTGCTAATGACAATTTTTGTCTCTGGAAAGGAAGCCAAAATCTGCTTCACATTACTAACCAGGTGTTTGCTGGCCTCTTGGGGATCCGACTTTTTAAGATCATTTGTCCCACAATGAATAACTACAGCATGTGGTTTTTGCATATCAGAGGCTTTACTTATTATCTGAGGAATGTCACTGGTTTTATCTGACTTTCTCTTTTCCACTCTTAATCCATACAACTGTCCTAGACGTTTTGCATTAACGCCATTTAGAACAGAGTCCTGGAGAAGGATGACAGTGGGCAGATCAGAGTTGTCTTCTGTACTACATGCTGTGACGTCAGTTGGTTGTTGCGTCAAAGTTGTGTTCTTCATTGTGTCTGGTTGTTCTTTTTTGGTTCCAAGCCCTGTATTTAGTTGCACTGACCTTCTAGGTCTAGAGGGTTGGCCTGGTTGACTTCTCCCAGAAGATGTGGGAGGGGTCTGCCGTTGAACGGCGCTGGCATAGGTGGCTGGCCGCGATTGGGGGGTGGATGACTGTTGCCCCGTCTGGGTTGCTGTTGTCACCCACCCAGATTTTCCAGCAGATCCAATGCCGTGCGCCGCCAACACTCGGGTTTGGTCTGCCACCGTCTTCTCAAGGTGGGTCACCTTCTCCACAAGTAGTAGAATTGTCGCCTTCAGATCTAAGATGGTAGAATCATTTTGTTGTTGACCTTGATGACTGTTTATGTTGTCATTGGTAACATTGCCAGATGAAGAAGGTCCAGCGTTTGACTTGGATTTATCAGTGATTTGCTGACCTAAAGGAGCGTTGTCACTGCCTTCTCCGTGACATTGGTCTGAACTAGCATTTGTAGCATAGCAGGAAGTAGATCTGGTACGCCTTGTTTTTGTCATTTCGCTGTTCTTTGCCTTTGCACTCAGCGCTCAATTCAGAGACTGCTTGGTGTCGCCATGTTGATGACGTGTGTTTGTGTGTGTGTGTGTGTCACTGTGTGTGTGTGTGCGTTGTGTGTGTGTGTGTGTGCGTGTGCATGTGTGTGTCACTGTGTGTGTGTGTGTGTCACTGTGTGTGCGTGGGTGTGTGTGTTACTGCGTGTGTGTGTGTGTACGTGTGTGGTCACTGCGTGTGTGTGTGTCGTGTGTGTGTGTAGTGTGTGTGTGCGTGTGTGTGTGTGTGTTGGTATGTGTTGTGTGCATTGGGGAGTGGTGTGTTGTGTTGTGTCAAAGGTGTGAGTGTGTGTGTGTGTGTGTCACTGTGTGTGTGTGCGTGTGTGTTGTTTGTGTGTGCATTGGGGAGTGTGTGTGTGTGTTTTTGTGTTCAAAGGTGTGAGTGTGTGTGTTTTTGTGTGTCACAGGTGTGAGTGTGTTTTTGTGTGTCAAAAGGTGTGAGTGTGTGTGTTTTTGTGTGTCAAAGGTGAGTGTGTGTGTTTTTGTGTGTGTCAAAGGTGTGTGTGTTTTAGTGTGTCAAAGGTGTGAGTGTGTGTGGTTTTTGTGTGTCAAAGGTGTGAGTGTGTGTGTTTTTGTGTGTCAAATGTGTGAGTGTGTGTGTTTTTGTGTGTAAAAGGTGTGAGTGTGTGTGTTTTTTGTGTATCAAAGGTGTGAGTGTGTGTGTTTTTGTGTGTCAAACTCAAAGGTGTGAGTGTGTGTTTTTGTGTGTCAAAGGTGTGAGTGTGTGTGTTTTTGTGTGTCAAAGGTGTGAGTGTGTGTGTTTTTGTGTATCAAAGGTGTGAGTGTGTGTGTGTTTTTGTGTGTCGTAGAAGTGAGTGTGTTTTTGTGTGTCAAAGGTGTGAGTGTGTGTGTGTTTTTGTGTGTCAAAGGTGTGAGTGTGTGTGTGTGTGTTTTGGTGTGTCAAAGGTTGTGTGTGTGTTTGTGTGTCAAAGGTGTGAGTGTGTGTGTTTTTGTGTGTCAAAGGTGTGAGTGTGTGTGTTTTGTGTGTGTCAGAGGGTGATGTGTGTGTGTGTTTTTGTGTGTCAAAGGTGTGTGTGTGTGTTTTAGTCTGTCAAAGTCAAATTTGTATTTCAGACTATTTCCAGATGGTATATTGAATAAGCAGTGCATTTGGTTTGTTTCATCAAGCCATCTACCTAGGAACAAAAACAGCTTGATCGTATGTGAACGTGTATGTGAGTGTCTGTGTGTTGCTGGGGGTGGGTGGGGGTGGGGGGGGGGGGGGGGGGACATTGTGGTGTGTGTGTATGTGTATGATATGTGTAAATGATATTCAAAGAAAATATGGTTGGCTGTTTGGCAAACTCTGTGTGTGTGTGAGAGAGACTTTGTGAAGTTTGTCATATGTGTGTAATGTGTGTGTATACTAGTAACACACATATTATATATCTTTCTTTTGTTGTTGTTGACTTATCTTTCTAATCATCTTATTCCTCCTGAATCTTTGTGTCACTCTGCCTTTATCAAGTTTATATATTTCAGTCTCTCTCTCTCTCTCTCTCTCTCTCTCTCTCTTCTCTCTCTCTCTCTCTCTCTCTCTCTCTCTCTCTCTCCACTACCAATTTTCAGCTGCTACTCGGCGGAGCATCTCTTGTTTGAATTTTTGTTGTTGATATTCTGTTGTTCTTTTTGCAGGAGGATGGCTGGGACACTGAGCCCTTTGTGTTGACAGAAGTGAACGGAAAACTGTATGGGCGAGGATCCACTGATGATAAGGTAGAGCATTCCGCTTTGTGGGGTTGTTTTGTGTATGCAGAAGTACTACCTCTACTTCTGCTGCTGCTACCACTACTACTACTACTACTACTACTACCACTACTACTACTACTACTACTACTACCACTACCACTACCACTACTACTACCACCACTAGCACTACCACTACTACTACTACTACTACCACCACTAGCACTATACTACTACTACTACCACACCACCACACCACCACATAATACTACTACTACCACCACTACTACCTTTACTACTGCTGCTGCTAATGCTGCTGCTGCTGCTAGTACTACTACTACTGCTGCTACTACTACTACTACTACTACCACTATTACTGCTGCTGCTGCTGCTGCTAGTACTACTGCTGCTGCTGCTGCTGCTGCTGCTGCTGCTACTACTACTACTACTACTACTACTACTACTACTACTACTACTACTTCCACTACCACTACTACCACCGCCACCACTTATACTAGTACGACGACTACTACTACTACTACTATTACTATTACTACTACTACTGCTACTTCTACTACTACTGATGGTGGTGGTAATATCACTTTTGTATGGCGCAGTACCCCCATGATAAAAGCACAAAGGGCATCAGCTACACACACATGTATGCACACAGCCATCATGCTACTTAATATTATATGTATGCAAGAACAATCCTGTGTATTTTGTTCCAGTATTCAAGAATTTTTTTTTTTTAAACTGAGATTTGGGATTGTCACAGCCACACTTAAGTATCCATCTGTTCTGAAAGTAGGCTCACAGTAATGCAGTCATAAGACAACTTTTCCCATCTCAGTTATGTTCTTTCTTTATCTTATTTTGAGGATAATGGAATAAGCACTCATGAGCTTTTTTACATCCAGTCCCCGTTTGTATGCAGCTTTGTCATTTTATCATCCGTTCCTACCGGCACATAATGGCCTACTCTTCTGAAAAGCAGAACGGGCTTTAACGTGTGGACAAGATGTTCTGCATTCCTCCTCTCTTGTACTGAACTCCCTTTCCCTCCATCAATTCCTCTCTTTGATCTCCCTTGATTCCTTTACTCTTTCTCTCTTTTTTTCCTGTTTTCCCATCCCATTTGCTGTAATGGTGCCATTAAATTTCATTTGATGGAGGATAGAAAATTTTTGCCAATGCACTGTGCACTGGTTATGGTGAGGCTAGAGTAGCCCACAGACATCATAATGATAATAATACTAAATGGAATTTATATCATATATAGCACTGTATTGTGTAAAAACAAATCAAAGTGCTTATACATACCATAGCCATAACATGGTACAAATAAAAACAGATCCTCCGCTCATGGTCTAGGGGGTGCAACCACCTAAATACTTAGCATAATATAGCTTAATACTCTCTTGCGATCTCTCCAATGGTTGCCTGTGCCGCAGAGAGTAAACTATAAGATCAGTACCCTCTGTTACAAATGCCTCAATAAAACAGCACCTTCCTACCTCTGTGAATGTCTTCACCTGTGCACTCCTCCTTGTTCCCTCCGCTCTGCTGCAGATACCTTTCGCTTAAGAATACCAAGATTCAATCAGTCCACCATTGGGTGTCGCTCTTTCTCTGTTTCTGGTCCATTGAACTGGAATGACCTCCTTCTCTCCCTTCGTCAAAAGCCTTCTCACATATGACGCTTTTAAATCCGGCCTCAAGACACATTTATTTCAAAGCTAAGATTCTCCCCTCTTGTTCCATTTCATTTTTGTCCCTGCCCTCAACAGCCAAACCCCCATCACCCTGCCGGAGAGTAAACCTTTATGTGTGCATGTGTGTGTGGGCGTGGTGTGTGCAAGCGTGTGTGTATACATTGGAACTTGTAAAAAAAAAAAATCCTATTAATTGTAACTGGCTGCATGTGAATGAATAGGATGAATGAAAGCGCTTTGATTTGTTTTGTTGCAAGATATAGCGCTATATAAATTCCATGTATGATTATTATTATTATTAATGATAATAATAATAATATATGGAATTTTTGTAGTGCTGAATTTTGTAAAGCAAACAAATCAAAAGTGCTTGCATTCAAATCATTCACACATACAACCATTCACAAACAAGATTAACATCTTAAATTTACATGCACACACATGCACGTGCACACACACACACACACACACTCTCACTCTCACACTCACACACACACTCTTACACACACACACACACACACACACACACACACACAGATAGATTGCTACATAGATGTAGAGGGTGTGTGTGTATGTAAATCTAAGATCTGTTCATCTTATTTGTGAATGGTTGCTTGCGTGTAAATGATTTGAATTCAAGAGATTTGATTTTGCTTCCCAAGATTCAGTGCAATAAAAAATTCCATAAATTATCATTCTTTATCTACGTATTTAGGGAGGTTGCACCCTTTAGACCGTGTGAATTTAAGACCTGTTAATCTTATTTTTTAACAGTTGCGTGTTCATCGGTATGTATTTTTGTGTACGAGTTAGCACTCTAGGGCTTCTTTGTCTTCGCCATTGTTTATCAAACGTTGCAATACAGCATTGTGGTTGTTGTTGTTGTTGTGTATGTATGGCAGGGCCCTGTGCTGGACTGGATCCATGCCATTGAGGCTATGCAGGAAAAGAAGATGGACGTTCCTGTCAATCTGAAGGTATGGCAGGCCTAGCAGTAGTCTCTCTCTCTCTTCTTCTTTGTTTGTGTGTTCACTATGTTTTCTGTGTTAGTGGTTTCAGCCTGTGTGTGAAATCTGTACCGTGGGATATGATTGTGTGTTTTTGGGAGGGGAGAGGGGGGGGGGGAAGTGTGTGTGATGTGGTGTGTGTGTTTGGATGATGTCAAGAGAGAAATATAGAGCACAAGGAGGGATTGCGTTAACACCCAATGTTGGATGTAACTTTTACCTTTTTTTTTGTTTATTTTGGTGTTTTGTTACATTAATGTTGTAAAGTGTCTTTTTCTTTTCTCATTCCTCAGCTAAGAGCTCCAAGGTACACCTTTGGAGAGATTTTGCATACATACGACTGTTTTTACCCAACATTATGGTAGCCGCATTCTGACTTCAGGATTGTAATGTGTATGATATTGTTTCCATGATGAAATTCTTTTGACCCCCTTCCCCTCCCACTTGCTCCCCCCCAAAAGTTTTTAAGATTGTTTTTGGTTTGGTCCAATGGTGTATGTTTGGGAGGTGTTGGGCATGTGTGAGCATATTGACTGTTATTGCTTTGCTGTTGTTGTTGCTGCTATTATTATATGCTGGTATTAAACTGTCAGATCCATTCCTAATTTTCTCACCGGTTACCATTTCTTAGCTGATAGTTTTTTTAATTCATGGTGTGTGTGTGTGCGCGCGTGTTTGTGTGTGTGTGTGTACCTGTGTGTGTGTGTGCATGTGCGCATGCATTGTGTGTGTGTGTGTTGCAGTTCATCTTTGAAGGGATGGAGGAGAGTGGATCGGAGGGTCTTGACGAGTTGGTCTTCAGCCTGAAGGACACGTTCTTGAAGGTCTGTACTGCCAAACACTGTTCACAGTCATCCATGGTGTTGTACGTTATTGAGCA
Source organism: Rapana venosa (assembly GCA_028751875.1). Lineage (NCBI taxonomy): Eukaryota > Metazoa > Mollusca > Gastropoda > Neogastropoda > Muricidae > Rapana > Rapana venosa. Next base: position 4,364,706 of record CM054164.1, read on the forward strand.
TTCCTCAGCTGTAAGCATGCTGGGGGTCACCCAGAGTGTGGGCACTCTTGTCTCCCTCATTCACACCTGGGAATCACTGTGAAACCTTGAATACATGCTGGATGAGAAGTTTGTGTGTATGGCCGTTTTCCAGTAGGCTGCCTAGCCACACGGGTAGCCATATTCAAACAGCAGAGGCTTTTTCGCTCCCTTGTTTTTTCTTTCTTTCTTTTTTTTAACCATGTTCCTTGGTTAGAGCACCGAGGTTCACCAATGGTGAGATTTTATATATGCGACCTTTTTTACCCATCATTAGCCGCGTTCCAACTACGCTGATGGTGTCTAAACATGACACTTCTTAACTTGAGTTTTTTAAAAAAACAACCTTGTCATTATTTGTTCTTATCTGTAGGAAATGGCCTGCTCTTCTGAAAGGTGGAACAGGGTTTAAGTGTGCGCGCAAGTTGTTCAGCATGTGTTCACACATGGGCGAGTGGAGTCAGTGCTGATGTTGACTCCTGGGTAAAATCCCCTATAACAGGCACTTCCATGGTGGCTTGATCCCAGGCTGTCAGATCACGAGTGCAACGGTCTAACCATTAGGCTGCCCCCACCCCCTATCCTTTTTTTCTTTTTTTTTCCCTTTCAATAGAGAATTGAGATTATGTTAGCAGCTTTTCATAATCGGAGACTCGAAACATGTTAAAACATAACTGACATTTTGTTATATGGTGGATCAAAGCTTTAGTGTAGATAAATTATGTATTTCTTACCTCTGCCTAAGCTCTGAAGTCTTGCGTTGACATCAGATATGAATTTTGGGGGGTAATTTTTTTTCATTACTCTGAAAATGTTGGCCTGCAGTTTTTAATTTAGTCCTTTTGTTCTCATTGTGTTACTCAAAATAGGACTCGTGGAGAGTCAGGAAGTGAATAGTAAGCAGTCATCAACAGCCTGCAGGTGAAGATTTTCATGGGTGTGTCCAGTGTTGTAGCTATGTTTGATATTGGTCATGGTGTGGTGGCAGGGGACTGATTACGTGTGCATCTCCGACAACTACTGGCTTGGCAAGAAAAAACCCTGCATCACCTATGGGCTGAGGTAGGTGGAACACCACATAGTTCAGATATTTAAACTCAGTTATGTAGAAAATAAAAACCCACCAACATCAACACAAAAAACCCCTCAGTTATGTGATATCTTCTGTTGCTGTGCATTCCCCCCAGCTTTACACTCTGGGGGTTCACCCAGAACATGCACTCTTGACTCGCTCATCATCCCACCTGGGGGAATCACTGTGAGATAGTGGAGTACACTGGATGAGAAGTTTGCGTGTTTGACGCTTTTCAAGTACCTTTCCTCATAGGCAGCCGTACTCTGACTACAGAGGATTTTTCTCCTTATTAGGGAGTGCATGTTGTTACGTTAAGGGCTTGTCATGGCTGAAGGCAATCTCAACACAATATTTTACAACGTAACAACATTTTACAACATAACATTTTACAACATAACATTTTACAACATACCATTTTACAACATAACATATAACATTTCACAACATAACATTTTACAATGTAAAAACATTTTACAACATAACATTTTACAACGTAACAACATTTTACAACATAACAACAGTTTACAACATAACATTTTACAACATACCAACATTTTACAACATAACATTTTACAATGTAACAACATTTTACAACATAACATTTTACAACGTAACAACATTTTACAACATAACAACATTTTAGTGTAGGCCTTGGCAGTTAGCTGACATCAATAACTGACACAGCTTTTGGCCTGGGCCAGATATCCTCTTCGCCTTTCTCATGGGGATATGCTTTTTGTCAGCGCTCATCAGTCTTCATGGAGAATGTACGTTATTCAACACAGCAGATTACACACCGTGTTTTTGTGACATCCATCCGTACCATAATTGCCCTTTTCTCTTTGTGAATATTGGTTGGGACTTTATAATGTGTTAGCATGAAGTTGTGTTTTACTTTAGTTTGGATGGCAGACCCTTGATTTTCTTATCTTATATGAAGGTTATATGAGGACTGTGGACAGATTGTTATCTCATCTGAAGGAATGTAGACATATTGTTATCTCATCTGAAGGAATGTAGACGTATTGTTATCTCATCTGAAGGTTTTGTAAAGGAATGTAGACAGATTGTTATCTCATCTGAAGGTTTTGTGAAGGAATGCAGACAAATTGTTATCTCATCTGAAGGTTTTGTAAAGGAATGTAGACAGATTATCTCATCTGAAGGTTTTGTAAAGGAATGTAGACACGGATTGTTATCTTATCTTATGGTTTTGTCAAGGAATGTAGACAGATTGTTATCTCATCTGAAGGTTTTGTGAAGGAATGTAGACGGATTGTTATCTCATCTGAAGGTTTTGTGAAGGAATGTAGACAGATTGTTATTTTATGCTTTTGTCAAGGAATGTAGACACATATTGTTATCTCATCTGAAGGTTTTGTCAAGGAATAAAGACAGATTGTTATCTCATCTGAAGGTTTTGTCAAGGAATGTAAACACAGATTGTTATCTCATCTGAAGGTTTTGTCAAGGAATGTAGACACAGATTATTATTTCATCTGAAGGTTTTGTCAAGGAATAAAGACAGATTGTTATCTCATCTGAAGGTTTTGTCAAGGAATGTAGACACAGATTGTTATCTCATCTGAAGGTTTTGTCAAGGAATGTAGACACAGATTATTATTTCATCTGAAGGTTTTGTCAAGGAATGTAGACATATTGTTATCTTATTTGAAGGTTTTGTCAAGGAATGTAGACAGATTGTTATCTTATCTGAAGGTTTTGTCAAGGAATGTAGACAGATTGTTATCTGAAGGTTTTGTCAGGGAATGTAGACAGATTGTTATCTCATCTGAAGGTTTTGTCAAGGAATGTAGACAGATTGTTATCTCATCTAAAGGTTTTGTGAAGAAATGTAGACACCTATTGTTATCTCATTTGAAGGTTTTGTCAAGGAATGTAAACACAGATTGTTATCTCACCTGAAGGTTTTGTCAAGGAATGTAGACACAGATTGTTATCTCACCTGAAGGTTTTGTCAGATGAACAAGGATAGTAATAGATAACAGATTAGATATATTATGTACTCATCTGAAGGTTTTGTCAAGGAATGTAGACACAGATTGTTATCTCACTGAAGGTTTTGTCAAGGAATGTAGACCAAGATTATCTCATCTGAAGGTTTTGTCAAGGAATGTAGACAAGATTGATATTATTGATAGTATTGTAAGAATTAGATAATATTGTTGTTCACTCTCTGAAGGTTTTGTCAAAGGATGTAGACACAGATTGTTATCTCATCTGAAGGTTTTGTCAAGGAATGTAGACACATATTGTTATCTCATCTGAAGGTTTTGTCAAGGAATGTAGACAGATTGTTATCTTATCTGAAGGTTTTGTCAAGGAATGTAGACACAGATTGTTATCTCACTCTGAAGGTTTTGTCAAGGAATGTAGACACAGATTGTTATCTCACCTGAAGGTTTTGTCAAGGAATGTAGACAGATTATCTCATCTGAAGGTTTTGTCAAGGAATGTAGACAGAGATAGATAGATAGATAGATAGATAGATATAGATATAGATATATATATTGTTACCTCATCTGAAGGTTTTGTAAAGGCATGTAGACAGATTGTTATCTCATCTGAAGGTTTTGTCAAGGAATGTAGACACATATTGTTATCTCATCTGAAGGTTTTGTCAAGGAATGTAGACAGATTGTTATCTTATCTGAAGGTTTTGTCAAGGAATGTAGACACATATTGTTATCTCATCTGAGTTTTTGTCAAGAATGTAACACAGATCGTAATAAATTGCACAAAGTTTTTTGTGAGGAATGATTGACACATAGATGTGTTATCTTTTTCACAGCATCAGGTTTTGTCATCAAGGTTGATTGTTCAAGGATATTTTCCACTGTTAACGTCAGGGCAAACTCCACTCTCCTCCCAATCCTTTCATAACAATAAACGAGCTGTGTCAGCACGTAGTTTGGACACGTTATTCCTGTCTTCTTTTTTCAAATAGATGCCGAGGAACAATCAACCAATACAAAACGCATCACAAGATAAATGTGCAAAATGTTCTTTTGTTGGGGGCAATTGATTGACACCTTATAATAGGTGTTCTTGTTTTTCCACAAGCCATCATGGCCCATGTTGTGTCATCGAACCCGGGTTTGATTCCCGTTCAAGGGGATATTTTCCCCTGGAGTTAACGTCAGTGCAGACTCCACTCTCCCCCAAAAGTCCTTCGGATGAGACAATAAACCGAGGCCCCGTGTGTGTACAAACGCACGCAGAACATCTTGCGCACACGTTAATTCCTGTTCCGCTTTTTCCGAAGAGTAGGCCATTGTGTGCCGGTGGGAACAGATGACAGAATTGACAAAACCGCATACACACGGGGGACTGGATGTAAAAAAAAAAAAGCAATAAGTGCTTATTCCATTATCCTCAATATAAAAGAATTTTAAAAATCGTGCTAATTCTTGTGTGTTGTTTGTCATGTTGTGGACAGAGGGATCTGCTACTTCTTTGTGGAGGTGGTGTGTGCCAACATGGACCTTCACTCCGGGGTGTTTGGAGGCACTGTGTAAGTAGCTGCGGAGGGGGGCATTAAAAGGTAAGGTAAAGGAGTCCCATAACCTATAAGGTCGTAGGGGAGCGAGGCGTCAGAGACCTCACTTCTCTAGGGCCAGCATATTGAGGGCGGCGCCCATCTCCTCTCCCTCGCTGCTTTACCTTCCCTGACCCTAACGAGGGCAGGTACCCATTTACAGCTGGGTGAACTTGGGGAACTGTACTGAAGCCAAGGCGCGCAAACGGTCACCCATCCAACTGGTAACCACGCTCGACGCTGCTTAACTTGGCTGGGGGAAAGCGAGTGCTCAGACCACTGAGCTATCCCGTGCGTGTATTAACGCACAGGTCTGTGAGATGGCACGTGTACACGTGTATACATTGTCAAGTCGTCGTACACTTAAAGGACGTGTTCTGTTTTTCGGTGGTTTTGTGTTGTTTCTTTTGTTTGTTGTTATATATATATCCATATTCAAAGGTCAGGACAAGTTTTAAAAAAAAACGCTTTAATCATCCCATGAAGGGCAATGACAATGATAGGGTTCAAGACCCTTGTCTTTTTCCCCCAGTCTTCTTTTTCTAAATGTTTAGGGATCCCCCCCCCCCCCCCCCCCCTCTCTTTTTTTCTCTTCGGTTTTTTTTTTGTGGGGGGGGGGAGGGGGGGGATAGTAGAGTCCATTTATCCTTTCATTGCCAGGGGAAAAAAAATGTGAAGAAATGTTTTCCCTAGTGCCAGGGAAGTTTGAGAGATTGACGACTGGGATTAGTGAAAACTTCCAAGTGTAAAAATGATGGCATACAGACAACTAAAAGTCTGTGGTTGTTGTTGTTGTTGTTTGTTTTTAACAAAAACAGGTTTCAGGATCTGAGCTTATTTTTCAGGTATTTTCATGGCAAAGACTTACTCTGGCTTTCAAAAGTGGAACAACTCTCTCTTTCTCTCTCTCTCTCTCTCTCTCTCTCTCTCTCTCTCTCTCTCTCTCTCTCCCTCTCTCTCTCTCTCTCTCTCTCTGTCTCTCCCATACAAAAATGCATGCATGCATACAAACTCACACACAGACATACACACACATAACACACCCATACGTGCACACACACACAACACACTCACACACATACAACAAACACACACACATATGCACACATAACACACACACACACACACACTCAACACACACACATATACAAACACACACACAAAACACACACAACACACACAAACACACACACACACCTTCAGATGAGACTATAAACCAAGGCCTCGTGTGTGAATGCACGCAGGCCATCATGCACACATTATAACCTGCTCCACCTTTTTGAAGAGTAGATCATTGTGTGCCAGAGAGAACAGATGACAATATTTACAAAACCACATGCACACAGGGTCTGGATGTAAAAAAGAAAGCACACAAGTGCTTATTTCTTTATCCTCAAAATAAAAGAACGAATAAAATAAAAGTAAATGAATGAACACACATACTAAAAGCAAATGAATGCACATACTCTCTTGCTCTCTTTATTTCTCTCTCTCTCTCTCTCTCTCTCTCCTCTCTCTCTCTCTCTCTCTCTCTCTCTCTCTCGCACTCTCACTCTCTCACACTCTCTCACTCACTCACACACTCTCTCACTCACACACACACTCTCTCACTCACTCACTCAACTCACTCACCAACCAACCAACACAAAACCAAAAAGTTGCTTCAGAAAACAACATGGACATCATCAACAACAGCTACAACAGCTACAAAACGTGTGGTGAACTCTTTGTGTTTCAGGCATGAAGCCATGACAGACGTGGTGGCCCTGATGGGGAGTCTGGTGGATGTCAAAGGCAAAATCTTAGTGCCGGGGGTGTACGACAGCGTCATGCCTCTCAGCCCCGAGGAAGCAGCCCTCTACGGTCCCATCGACTTTGACATGGTATACAAAGAAAAAATTGATGAATTTTGAAACGATTCCTTAACCGTTTGAGGGGACGGGATAGCTCGGTGGTCAGAGCACTCGCTTTCCCCCAGGCTAGCGGGTTAGAACATTGCGCTCACGATCTGACGACCCGGGTTCGATTCCCATATATTTTCCCCCAGAGTTTAACATGAGTGCAGACTCCACTCTCCCCCAAAAGTCCTTCGGATGAGACTATAAACCGAGGTCACGTGTGCGAGCGCATGCAGAACATCTTGTGCACACATTAAATCCTGTTCCTCTTTTCGTAAGAGTAGGCCATTGTGAGCCAGCGGGAACAGAAGATAGAATTCACAAAACCGCATACACACAGGGGGACTGGATGTAAAAAAGAACATAAGTGCTTATTCCATTATCCTCGATATAAAAGAATTTTTAATTTTTTTAATTCAAATAAAAAGGTTAAGCAGCATCGAGTGTGGTTACCACTTGGATGGGTGACCATTTGCACGCCTTGGCTTCAGTACAGCCCCCCCCCCCCCCAAGTTCACCCAGCTGTAAAAATGGGTACCTGTCTCTTTAGGGTCAGGGAAGTAAAGCAGCAAGGGAGAGGAGATGGGCGCCGCCCTCAATATGCTGGCCCCTGGAGAAGTGAGGTCTCTGACGCCTCACTCCCCTATGACCTTATAGCCTATGGAGGGACACCTTTACCTTTTTTAACCATTTGAGTTTTGTTTTCCCCTGTGGGGATGCCAGGGAGTTTCTTCTGTGTAGATAGTATCTCCGCCTTCTGGAAATCCTGTGCTAGACATTTCCCCCTTTTCTATCCCTCTGTTTGTTACAGTCTTGGTTGTTTTGTTTTTTTTGTTTAAAACCTTCTGGAAATTCTGTACTAGAATTGTTTTCCTTTTCTATCATGCTCTTTGAAGGAAGGTGGCAGGATGGTTAAGACATTTGCCTGCCAACAAGTCAACCGTGAGGTTGTGGGTTTGATTCCCAGCCTCGCCCTTTCTTCCCAGTTTGACCAAAAAATCGAACTGAATGTCAAAGTCCTTTGGATGAGACTATAAACAGAGGCCCCGTGTGTGAACTTATGCAGAACATCTTGCACACGTGTTAAATCCTGTTCCTCTTTTTGAAAGAGTAGGCCATTGTGTGCCAGTGGGAACAGATGACAAAATTTACAAAACCGCATACACATGGGGACTGGATGTAAAAAAGCACATGAGTGCTTATTCCATTATCCTCGATATAAAAGAATAAATAAATTTTAAAACATAAATAAATGTGTTATGGACCTGGGTTTTTTTTTTAATATCTTCTGGAAATTCTGTGCTAGAAGTCTTGTATATTTTCTATCGCTGTCTTTGCGTTTGGTCTTTTTTACTTTCCTTTCTGTCTCCTTTCTCATGCTTAGTTTCTGCCTTTTGAGTCCATTTATCTGCTTGTTCTTTTTGTGTGTTTTTTTAAAGCCTGACAACTTTCCTCTGTTAACAGGTTAAATGGCATTTTGCCTGTAGTGTTCTGTTGTGGTGATCAGGTAATGAAATTGTAAACACTGGGATGGACAGTGGATGTCCATTCTAAGTGGTATTTGCCAATATGGTATTTTATATTGGGATGAGTTTTTTTGGGCGACTGTGAAATGTTGGTTATCTTTTTTTTTATGCGTGTTTGTGATCTGTGAAGATGATAGACTAATTAAGCGTGGTTGAAGACCACCTCAAGAAAACGTTTCAAATCGTAACAACATGTTAATGTAGGCTGTGACATTTAGAGTTATTTCAATAACTTGACTCTCAAGCTTTTTGGAACCTGGCCTAAAGTGTTGGGTTGAAACCAGGTGGATTATCAAAACGACATTGGTGCCAAGAAGCTGATCCACGACAAGAAAGAGGACATTCTGATGCACAGGTGGCGCTACCCCTCTCTGTCGCTGCATGGTGAGTGCTTTGCTTCTCACCCCACCCTCACCCTTCCTTCGCTTTTCTATGGTGAAATCTTGTGTTTTGTGCTATTTCCTTCCCTCATCTTTCCATAGTAAGTTTTGTTTTTATTTCCTTCCTTCGTCTTTCCGCGGTGAGTTCTGTGCTTTGTATCATCCCTTTTTTAGTCTTTCCATGGTGAGTTCTGTGTTTTGTATCATTTCCTTTCTTCGTCTTTCCACGGTGAAATCTTGTGTTTTGTATCATTTCCTTTCTTCGTCTTTCCATGGTGAAATCTTGTGTTTTGTATCATTTCCTTTCTTCGTCTTTCCATGGTGAAATCTGTGTTTTGTGCTATTTCCTTCCTTTGTCTTTCCATGGTGAATTCTGTGTTTTGTATTATCTCCTTTCTTCGTCTTTCCATGGTGAATTCTGTGTTTTGTATTATTTCCTTCCTTCGTCTTTCCATGGTGAGTTCTGTGCTTTGTATCATTTCCTTCCTTTGTCTTTCCATGGTAAGTTTTGTGTTATTTCCTTTGTCTTTCCATGGTGAGTTCTGTGCTTTGTGTTATCCCCCTTCCTTTGTCTTTCCATGGTGAGTTCTGTGCTTTGTATCACCCTCTTCCTTTGTCTTTCCATGGTGAGTTCTGTGTTTTGTATTATTTCCTTCCTTTGTCTTTCCATGGTGAGTTCTGTGTTTTGTATTATTTCCTTCCTTTGTCTTTCCATGGTGAATTCTGTGCTTTTTCCTTTGTCTTTCCATGGTGAGTTCTGTGCTGTGGATCAACCCCTTCCTTTGTCTTATGTGTTCTCTTAACTTTTTCCACTTTTTTTTTTTATCTGATACGTGCATCCTTGTGTTCATAGACATTTATGTACTCGCATGAAAATGGCAAGAGGCCTAAAGTCATACATGAAAATGTGTCATTGTCTCCCCTTTTCCTTGCAGGCATTGAGGGCGCTTTCAGTGGCAGTGGAAGCAAGACGGTGATACCCCGCAAGGTGATTGGAAAGTTCTCCATCCGCTTGGTGCCCGATCAGAAGCCCGAGGAGATCAAGGAGCACGTGTGTAACTACCTGGAGAAGGTGCACAAGGACAGAGGCAGCCCCAACCACATCAAGTTAGTGCAGAGAGAGAGACCATGACAATGACAATGACAATGACAAATTCTTTTATTTCGAGGATAATGAATAAGCACACATGTGCTTTTTTACATCCAGTCCCCGCCCGTTAGGGATACATCTTAATAATAATAACCCAATACTTATACAGTCTCACAATAAAAACAAGGGGAAATAACCCTTTTCAAAACAGCTCCCCCCCAACAACCCTCCCCCCCCTCCCCAAAGCAAGCAATTAAAAGAAAATCCTAAAAATACCCCACCCCTACCCCCACCCCCCAAAAAACCCTAACCAAAACAAACAAACAAACAAAAGAGAAGAAAAAACCAAACCAACAAAAGATGATAAAAAAGAGAAAAACAGACAAACAACAACAACAAGAACAACAACAAAGCCAAGAAAAATAACACAACCAAACTTAATAAGTCATAAAGATAAACATCTACACATTGTCAAATGGTACACATACTTGTTACACATAATTATAAGATATTGAAATAGGGCACTCATTAAAAGTTAAGTACAGAGGCAAGTCCAATAAGGTATTGAAAATATAAAAATATGAATCCTTCATCAGGATATACTATGATTATAAGCAGGACGATAAAAGGTGAGAGAGAGAGACGGAGAGTGTGTGTGTGTGTATTTCAGAGATAATATCCAATATATAATTCCCAAAACAGTATGCGATCCCATCAACACTCATTTTAGATTATACTCGTTTCAAATTATATGTCAAGATAATGAAATAAATTTAATACCCATACATCCACACAATAAAAACAAGAAACAAACCAAGAAAAAATTTAAAACTATACAGTCGTTGAGGGAGAGAATATGAGTGGGTGAGTGAGTGAGTGAGTGTGTGTGTGTGTGTGTTTGTGTTTGTTTGAGCGTGTGTGTGTGTGTTTGTTTGAGCGTGTGGGGGTGGGGTGGGGGGGGGGGGGGGTGTTTCAGGGATAATACTAAATATGTAATACTCACATAGCACACGATCAACACAAACACTTTTTAATTATGCTCATTCAAATTGAATGTCATGGTAATAAAATAAGTGCAATACCCATACACTCACACAATAAAGAGGGGGAAAAAGCCAATAAAGTCATAAAAAGAACATCTACACATTGTAAGTAATAGAAACAAAATCTTTTTTTCCAGGATAATGAATAAGTATTCATGTGCTTTTTTACATCCAGTCCCCGCCCATGGGGTCACATTTAAAAATGCACTCAGTACTCATACTTTCAAGCAGAAGAAGCAAAGGAAAAAAAACAAACTTTTTTTTAAAGAAAAAGAGAGAAGAAGAAAAAACAAACATACAAACAAACAAACAAACAACCCCAGACGAGCAAAAGACAAAAGATACCCCAGAACCCCCCCCCCCCCCCCCCCCCCCCAAAAAAAAAAGAGAGAGAGAGAGAGAAACTTATAGATCATAAAATTGAACACAGGGTGTGTGTGTGTTTCAAGGATAATACTAAATATATAATTCTCAAGACAGCACAGGATCACCATCAATATTCTTTTCGAATATACTCGTACAAATTGAACGCCATAAAAAAGAAATAAGCCCAATATCAATACACTCTTACAATACGGAGAGAGAAAAATCACTAAAGTCATAAAATGAACATCTATACATTGTGAGTAAGAGAGAGAGATGGGGGGGGGGGGGGGAGAAGTGGGAGAGAGAGGGGGGAGTGTGTGTTTGTTTGTGTGTGTTAAAGATTTAACGCTTTTTGTTTGTAAACAAACAAAACAAAAAGGACATAGAAAAAAATACTGAATATCATTCTCAAAACAGCACATCATCACTGTCAACACTCTTTTTCATTATACTCGTACAGATTATCACATATTGTTGTTATGATAGATATATTTCTTATAACTATAGTGTAGTTAATAAAAAGAATTAATTTTTTTTTTTTTTTTTAAAGCTTACACTTTGCTAAACTCACTTTTTCAATAACAATGAAAATTTGAAAGGGAGAGAGAGAGAGAGAGAGAGAGAGAGAGGAGAGATGGATGGATGGATGGATGGATGGATGGATGGATGGATTGATAGAGAGAGAGAGAGAAAATATATAGAGATATATATAAGATATATAGAGAGAAGAGAGATAAGATATATAGATAGAGAGAGATAAGATATATAGATAGAGAGAGTAGATATATATAGAGAGAGAGAGAGAAGATATATAGAGAGAGAGATAAGATATATAGATAGAGAGATAAGATATATATAGAAGAGAGAGAGAAGATATATATATAGAGAGAGAGTATATAAGAGAGAGAGATAAGATATATATATAGAGAGAGAGAGATATAGATAGAGAGAGAGATATGATAGGTAGGTAGATAGATAGATGGATAGATAGAGAGAGAGATATAGATAGATAGATAGATATAGATAGGTAGATATAGAGATAGAGAGATATCGATAGATAGATAGGTAGATAGATATAGATAGAATGATAGAGAGAGATATATTGATAGATATAGATAGATAGATATAGATATATATATATAGAGAGAGATATGTATATCGATAGATAGATATAGATAGATAGATAGATAGATAGAGAGAGAGAGAGATAGATAAATAGATAGATAGATAGATAGAGAGAGAGAGATAGATAAATAGATAGAGATTAGATAGATATCTATAGATATCCATGTCAGGTTAGGGTGATGATGTGTTTTATAATAATAATAATAATGTTTGCAATTTATTTTACCGCTGAATCTTGTAAAGCAACAAATCTAAGTGCTTACACTCAAATCATCAATGTGCATGCAATCACCCATAAATAAGATAAACATGTATTAAATCGGCGCATGCACACATACACACACAACCAACAACACACACACACACACACACACACACACACACACACACACACCACACACACACACACACACACACACATATATATCTGGAGTGTGTTTTACAGCCAACGTTACTAATGTCAATGGGTGGGAAGAGTGAGGTGGATTTAAAGTGTCAGGCTTGTTGATTTGACTGTAGTCTTGACGGTGAGATTTGAGGTCACTTGCTTGAGCTGTCTGTATTGAGGCAGTTTTTCTCCCAGAGATAACGTGGGTTATAGTTCTGTTCCTTTATTGAAAAAAAAAATTATAAAACAAGTTTATTCCCCTGCCAAGTCCTTTGGATGAGACTAGAAACTTGAGGTTCTGTGTGTGATCTGCAGGATCATTCGTGGTGTTAAGGGGCATCCCTTTTCTTCTAGTTTATGCAAGAGACCCTCCACTAGGTTCCCTATAGACAACAATGATAGGTTAGTCATGGATCCAGACTGCGGCAGATCCCTTTAGGGGAGGGGGGAGGGAGGTGATCATTGCAGCGTCAGTTCATTGAGCACCTCCCAAGAATTTTCAGACCTTGAAGATGTTAACACAACTTCACCATACAGGTCTGAAAAGCAGGGGAATCTGAATCAAACGTCAATCACCATGATACCAGAGCAAGAGGGGCCACTGAATCACGGATGATGTTAGATGAAAGTGATAAGCGTAGACTGAAATGTGTTAGATCATGCAAACAGAAATGCACAAACAAATCTGATGATGACGGCAGTTCTCCCAGGTAAGGTTGAGGGCAGGAGGAAGAGGGGCAGACCACCACATCCTACATTGCCAACATCACTGAGGTCAGTGGTCTGGGAGGAGGGCTGCAGGAGATGGTAGAACTCGGATACAGAGAAAGGTGGTGAAGCCTAGTCGCAACATGCCACCCATTGTGGTTGGTGTTTCATAGAAGTTGTAGCAGCAAGCAGCAACAACAGCTCTAGTAACAGTTAAAAGTCAGCAGCAGCAGTAGTATATGCACATTTCTGTTCTTATCAATAAAGAAAAACCTCAACTCGGTATCAAGCATGAAAGTTTTCACACGCTGTAAATTTTGACCCTATTCATGCGTTTTGGTTAACGAGAAAGAAAGTGTGGATAATGTGGTGCTGCGTTGTTGTGCGGTGTTCAGGATATCCATGGGTCACGGGGGCAAGCCGTGGATGAGCGACTTCAACCACCCCAACTACGTGGCCGGCCGCAACGCCATGAAGGCAGGTCAGTGACACCGCGACTGGTCTGCTCCATGCTGGAAAATGCATGCACACGTGCTAGTATCAGTGATGCTGACTTTGGTGATTAGGTCAGCAGGGAGGAACCCTCCAAGGCATTTGTGTGGAGGGATATGAAGACCTCTCTAGTATTTTTGACTTCTTCTCCTTGAGGAGTTGTTGGAGCGCTGCACTGTACTGGCAGATTCATGTAGGTCAGTGGGAAGGTGAATCTGGTGAGAGCCCATCTCTCTCTTGACACATCTGATATTCAGACAGGAATGTTTCCACCTAAGGGCCAAAAACACCCCATGCTTTTCAGCAGTCTCCAGGATCATTTTACGTAGAGCAAAAGATAGAGAGATGTGTCATCGATTCTCATTTTTCTTTGATGTGTAAGACCATTCATAAGCATCCTTATTTGGAGTATTTTCATTACGGATCTTGTTGTGATGAGTGTGTATCATCATCTCCGAATGCTAGGAAGAGATTCTCAAAAACATGACTTTACTTGTTGGCATCACAGTGTTTGATCTTGCACAGCGCGCAAATCCAGCATAACTCGGTCAAGGTCCCAGCGCTAAAATCAGCCCCTTTCTTTGACCAAGTCCAAGTGTGGTCAGTTTCTGCTATAATCAGCACCAGCTGGGATGGGATGGATAGCAGCTGAGAGTAGCCAAAAGTAGGGGAAACTGACAGCTGTGGTCAGCCCCTGTGCTTCGAGATACTGCCATGTCTCTCTGAAATTAGTAATTGTTCTGTCTGGACTTTGGTCAACAGACAGCTTCTTCAAGATTCAGGCCACTAATGCTGGTTATATATTATGTGTTCTGTGTATGAGAGTGGAAGTCTGCTTCCAATCAGGAACGTGTGTGAATGCTAAGAAGATAAATTCTTCTCTCTGTCTCTGTTTGTCTGTCTGTCTGTCTGTCTGTCTGTCTCTCTCTCTCTCTCTCTCTCTCTCTCTCTTCTCTCTCTCTCTCTCTCTCTCTCTCTCTCTCTCTCTCTCTCCCCTTCTTTTTCCTCCTCTTCTCCACCCTTCCTAGGACGTATCTTCCTTTCTGACTGTTTCTTTATCTGTCTGTCTGTCTGTCTGTCTACCTATCTATGTCAGTTTTTCTAAGTTGGTTGGGCTAGTATACAACTGCATCATGAATGATTTTTTTTAAGTGATCATTGAATGATATGCAAAAGTGATAAAATGAGATAGGTACTTAAAAGAGTTTTTTGTTGGAGGTGGTGGTGTTAAAGTTTGGGTTATTGTGGTGTGGGGTTTTTTTGGGGGGGTTCCTTTTGTTTCTTTTTTGTGAGATTTTTTTGTGTTGCTGTTCTGATTTTTGTTGTTGTTTGAGTCAGATTTGTTCCTAGTTTTAAATTTTGAGTGGGTTTTATTTTTGTTTTTGTGTTTTTGGCTTACCCAGTCTTTGGAGTGGAGCCGACTTGCTCGGGGTGGGGCAGCATCCAGTGACCTTGACCTTCCAGAGGCCAGGAAGAATGTGATGTTCTGCGATTGCTCCTGCTGATGGCTCATTCTCAGACTGAAAGTCAACGCATGCAACTACTCACGTGGTGCTTTACCTTAGGAGGGTGTGTGTGTGTGTGTGTGTGCTGGCTGTGTGTGCTTTTGTTGTGTGCGCTAGTGTTGTGTTGTGTGGGCTGGCTGTTGTTGTGTGTGTGTGTGGCTGTGTGTGTGTGTGTTGTGTCACTCTGTTGTGTGTGTTATGTGTGTGTGCTGGCTGTGTGTTTGTGTGTGTGTGCTGGCTGTGTGTTGTGTGTGTGCACTCTGTGTGTTGTGTTGCTGGCGTGTGTTGTGTGCTGTGCTGTGTGTGTGTGGTGTGTGCCTCTGTGGTGTGTGTGCTGTGTTGTTGGCTGTGTGTGTGTGTGCTTGGCTGTGTGTGGTTTTGTGTGTGCACTCTGTGTGTGTGTGTGGCTCTGTGTGTGTGGTGCACTCTGTGTGTGTGTGTGTGGCTGCTTGTGTGTGTGTGTGCACTCTGTGTGTGTGTGTGCTGCTGTGTGTGTGTGTGCTGGCTGTGTGTGTGTGTGCTGGCTGTGTGTGTGGTGCTGGCTGTGTGTGTGTGTGCTGGCTGTGTGTGTGTGTGTGCTGGCTGTGTGTGTGTGTGTGTGCTGGCTGTGTGTGTGTGTGTGTGCTGCTGTGTGTGTGTGTGTGCTGGCTGTGTGTGTTGTGTGTGTGCTGGCTGTGTGTGTGTGTGTGTGCTGGCTGTGTGTGTGTGTGTGTGTGCTGGCTGTGTGTGTGTGTGTGTGTGTGTGTGCTGGCTGTGTGTTGTGTGTGTGTGTGTGTGCTGGCTGTGTGTGTGTGTGTGTGTGTGCTGGCTGTGTGTGTGTGTGTGTGTGTGTGTGTGCTGGCTGTGTGTGTGTGTGCTGGCTGTGTGTGTATGTGATGGCTGTGTGTGTGTGTGTGTGTGTGGTGTGTGTGTGTGTGTGTGGCTGTGTGTGTGTGTGCTGGCTGTGTGTGTATGTGATGGCTGTGTGTGTGTGTGTGATGGCTGTGTGTGTGTGTGCTGGCTGTGTGTGTGTGTGCTGGCTGTGTGTGTGTGTGATGGCTTTTGTGTGTGTGCTGGCTGTGTGTGTGTGTGATGGCTGTGTGTGTTGTGGTGTGCACTCTATGTGTGTGTGCTGGCTGTGTGTGTGTGTGAGATGGCTGTGTGTGTGTGAGATGGCTGTGTGTGTGTGCTGGCTGTGTGTGTGTGTGATGGCTGTGTGTGTATGTATGGTGTGTGTGTGTGTGTGGCTGTGTGTGTGTGTGCACTCTATGTGTGTGTGCTGGCTGTGTGTTGTGTGTGATGGCTGTGTGTGTGTGTGATGGCTGTGTGTGTGTGTGCACTCTATGTGTGTGTGCTGGCTGTGTGTGTGTGTGATGGCTGTGTGTGTGTGTGCACTCTATGTGTGTGTGCTGGCTGTGTGTGTGTGTGAGATGGCTGTGTGTGTGTGCACTCTGTGTGTGTTATGTGTGCTGGCTGTGTGTGTGTATGTGTGCACTCTGTGTGTGTGTGGGTGTGTGTGCAGGCTGTGTGTGTGTGTGTGTGTGTGCAGGCTGTGTGTGTGTGTGTGTGTGCTGGCTGTGTTTGTGTGTGTGCACTCTGTGTGTGTGTGTGTGCTGGCTGTGTGTGTGTGTGCACTCTGTGTGGGTGTGTTTGTGTGTGTGTGCTGGCTGTGTGTGTGTGTGGGTGTGCACTCTGTGTGTGTGTGTTATGTGTGCATGCTCTTTGTGTGTCTTTGTTCGATTTAACATATCTTCATTCAAAGTGATATCAGATGGGGGGGGGAAAAAAGGTACCTATGTAGACGTTTACGAAATATAGCAAGAAAGATCTGTGAGTTTGTCCTGGGTCTGTATTTGTGTGTGAGTGAGTAAATGTAAGGAAGTGTCTGTGTGTGTATGTGTATACCCCCCATGTTTTTGTGAGAAGCTGGGTGTCGAAATTGTGAATGTAAAAGTGTGTGTTTGTGCGTGTGTTTACATGCAGATATTATTTATACATGACAAAACTCACCACCATATGGAAAAGTAAAGAGATCAGTTTCCCAATCAAACTAAAGCTCTACAAAGCCCTAATTCAGACTATCCTGCTGTACGGAAGTGAAACCTGGACATTGACTGCTGAAACAGCAAAGCGAATCCAGTCATTTGAAACAAAATGCCATAGAAAACTGCTGGGCATTTCCTGGAGAGAACGAAAGACCAATAAATTTGTCAAGAGTCAAATAACACGGCTGGCAGGTCCACAGGAACCCCTTCTCACCATCGTCAAGAAGAAAAAGCTGACATGGTTCGGCCACGTCACCCGCCACAACACTCTGCCAAAAACGGTACTGCAGGGAACACTCGAAGGTGGCAGAAAGAGGGGAAGACAGAACAAGTCATGGATGGACAACATCAGAGAATGGACCAGGATGAATGACTCGGCACTACAGCGCAGAGCCGAGGACCGAGATGGATGGATGGAGGAGGCTTACCACGGCAGCGTCTTTCGTGTCTCCCCCATGACCGCCAAGGTCACGGGACTGATGATGATGATGATGTGTGAACGCTCCTACACCTACATGTATGTATACATACAATATTTGTCGATGACATCTGTCTTGCAGATCAAAGTCCTTGCAGCCTACATGGACGAACTGTCCAAGATGAACTGAAGGCCCCACAACCGGTGCTAGCTGACTGCCTCTTCAGCCATTCAGCATTCCCGCTGCAGCACTTACATCTTTTTTTTAATTTATTTTAAAGTACTTGCCAGTCATGGAAGACTTTATGTTGCCAGTGTGTTTATCTTGGGGTTAGGGGTGACAGATGAGAGGAGATATTTTTTCAGAAACGTAGATTGAAATATTGATGTCTTGGTGCCTTTCAGAAAGTGAATCTGGGGTTTTGATTTGCTTGCGTGTATACTGGTGCTCAAGTGTTTTACCAGTGTACGCACTTCTTGAAGAACTTTTAACGCTATTTTATCATATTCCTGATATTTATCATATCCCTTATTTATTTTTATTTATTGTTTTATATCAAGGATAATGGAATAAGCACTTATGTGCTTTTTTACATCCAGTCCCCGTGTGTATGCGGTTTTGTAAATTCTGTCATCATCCCTGATCAGTGTATGGATACTGTTCTCTTGTTACAGACGCACACATTTTTATGGCAGGAGTGTTAATGCTGCTAATCATGTCTCCTAATCTGTGTAGTTGTTAGAAATGTGGGTTTTGCTGAAAAGGAGCATGATTTTTTTTTTTTTTAAAGAAAATACTGCTTCAAGGACTGGAGTTTTGGGGTGTTTTTTTCCTTTATGACCTTGTCCTTAACAAGCCAGTTCCTTTTGACAGCTTTAGCGCAGTTCAGTTTCTTTTTTCATGTGGGGTTTTTTGGTTT
Source organism: Rapana venosa (assembly GCA_028751875.1). Classification (NCBI taxonomy): domain Eukaryota; kingdom Metazoa; phylum Mollusca; class Gastropoda; order Neogastropoda; family Muricidae; genus Rapana; species Rapana venosa. The sequence continues at coordinate 4,383,241 of CM054164.1, forward strand.
TGTTTTTGCTTCAAATGAAAACTTTTTCGTTACGTAGTTCCACGCAGCCAGTTGCTGTTACTAGTTGTCGTTGAAATTTGTCGTGGTTTATCTTGCCTGTAGTGTTGAATGGGTTTAACTCCCAGCAGCAGCAGCAGCATCTTGTGGGGGAGATGGAAAGAACCTGTTTTCTGACGCTGCAAGATGAACAAAAAAGGGAAATCCTGTTCCTTTCATTTTGCACTGTAAGAGAAGATTTGAGCGTTCTGTGACAGCTACAGTATGGGATATGAAAAGTCTGTGGGCAGGGTAAAACACACGAGTACTCTCACACACACAAACACACAGAGGCACACATGCAGGCACACACATATGCACGCATGCATGCACACACACACACACACGTGCACAGGCACACACACACGCATGCACGCACACACACACACATGCATGCACGCACGCTCACTGGCACAGCCCAGCACAGCAAGCAGAGTTGGCCAAATAGTGTGTTTTTAGATATTGCTGATAAAACTAGTGTGATGAATCCAGAGTGATATGGCTGAAAATAATTTTCAATTAAAGTTCAAAGGAAAGTTTGGGGTTTTTTTTATACATTTTGTCAGTATTAAGGCATATCAATGCACATGCATTACTTTCAGCTGTGCAAGAGGTTTTCGCCAACAACGTTCTGTTCTATGAACATTATCGGCTTGAAAATGTTCGGTAGTGCCCTCACTACACCACACGATATTGAAGCCCGTTCTTTTATCAAACTTTGAATTCAAGTCTATCAGCATGGTTCTCTGTTCCAGTCCTCGTGAGTTCTGGTTTTCCTCACTCGGCAAAGATATCCATTATCTTAGTGGTAGGCTTAGGAGAGAGGTTGGAATGCTGTTTGATTAACGTAGAATAGAAAATGATTGTATTATGTGTATTGGGGCCAGCCCTTTTTTTCTGTGACCCTAGCGGTCTACTTCAGTAGTTATCAGTAGCGTAGTTGCTTTGTGTTGTTGTTTTGGGAGGGAGGGGGGGGGAGTGTCGTTCCCATGCCACTCATCTTAATCTCTCCGCCACAGCCGTACCCAGATTCATTATGTCTCATCCTCATGGTGGGAAGTCCACAGGGAGCCCATTTTGGGTTGGTTGGGGTTTGTTTTTTTAATAAGCACTACATTCAGGTTGTCCAGTAAAGGAGAATTTCTTTAGGGAGAAGTGGACAGCTAAAGGTCTTCATCGTGGGAGCCTCGAAGCAAGCTGTTTTGGCCCTGTTTTCACTTTAGGGGCCAGGCCCCTGAATTCTGCTGGTACCTTTTTTGTTTTTCTTTCCTTTCCCTGCCTACGCCCAGACCAGTGGCTAGATTTGAATTTCCATTAACGAGTGAAAAGCACTATCCTAGCTTTATTTTATGGTTTGTTTTGTGTTCTGTGGGGTTAGCATAATACCGGGAAAGTGTATTCTCCCTGTTTTGTGTATCTTGGTATTGGTGTGTATGCTCTCCTGGCACCACTCCTTTCTCTCGGGCATGGTGTGTTTTAATGTTGTGTACACATGTTTGGTTGATCAGGGTTCCAGAATGAAACAGCAGATGGACTTTCCTGTTTTCACAGTGTTGTTACTACGTTCCAAGAAGTTTATCGGTTCTAGAATGAAGAATAATATGAAAGGATTGATTTTTTTTTTTCTGTTTTTGCTCTGTAGTCTTACTGGATTTTTTTTTTATGCTAGAGCAAAGATGGTGACTGTATGATATAAATTTGTGGGGTTTTTTTAAAGATTATAGCCGTTAGAGTATCCGTTACAAAGAAGAAGGGCAGCATGAATGGAAAGTAGGGTTAAACTATCCACGGAAAATGATTTTTTAAAAATGAGATTAGAACCAATTTACCACTGAACAAAATCACGAAGAATGTGTTCTTTAAAGTATCTTCAGTTTGGTTTCAAACTGTAAAGATTCCTGATTGTATGAAAATGAACTGCACCCCCTGCCCCCTCCCTTTTTTTTTTTTTTAGTCAGCAGTTTGTTAGTGTTGATGGTCAACTGAACAAAATTGATGTTTGATGCAGTTTGTGAGTTATCGTGTTTGTTGCTTTAGAGCTTCAAATGGATGTTGATGGGAGTTTTTAAGAACTGAACAGTAGTGACAGCCTTGATATGGCCTGGCGGTCACAAGGGACTGCTTGCTTGCTTGGTTTGGTTTGGTTTGTTTTGTTTTAAGTCTGTTTCTACTACAAGTTTGTGATTTTAGACAGGAGATAGATCAAGAGAAAGGTGATTATGTGATATTAACAATTGTGTTAATGATATTGTACACAAACAAAGACATTGGAAGATTAAAAACTAATAGAGTGAAAGGGAAAAAAAAGAAAGATTTTTTTTAAAAAAAGATAAAGCAGAATATGATCATGAAGTAGCTGTAAGTGTTATGAAAGGGGGTAGTTTATAAATGCATTTTTTAAAACTTTCTAATTATAATTTTATTCCTTTTTAATTGTATTTAATGATTATCATTTACTTACATTTTATTACAATTATATTTTGATGTCATTCACTGTGGCAGCCAACACCAAACTCATTAATGCCAACAAGTGAAGTTAATTATGAAAACCAGAAAATCTTAAATGATGGTAATTTCCTAAAAGAGATGGAACAAACAAGTTAAGTTAATTATGAAAACCAGAAAATCTTAAATGATGGTAATTTCGGAAAAGAGATGGAACATCAGTGGGGCTGTTAACCACATATACAATGAACTTGTGTTGTGAACTCGTCAATCTGTTACCTTCTGTAAGTGTTCATTTTCATGTCTGTGTGATATGCTCATGATGTAGTATTTGTGTGATATTTTCTTGCCTGTTTCTTTTCTTGAAAAGAAATGGTTAGTGGTACAATGCAAGCATGAAGTGATGGTTTTCTTTTTTGCACAATTGTATGGGTCTGTCTGTCTCAAATGGACTTTTCATGATCACATCTGATTTACTGCTTGGCTGCAGTAATCGTTTTATGGCTGTAATAGTTTTAACATCAACTTTTGGCTTTAATCTTTTCATTAAAGGAGTTCCACTCAAATCCACCTCGTACCTCTCGTATGCTTTGTTTTCAAATCCAGTGTATACTTTTTTTTCTGCGCTTTATTTTTCAAATCCAATTTGTACATCTTCTTGGCGTTATTTCCCACTGTTCCGGAACATTGTATCCATTGTATTACAAAAACAAAAAAGGATGCCACCCACCATTTTATTAATAAAAGCGGAAGCCACAGTGTGGAAATCCTAACTGATACAAATGATTATGAGCAGAACATCATGAGAGCCAGAAGACTGAACAAGGCTGTCCCCTTCCCCCGGCTTTTCAGCTACTCCCAGCTGCTGTCCACTCCACTCCATCCCAGCCTGTGCTAATTCTTGTCCACTCCCTGCAGCCCTCCTCTGTAAGCCCATGAGAACCATGCACTACCACCCTTCCTGTCTGTTCGTGCCTAGCTGAGCTTCTACTGCTGCTGCTGCTGCTACTGTCCAGACGTTTTCATAAACATAAATGGAACTTGTATAGCGCTATATCTTGCAAAGACAAACCAAAGCGTTATCGTAACCTCCTCTCGCTGTGTCGGCAAGCAATGCCCATCACTGTCTGCTGGAAGTTGAACCTGCCAGAGCTGATTTTTATTTTTCACACCACTTTTGTAAGTCACAGGCAGATGTCTCTGCATGAAATTCGGGCCGCTCTTCCCAGGGGAGAGAGCGCGTCGCCACAAGAGCGGCGCCACAAATTATTTCTTGTTTTCTTTTCCTGTCTGCAACTGTAATTTGTTTCCCTATCAGAGTGGCTTTTTTTCTACAGAATTTTGCCAGGAACAATGCCAGGTAGCAAGGTGTGTGTGGTAGCAAGGTGCATGCTGGGTGTGTGTGGGGGGGGGGGCACGTGTGCATATGTATATATGCGTGCGTGCGTGTGTGACCCATTCCCTCCACCCACACTTCTACAAAAAAAAGCAGACGCCTTTAAATGTGTTGCGCAAGAAGTTTCGCATCAACAGTCGTATTAAGACTATAATCATTCAGACAAATTTGTTTCAAATCACACTCGTATGTCTCACACACACACACATGATCTATATATCAAATTTATTCATCATATTGGCTGCTGCTGCACAATACTTTTTTTGTTTTTTAACTCCACAAAGAAAACGTGGTCTCTAAACCGGTCGCACTGTCATCAGCACCTTGTCCCCCATGCAAGAAATAGTGGTGGTCCACATAATTAATGGTGATTATGTACATCATTTATGCATGCATGCTTGCAGGTTACCACTTGAAGGGTTCTCATTTCTGCTTTCAACGATGCTGCTCAAAATGAAACACTTTTTTTTTTTAAACATACAACAAAAAATAATGTACAAGGCAATAAAAAGAAAAAAAACCCACACACACAATGGTCAAGCGTCCCACTACAAAAATATAGACGTCATGGCAACCATTTTTCAAGGAACTACGAAAAAGAAAGGCAGACCTTCAGCTTCGAACATGAAAAACATAACTCGTATCAGCGGCTTAAAGATGAAATTAGATGTTCAAGTTGTCCATAAAAGTAGAGACCAGGAACAAGCAGGTTTCAGAGCAGGACGCAGCACAACAGAACAGATATCAACCTCAGAATACTATGTGAGCGGTACCTTCAACATCAACAAGACCTATACCACGTATTTATCGATTTTAAGAAGGCATTTGACAGGGTGTGGCATGCAGCTTTTGGGCAACCATGAACTTGTACAGCATCAATGCAAACCTGATCAGAGTCATCAAACAGCTGTACAGCGAGGCCACCAGTGCAGTGTACTACAACAACAACATTGGAGAATGGTTTCGAACAACAGTTGGAGTAAGGCAGGGCTGTCTACTCTCACCCACCCTTTTCAACATCTTCCTTGAGAGAATCATGGCTGATGCACTGGAACATCATGAAGGATCAGTCAGCATTGGTGGCAGAACGATCACAAACCTCCGCTTCGCAGATGACATTGATGGAATAGCAGGATCAGAAAAAGAGCTTGCCAGCCTAACAGAACACTTGGATAAGGCCTCCAAAACATACGGCATGGAAATCAGTGCAGAGAAGACCAAACTGATGACTAATAACACCAACGGCATTAGCACTGATATCAGGGTTAATGACCAGAAGCTGGAAACAGTTCAAAGCTTCAAGTACCTGGGAGCCATTGTATCCGACCAGGGATCCAAGCCAGAAGTAGTATGCAGGACTGCACAGACAATAACAGCTTTGTCAAAACTAAACACCATCTGGAGAGATAAGAATATCTCACTTATCTCCAAGATCAGACTAATGCGCTCCCTTGTCATATCTATATTTCTGTATGCCTGTGAATCATGGACCCTGACTGCAGATTTGGAGAGAAGAGTACAGGCAGTGGAGATGAGATGCTTTCGGAGACTCCTTGGCATCTCCTACAAAGACCACATAAGCAACGAAAGCGTGCATAACAGAATCCAGCAAACCATTGGACCCTATGAGAACCTTCTAACGATCGTGAAAAAGCGTAAACTTAAGTGGTATGGGCATGTCACAAGATCCCAAGGAATTACAAAGACAGTTTTGCAAGGCACTGTCCAAGGAGGAAGAAGAAGAGGCAGACCAAGGAAGAGCTGGGAGGATAACATCAGTGAATGGACAGGCCTAGAACTCAACAAAACCCTGAGAAAGGCAGAACAGAGAGAAGAATGGAGGGAACTGGTTGCTGAGTCTTTGAAGGTGCCCCCACGGTCGTCAGACTACGGGACAGATAGATAGATAGATAGATAGATAGACACCACTTTTATAAGTCACGGGCAGATGTCTCTGCGTGAAATTCGAGCCGCTCTTCCCAGGGGAGAGAGCGCGTCGCCACAAGAGCGGCGCCACACATTATTTTTTGTTTTCTTTTCCTGTCTGCAACTGTAATTTGTTTCCCTATCAGAGTGGCTTTTTTTCTACAGAATTTTGCCAGGAACAATGCCAGGTAGCAAGCTGTGTGTGTGTGTTGTAGCAAGGTGCATGCTGGGTGTGTGTGGGGGGGGGGGGGCACGTGTGCATATGTATATATGCGTGCGTGCGTGTGTGACCCATTCCCTCCACCCACACTTCTACAAAAAAAAGCAGACGCCTTTAAATGTGTTGCGCAAGAAGTTTCGCATCAACAGTCGTATTAAGACTATAATCATTCAGACAAATTTGTTTCAAATCACACTCGTATGTCTTGCACATACACACATGATCTATATATCAAATTTATTCATCATATTGGCTGCTGCTGCACAATACTTTTTTTGTTTTTTAACTCCACAAAGAAAACGTGGTCTCTAAACCGGTCGCACTGTCATCAGCACCTTGTCCCCCATGCAAGAAATAGTGGTGGTCCACATAATTAATGGTGATTATGTACATCATTTATGCATGCATGCTTGCAGGTTACCACTTGAAGGGTTCTCATTTCTGCTTTCAACGATGCTGCTCAAAACGAAACACTTTTTTTTTTTTTAAACATACAACAAAAAATAATGTACAAGGCAATAAAAAGAAAAAGAACCCACACACACAATGGTCAAGCGTCCCACTACAAAAATACAGATGTCATGGCAACCATTTTTCAAGGAAAAAAGAAAAAGAAAGGCAGACCTTCAGCTTCGTACATGAAAAACATAACTCGTATCAGCGGCTTAAAAGTGAAGTCAGATGTTCAAGTTGTCATAAAAGTCGAGACCTGAACCCAGTTATACTTGCTGACAGATGAGTCAAGATATAATTATCATGAAAGCTTTATTTCTGCACTATTGTAATAATTACTATCCACATCAGTTTAATTTCTGCACTTGTAATAATTACCATCCACATCAGTTTAATTTCTACACTATTGTAATAATTACCATCCATATAAGTTAAATTTCCACACTATTGTAATAATTGCCATCCATATCACTTTAGTTTCCACACTATTGTAATAATTACCGTCCATATAAGTTTAATTTCCGCACTATTGTAATAATTACCGTCCATATAAGTTTAATTTCCACACTATTGTAATAATTACCATCCACATCAGTTTAATTTCCACACTATTGTAATAATTACTGTCCATATAAGTTTAATTTCCACACCACTGTAATAATTAGCATCCATGTAATGAAAGTTTTATTTCCACACTATTGTAATAATTATCATCCATGTAATAAAAGCTTCATATCCATGCTATTGTAATAATTACTATCCATATAAGTTTAATATCCACACTATTGTAATAATTACCATCAATATAACTTTAATTTCCACACTATTGTAATAATTACTATCCATATCGGTTTAATTTCTACACTATTGTAATAATTACCATTCATATAATCAAGGCTTTATTTCCACACTATTGTAATAATTACCATCCCTATATAATAACAGTTTAATATCTGCACTATTGTAATAATCACAATCCATATAAAGAAAGTTTAATTTCCACACTTGTGTAATAATTACCATCCATATATAATTAAAGTTTAATATCCGCAATAGTGTAATAGTTAGCATCCATATAATGAAAGTTTAAGATCTGCACTTGTGTAATAATTACCATCCATATAATGAAAGTGTAATATCCGCACTAGTGTGATAATTTACCATCCATAGAATAAAACTTTAAGTATATGCACTATTGTAATAATTACTATTCATATAATGTAAGCTTCATTTTCACACTATTGTAATAATGACTATCCACATAATAAAAGTATAATTTCCATACTTGTAATAATCACCATTCATATGATAACATTTTTATTTCCGCACTATTGTAATAATTACCATCCATATGATAAAACTTTAATATCCGCACAATTGTAATAACTATCATTCATTTAATGACAACTATATTTCTGCACTATTGTAATATTTACCATCCATAATTATAATAAAACTTTTAATGTCTGCATTACAGTAATAATTACCAACATAAAACAAAAGTTTAATTTCCACACTAATTATGATCATTACCATCCATTCATTCATTCACGGTTATAGCCAATCCAACCACGACAGCCATATTTTTAGAGTTGACAAGGAGTGAAATGAAATGGTATGTGAATTGACGGCAGAATCAAAAACCGTTGATGAACAAGCAGGATACCAGGCTGTGTGAACCAAAGCCCAATCCCAAACGAGTCTCAGTGAGGCAGGGAGAAAAAGAATGACTATACCAGGGGACGGGGTAGCTCAGTGGTCGGAGCACTCGCTTTCCCCCAGCCAAGTTAAGCAGCGTCAAGCGTGGTTACCAATTGGATGGGTGACCGTTTTCGCACCTTGGCTTCAGTACAGTTCACCCAGCTGTAAATGGGTACCTGCCCTCTTTAGGGTCAGGGAAGGTAAAGCAGCGAGGGAGAGGAGATGGGCGCTGCCCTCAATATGCTGGCCCTAGAGAAGTGAGGTCTCTGACGCCTCACTCCCCTACGACCTTAATATAGGTTATGGGACACCTTGACCTTTACCTTATACTACAATAAAACATGTCTGGCCTGACCCCACCCCAGTGGCCAAAAAAAGCTCTGCAGTGACTCAAGAAGATCTGCAACATACTGCAGCCGTTATGGCAGAAACTGAGTTGACCCTCTGACACATGCAAAAACAGAAGAAGAAAATAACCAAAAAAACCTGATACAATTTCAGTCACCATATGACATTGATGTGATTTTGTTTCACCACATTACCAATGAGCAAAAACTTAACTAAAAAACAAAACAAAAAACCTATAAACTAGAAAACGAAAAAATCCCCACCTTCCTAAGAATCACCCTTCACATCAATCCCCCCCCCCCCCCAAAAAAAAAACAACAAAAAACCCACCACCAGTGAAATTTTTTTTTTAAACGAGCAATGCTGCAATGCATGAATGGTGCCCCAGTGGAGAATTTCTGAACAAAATAGGGGGGTTGGATTCATGACATCATACAACAGAAACAAGAGTGTCAGAAAACAAAAGACTAGGCAATAACACATTTTTTAAAACCCATACCAATTACAGGAAAATGGTAGCTCAGAATTCACGGTTAGTTTAGGAGGTGAGGATGCATTGATACACTTATCTAACACATACTTTAAGGTCTGTCTGTTTAGTGAGATACTTAAACTACACCCATGCACAAATCAAAGATATACACACACACTTAAACTTATGCACAAATCAAATGAACATACAAACAACTGCAGTCTTAACAATCTCTAAATATATGTGTACACTACACCAACATACACGTCGCGTTACCACTGACAATCCCACACCTACATGTATACAAATCATATAATCACCAACAACTACCCTCTACATCATATCTTCCACTTACATCACATGCTGTATTTGTACATTCAAATATCAAGATAGCTAAAAGTAATCAATGCTCACAACTTCTATTAGAAAGGTAAAGGAGTCCCATAACCTATAAGGTGTAGGGGAGCGAGGCGTCAGAGACCTCACTTCTCTAGGGCCAGCATATTGAGGGTGGCGCCCATCTCCTCTCCCTTGCTGCTTTACCTTCCCTGACCCTAAAGAGGGCAGGTACGCATTTACAGCTGGGTGAACTTGGGGAACTGTACTGAAGCCAAGGTGCGCAAACGGTCACCCATCCAACTGGTAACCACGCTCGACACTGCTTAACTTGGCTGGGGGAAAGCGAGTGCTCCAACCACTGAGCTATTCCGTCCCCAAGAAAACTTACACCGGTTAAAAAAACACCCTACAGCTCTGTTTTGGTTAAAGAAGCTATTATTTTCTAAGCTAATAAATATAGATTAATGCTCGGGATTGTGCAAAGCACTTTGGCTTTGGGGAATTCCCTGAGGGTGGCCTTAGAGCTGGCAATGCGCCTGTGTGGAGCGTGTGCTGGCTTTTTCTTTCTTTCTTCCTTTCTTCTCCTTCCCCTCCACTCATCATCCTGCTCCCCTTCCTCCTCTTTTTTCCCCCTCCTTAGGGGACGGGATAGCTCAGTGGTCAGAGCACTCGCTTTCCCTAAGCAAAGGTTAAGCAGCATTGAGCTTGGTTACTAAATGGATGGGTGACTGACTGTTTGCACGTCTTGGCTTCAATACAATTCCCCCAGCTGTAAATGGCTTCCTGCTCTTTTTAGGGTCAGGGAAGGTAAAGCAGCGAGGGAGAGGAGACGGGCGCCGCCCTCAATATGCTGGCCCCTGGAGAAGCTGAGGTCTCTGACATCTTGCTCCCCAATGCTTACATGGGCTTCGGACATAATGTAAAGAGCTCTATATATTTACATGGGCTTTGAACATCATGTCAAGAGCTCTATATGCTTACATGGGCTTTGAACATCATGACAAGAGCTCTATAATGCTTACATGGGCTTTGAACATCATGTAAAGAGCTCTATATATTTACATGGGCTTTGGACATCATGTAAAGAGCTATATTATTTACATGGGCTTTGGACATCATGTAAAGAGCTCTATATGCTTACACGGGCTTTGAACATCATGTAAAGAGTTCTATATGCTTACATGGGCTTTGAACATCATATAAGGAAGGAGCCCTATATGTTGACATGGGCTTTAGACATCATGTAAGGAGCCCTATATGTTGACATGGGCTTTAGACATCATGTAAGGAAGGAGCCCTATATGTTGACATGGGCTTTAGACATCATGCAAGGAAGGAGCCCTATATGTTGACATGGGCTTTAGACATCATGTAAGGAAGGAGCCCTATATGTTGATATGGGCTTTAGACATCATGTAAGGAAGGAGCCCTATATGTTGACATGGGCTTTAGACATCATGTCAGGAAGGAGCCCTATATGTTGACATGGGCTTTAGACATCATGTCAGGAAGGAGCCCTATATGTTGACATGGGCTTTGGTCATCATGTCAGGAAGGAGCCCTATATGTTGACATGGGCTGTGGACACCATAAAAGGAAGGAGCCCTATATGTTGACATGGGCTGTGGACACCATAAAAGGAAGGAGCCCTATATGTTGACTTGGGCTTTAGACATAATGTAAGGAGCCCTATACGTTGACATGGGCTTTAGACATCATGTAAGGAAGGAGCCCTATATGCTGACATGGGCTTTAGACATCATGTAAGGAAGGAGCCCTATATGCTGACATGGGCTTTAGACATCATGTAAGGAAGGAGCCCTATATGTTGACATGGGCTTTAGACATCATGTAAGGAAGGAGCCCTATATGCTGACATGGCCTGTGGACACCATAAAAGGAAGGAGCCCTATATGCTTACAAGGGCTTTGGACTTCATGTAAGAAAGGAGCCCTATATGTTGACATTGGCTAAAAACATCATGTAAGGAAGGAGCCATATATGTTGACATGGGCTTTAGACATCATATAAGGAGCCCTATGTGTTGATATGGGCTATGGACACCATAAAAGGAAGGAGCCCTATATGTTGATATGGGCTGTGGACACCATAAAAGGAAGGAGCCCTATATGTTGGCATGGGCTTAGACATGTAAGGAGCCCTATATGTTGGCATGGGCTTTAGACATGTAAGGAGCCCTATAACAGGAAGGAGCCCTATATGTTGACATGGGCTATGGACACCATAAAAGGAAGGAGCCTATATGTTGACATGGGCTTTAGACATCATGTAAGGAGCCCTATATGTTGACATGGGCTGTGGACACCATAAAAGGAAGGAGCCCTATACACTGACATGGGCTGTGGACACCATAAAAGGAAGGAGCCCTATATGTTGACATGGGCTGTGGTCAGTATGTACAAAGCCCCCATGGGTTTAGAGAGGTTTTAGGGCATCATTTCAGGAGGCCTGTCTCTTTACGGAGGCTTTGAACATCATGTAAAATGGTACCTCTTCCAACAAGATTGTATACAACCTACTTGTCATCTGCTTGGCATAATCCCCTCATCTGGTGACTAGCAAAATGAACGGAACCCAAATCTACAGACATCAACCTTATCCAGCCGTGCTGAATATATGACCTTGAGAGTTGTGTCCAAAGCTCAAAATTACAGACACATTTTCCACACTAGTTCTGAGAATTTTTTTAAAGTTCAGAATGAAAATGATCATGCTACACTATGCAGTTACCAGCCACCATTAAAAAAACCCCAATGAGGCATTAATTAATACAGACTGAAATAACGATAACCTGCTGCGCTTACAACAACACTTTCTACTTTATCGTAATGTTATCATGTTCTGTTAAAGCTATATCACATTCAGTGATGAACATCGAACAGTGCACAAGAGGCGTTAGGGAATTTCACAAAAAGCTGCACATATATGCAAAAACTTGCAAACCATACCCATGTATGCACACAGACATCAAAGGAAGCTGACAGGATATACAGGCATGTAAACACTGCACACAAAGTTGTTTTTTTTAAAGCATTATTTCAATTTATCAAATATACTGTCAGAAAATCTTCCTTGGTGCACCCACAGTCCATGGGACTATGGGATAGGTGAAGGTGAAATGGACTCCTTCCCCTGCTATCTCCCAGCACACATGAAAAGGGTTTGTGACACCTTTTCAAAAGGAAATTCAAGACAATTTCCTTCTTTTTTTTGGTAAAGCAGATATGTAATTCAGACAATATCGCGCTCATATTCTACACAGCCACCAACTTAGTATGTCAACCACGACAAAAAACTGGCAGGTGGAGGTCTACATGGAACTGTGTAGAACTGGCTCTCAAGTAAATAGCTGACAATCGCAAACTAACAACACGAAAGCTCCCCAAAAGTCCTTCGGATGAGACTATAAACCGAGGTCCCGTGTGCGAATGCACGCAGAACATCTTGCGCACACGTTAAATCCTGTTCCGCTTTTTGTAAGAGTAGGCCATTGTGTGCCGGTGGGAACAGATGACAGAATTCACAAATCCGCATACACACGGGACTGGATGTAAAAAAGCACTTAAGTGCTTATTCCATTATCCTCGATATAAAAGAATTAAATAAATAAATAAAATAAAGCTCCTCCACATTATGCAGCATGAAATATGAAAATATCTTTCAAGAAGAAACTATGGCACGAAAACACACCTTGGTGCTAAAAATATCCCAGCTAAGGCAGGAGAACAGATTGAGCATAACAAAGGGAGAATATGACATCAAGGATCAGAGGTGGAAGGGAGACACAAGGGTGATATCCCTTCCCCCTAGCAGAATCAAGGGACCATAGGCCTATCATTTTATTATGGTTAGGGAGCAATGTCATAGTCTCTAAATGAGCAATCTCTGCAAGGATGGAAACATATTCTACAACAGCAACAGTGACCCCTGAATCTGACAGTGTTCTATTTGGTTAGTTTAAGGCTAAACTCGCACGCATATTTTGGCTTCTCTAACAATATCTTAACAGTGGGGAGGAGTGGAGGTGGGGGGAGTATAACTGCCATTTTAGGAGGAAAGATATAAAGGATTTTTGTCCAGAAAAAGGAGAAAAATAAATGTCATCCCTGAGCACAGAAAAGATATAAACAACAGAAAGGAATTCACTGATTAAAAGAACATACAACAAAATCTGGTTACACTGAGGTCAATCTGTTTAGTTTACGAATGTAGCTAGTTTTCTTTCAAACATATACATAAACATATAAGTGGCTTTTTTTCTCTCCCTTTCACTTCTACTCTCTAAACACTGAATGACATTACGGCCAACGAAACTATGGCCAGTCATGGCCAAATGATGGCCCACAATGTACACTAAATCAAACCTGGTACACTGTGTCAAACAAAGAATACAACGCCATGTATGGAACACCCCATCTCAAACTGAAGACCGTGTCAAATACTGCACAATATATCAAACACTGAACACGTCATCAAACAACGAACATTGTATCAAACACTCGACACTAAATTCAAATGTAAAGCATGAAACATTATGTCAAACACTAGGTCACATGGAGAAGAAGCACCATGATGTCTGAGCACATACACCAGTAGCTTTTTTTCCTTTCTTGTCTAAATCATGAACATCGAACATAATTCTGTTCATTGAACAGTCAGTGAAACGAAGGACATTATGTCACACATGATGTCTTATCACAGAAAGACATGACTTGCCCTTGTAAAACAAACAAACAAAAAACCCACAAACTTATTTCTATGTCAAAACTGAACATTAACTTCAACATGGAATGCTATATCCAACACAGATCACTAAGTCACACACTGAACATTATGTGATTACATGAACGTTTGCATCAGAATACAGACCTACCACAGAATGTTATAATAATTATGCACTTGCTTATTTGCTGACAATCCAAATAATATTCTGGTACATGTCTTTAAAAGATCAAACACCTATGCTAGTTTGCCAGTGCCATGATAGTTTGCAGACACCACACTCAATGTTGTGGTACAGACACGCACACACTATGACCACACAGAATGCCATTGAAGTGGAATATCATCGTGAAAAGACGGGCTATGTACAGAGGATACACATCAGGAACTGAGCAACCCTACACTTGACTGTAGATGGCAGAAAATGATGAAGTGCAATTTGTGGACACTTTCTTTTCAACAAATGTCTACAACAACAACAAAAATAGCTTTCTTTCTTTCTTTCGATACAGCAGTGAATATAAAACATATCGACAAAATAAAATGAATTACCTTACACCGGCTTTACCCCTCCCCCCTCCCCCAAAGTAAAGTTTAACTTATGAAATGAATATGAGTTTCATCCACTGAGAATTGTATACTTGAGGTGAGATATGGCAGGTATTCCTGAAGCAAAACTGTGTTAGAATGTGATTGATCTTATGGGTGAACATTGTTAGGTACCACCCTGAACACACAAACATATGTGAAATTATGACTCTTTTAGCAATCATTGCCATGGAAATGACTAAAGAAGGGTTACAAACCAACGATTTAAATCACTGAAACCTCAGAACTCTCACGGGGTTGGGTTTTTTTTCCTTCTTTCTGCATGTAATTTTTTTATTTATTCATTAGACTTACTTTTCACATTTGGACAAGTTTGTGTCTTACAAATTTTTCTTTTTACAAAATTTCCAAAGAAGTAGGCCCTAATTTTTCTTGGTTTTTTGACAAATAAACAGTCTTCATATGAAAAAAGTTTATGTTGACTTTTTTGGGTTTTTTTTTTTTTTGGGGGGGGGGGGTTATAAAGTATGAATTAGGCACTGTGTGAAATGAGCGTGCTAAGTTTGTAGCATGATCACACTTCCATTCTAAAGCCTTGGTGATGTGAATATTGTCACTATACTACACAAGGAAACAGGACGCACAGTAACCCAACACAGTACAGTTTTAGTTTGTAAGCAATATTCAAATCATCAATTTGACACACACACAAAACAACCTGTTCTGGGGGGAAAAAAGAGGTGTTGGATTGAAAAAAGTGGACATCGTAGTGTCAGAAAAAATTTTGAATCCTCAAATTTTTTTTTTTCAAAAATCATGATTTTTGCTCCCTTTTGTCTGGGCTTAAAGAGTAGTGTGGAAACTTGTGGCATGAGCACACACTATGCCATCGAGGGAATGAGAATAACCAAGAAACAAGAAAAACCTCAACCTTATTTATCTATCTTTGATTAAACAATTCATGCACAACACAAATGTTAGAGCAGATACCATTTCGTGTGGTAATAACAATCCCCTTGCCGTCTCTCTTGTATGTACATTTTACAATACCAGCAATTGTGGCTTAGTGGTTAGTGCCTTGAATTTCTGGCTCAAAGGCTGCGTGTTCAAATCTTGTACGAATCATAGATTTGATTTTTTTTCAAACATCAACCAGCTCCTGTTCATACTGAGTACGCTATAGACTTAATGGAAAGACGGGACCATACAACTGAGCATCATCCACTTAACAGATTTCGAGAGTGTTGTTCAAAATTACTTGACCAACACTGCCGGTGTCTGCTTCTCTCAGGCCTGATTGATGCCAGGCTATATCATGATAGGAAGTAGTAGAGTATGTATAGCCCTGTCAAGTCGTCTCAAAACTGATGCACTTTCACATGCTCATCACCATTGGTCACGCAATAAAAGCAAAAAATGTCTCTGATTCAGTGGCTTCTGTTGCTCGAGTCTCATAGTGATGACAGTTTAGGTTTTCTGTACACTTCTGTTCTTGTTTAAGCAAGCTTGTGACAAATCCTTTGAGTTGTGGAGATTGAGACTCAAGAGAGATGCTCATCAGAGGACATTGTGATGGTCGTAGCAACTACCAGGTGAAAACTTTGCTCAGTCTGGCTCCGCGACTCCGTAAATATTTTCGTCAGTAGGGAGGACTAGCAAGTGGTGTGTGTGGATCAGAATAGGACGAGTGCAGGACCTCTCTGGCTGGTGGCTTTATGGCTGCCTTTATTGGTAAAGCCTCTGTGAACTGTTGGCCCTGGGGATTATGACATGACAAGCCAAGGTATGTTTCGAGAGGTGAGATCAGAATGAGTGGCATGGGAACAGCAGGACAGGGACCTCTACAAAGATGAGATAACCCACCAAAATTTATGGAGACTACATGCCCTCTGTTCTCTGCATCGCACCCTCCCGGCTTTACACCTACGAACCCACCACACTCCACTGACAACATACACACCACATCACAAACAAATAGTCATACATCACCTGTCTATCAAAAACGAAACTATCATTTAAAATATGACATATAATGCCCTTGTCATTTCACACGTACCAGTTACTAATAAAGAGACTTCCACTCAGAAAACTCCAGATCTCACTAACCAACAACACTTTTTCAAAAATCGACAACACATCAAACAATAGACAAAAATAAAAACAACAATTTCAGTCTAAAAGAATCCTACAACCAGAAAATCTTCGGTAACAAAGCATTTATTAGAATCACAATCATAATCTAGAATAAAAAAACTTCATCAGAATAGGAGTGGTAAACAACAAAAGCGAAAGCTACCAGAATGACAGATAAAAACCCAGATAAAGCACATACTGACAGAATAATAGCCAGACATAACAGGTAAAGCAGCTTCTGACAGAATAATAGCCAAACATAACAGCCACAGCACATACTGACAAAACAACAACCCAAAAAATAAACAGATAAAGCACATACTGTTAAAAAATAGAAGAGCAGACCAGAGTAATACCATATTTTCCAGGTCATTAAGTGCACTTCCACACAGGCCAAACCACCTAACTGTAGCTAAAACCAAACAAACACACACAAAACTGAAATCATTATTAATTAAAGACCTACTTGGAAATCATTGCACGACATGTTGGTACTTCCATCAACCAAACACTTCCCATTCAATGTCTCGTAAAATGAGAATAAAACCCTATTTTTTATAAGCCTGGTGGCAAATGACTTGCTGATTCATTTCCTTTTGCTAAAAAAGCATTATTTAGAAAAGAGACTGACCACTATCAATCACTTCTAACAGTTGTTTACAAATGTTGACACTTGTTAAGCTGAACATCCAAATGGGGTGATAATAAATCAGGATACACTGTTTATGGCCCCCCCCCCCCCGCAAAAAAAATCATTGGCTTGTATCACATTTCATGAACTGCAGAATCAGTCCCAGCAAATATAGTGTTGTAGTGTGCCCTTTTGCACACTATAACTTTTGAACTGAACACCCCCTTCTCCCTTTTCTCTTGTAAATGTGTTTGGCTTGGTTAAACTTCGTGGTTTTGTTGATGTGAAGAGGGATTAAGGTTTCCTTGTGAGTGTGGAGGAGGGTGTTGGTGTGCTGTATGGACAACTCTCTTGTCTGTCCCTATGCATCTAGCCAGTGGGCGTTGTTGTTGTGGCACGGGTGTTTATAAAGAAAAGCAGTCTGTTTCCTCCCCATCCCCTTGTCTCAAGCGGCCAGCTCTGTGTCCAGGATACTGTGTGGCAAGCTGAGCTGGTTGTACCGTATCCTTCAGGCATGGGTGTGTTGACATCAGCTTTGTCCCTTGCTGAAGACTGCACTGAGAGCATGTCTAAGGGAGTCAATGAGAGGATGTCTAAGGGAGTCGCTGAGAGCATGTCTAAGGGAGTCACTGATGTCTAAGGGAGTCACTGAGAGGATGTTTAAGGGAATCACTGAGAGGATGTTTAAGGGAGTCAC
Organism: Rapana venosa; assembly: GCA_028751875.1. Taxonomy (NCBI): domain Eukaryota; kingdom Metazoa; phylum Mollusca; class Gastropoda; order Neogastropoda; family Muricidae; genus Rapana; species Rapana venosa. Next base: position 4,401,330 of record CM054164.1, read on the forward strand.
TGAGAGGATGTCTAAGGGAGTTGCGAGATGGTGTTAAGCATCGCTAAGTAGATGCGGCTCATCAAGTCCCAAGGAACAGGTTGGTCACCCGGAGCCAGTTAAACTCCATCATAGTCACCAAACTGTCTGATAGTGGCTTTGCAGTTGGACTAAGGCGTAAATACTTCAACGTGATTAAAGATGCTGTAAGCACCCAGAGCATACCAGAACATTCAAGATACCTCACCCCCCCCCCCCCCCCACCCCTTTCCTTCTTGTGGTGTAACTAGACTATAGGAGGACCTTAGTTTCTAAAAATAAGTTGCTTGTCAGCTGATTCAGATGTGTGATAGGGATTGGTTAGTCTCAGTTTCCAAATGGGTCCATTGGTCAGGGGGAATCAAAGCCTTGCTACCAAACAGAATATAACAGGACGTGTGGCGTTTTCAAACTAATTTTCTTTGCTGTCTGGTTGGTCATGTTTATTTCTTCAAACTAGAGGGGCTGACTGACTGAAGTTCTACAAGATGACTTAGAATGGAAAACAGATCAGTGTTTCCTCTGCTTGAGCTGTAAGTGAGAATTCTCTTCTTTTATCATCGATGTAGCAGTTGGTTGTTGGTCATAGAGATTTAAGAATGCTAAAGCTGATTTCATATAGTGTTTGTGACTAAGCCGACAGTAAGTCAACAAGTAAATTTCATTGTGTGTATTAACTGAACTTAATAATTATTGATCAATTATTTGATCTGGTTCAGTGAAAGTGTATGTCATTGCTTTGCACATAAAAGTTGGCTAAAGACATAAGAACTTTGATGTGATTGTGGGTTTATTCTAATTTCCATGGTTCAATATTCATGTTAAAGTGGAATCTCATGAGTAACTAATCAATATTTGATGTATGTGCCGATATTGAGATGAAAAGTTGTTGGGGTAAACGACTATGGAATGAAGTGACTATTAAAGAGTTGAAGACTTGAACATTAAGATTCGAGTTCGGTAACAAGGCTAGGCCTAGCTCAGCGCCCTGTGGTAATTGCCCTGCTAAGGATGTTGGAGACCTATGGGTGTGGTTATTTGTACTGTCAAGTCATTTGCGTCAAAAGTTAACAATTCTGTATGCAATTTCGGTGACACTCTAGATTATGCCTGCTCTGTGGGACACCCTTCTTAACTCTTGATAAATTATCGTGTTTTGCAAATGTTTTGTGAATTGATTGTTTATGTATTACTTGTTCATGATAGTGTGTGCTTTGTGTTTTTCCCCTTCAAATGTGGCCAAGGCCTTTTGAATAAACCATTTGCATTTTCTTGTCTCTGTCTCTCTCTGCCTCTTGTCTCTGTCTCTGTGGTGCTACAATATCCATGAGGTATGATAGGGACCAATGTTGTAAAAGAGATCTTAGTATAGTCGAAGTTCTGTTGGACATTGTTAAGATAGTGTCAGTTGTGAGTATTGAGGAAAGGATTTTCCTATTTAATTGTAGTCTCAGGCTAATTGACTTACAATTGTATACTCTCTATTGTTTCCCTATGATTAACTTGGTATCTCGGTATGTGTGATGAAAGGGATTTGGTTTTCATACATTCGGCTAGACGACGATATCGCTATTTGCTCTGTGTGTGCCTTTCATGAATTATGTACCTGGTTAGATACGGATAGAGTAGTTACCTTGATTTTATGTTTGTTTCAGGTGTGTGTTCTTTGGTAGATGAAAATAAAATGTCACCATAACACCCCTGCGAGGCCTCACATCATTATTCCTTTGAGTGCCTGAATCCCAACATCCCCTTCCCAAAACCTTCCTTCATAGTCAAGGCATTCAGCCATGACCAAACGAAAAGCCGAACTTGTTGCTTAAAACAAGACTCTGGGAAAATCAAAACAACGAAAATCTGTATTTGTTCCATCAAGCTGCAGGGAGGTGAGGTGGCTTACAAAGCAGAGGCTTGTACACCTGAAAATATGGCATTCGTATGTATCAGATTATCAACAACAAAGAAAAAGGCTATCAGGACTGCACAACATAAGAGTCTAAAGCAATTCAAAGAAATTTACAGGGGACTGAAGACAGTGGAAGTAATATCAACATACATAATTATCTACATAAATGTGATCACCAACCAAAAAAAATAAATAATGTCACCTTTCACTTCTTTCCAGCAAAAAAACAACACAAAAAAACATGCCTGAAGTCATTTCAAAAACTCATATTTGTCACATATATTGGGGGAAAAAACCAAGATGCTTGAAGTCATTTCAAAGACTCATATTTGTCATATATTTTGAAAAAAACAACAAAGTGCTTGAAGTCATTTCAAATACTCATATTTGTCATATATTTGGAAAAAAAAGGGAAAAAAAAGCTTGAATTCATTTCAAATACTCATATTTGTCATATATTTTTTTTGTAAACCCAGCTTGAAGTTCTTTCAAAGACCCATATTTGTCATATATATTTGAAGATTATTTTTTCTTTCCTGATTCACTTTGTCTCTGTTTCATTTGTTGTAACATTTCATAAGATTTTATCCATTAAAACACTTTCATACATAACACAAACACTCTACACTCTCCTACAATCCAGTCTCCTGCAATGTTGTTAGCATAATCAAGCCTGATACGCCAGTCATATTGTAAGATCTAACAGTACGTATGTATGTGTGCATATATACATGTCATGTTCATATTTTTGGACATATGTGAAATGTGGTCCATAACAGCAAACATTGAAAAGAGGATACGGGCAAAAGGAGACGAAATGCTATCGCAAACTTCTTGGTACCTCATACAGAAATCACATCACTAATTGAGGCTGTGAACTGAAAACTCTAAAAGGGCCAAATGAAGAGTTGCTGACTTCAGTGAAAAAACGCAAACTGAAGTGGTACGGGCAGGTCACACGAACATCTGGACTGGCCAAGACTGTCCTACAGGGAACAGCACAAGGAGGGAAGACAAAGAGGCAAGACAAAGAAAATGATGTGAAGACAATAATTATCAGAAAGGCTACAGAAATCTGCGAACATTGAGGTGTGGAGGAAGCTGGTTGCAATAATTTAAGTGGTGCCCCACTGAACTACTGGGTGGGTGAAGATGGTGGGTGAAGAATATATTACGAGTGTATTACTTTGTATGGATATCTTGTTAATATTTAGAGAAACGTGTTCCACCAAGTTTGACTTGCACACAAAAACACTGCCTAAAAGATTCAATTCACACACACAATAGTTCCTCTGTGAGTTAAAAAGACAGGTCAAGTCAAGTCATCACACCTTAATGCACTTCTGTACACGCACAGACCAACAGAGTAAAACCGTGACAGCAAACCAGGACCAATAAGTTTAAAAACAGAGTTTGTCTCCCCTCCCTCCCCCCCTACCCACCCACAGCTTTACAAAAGCCAATACACAAAAATATCTGCAACAACCAACAAGCATGATAAAAATATATATTTTCAGTCTTTTACATAAAAGCAAACAGCCCAAGCACAAGTAACTTGTGCACAAAGCAAACACCCCAAGCACAAAGATAAAATGGTTACCATACTCTGACAAAATACGGTTAACGCACATCATCAGACAAGAGTTCCTACATTTTTGGCCCAGCCTGTGTTGTAAGGAGGGCGAAAAAACATGTTGTGGATATTCTATCGTCACAAGATTCAAGATCTAATTCCTATCACCCCTCCTGAGGAACAGAGGATTTTGAACAATGCAGTCTCTGATGCAGACCTTTTTTATTTGGGGGGGGGGGGGGGGGGGGGGGGGGGGTGGGGGTTGTGGAAGGTAGCGAAACAATGAAAGCAATCTTTCTTTATAAGCCTGCGAACACACAATGTGACTTAAGTGTGGTTTATCAAGTAGGTGAGATCAGGTTTTGTACAAAATTTGTCAGATTTATCAACCACACTGCCAAATATATACTCCTCAATTTTAGGGAAAAATTGTTTCTAATCTGTTTTTCGGACTATTCGACACATAACGACAACACTGAAAATAACGATGATTTCACCGGTGCAGAGTTGTTTAAGCTATATGTGCGGGTGTTCATTTTTTTGCATTCCAAATATTTTGAGAGTATAATACTTCTGAAAATAAGGACAGTCAACTTTTTCAGCAAAGATTGATGGCAAATGATTGACTGGTTTTTGTTTTGTTTTGGGTTTGTTTGGGTTTGTTTTGGGGTGGGGGTGGGTGGGTGTTTTTTTTGGGGGGGAGTGCCAAAATATTTCTGGGGGCAGTCAAGACTTTCAGATCCCCATCAATCCAAAATGGCAGGCTATGTCAGAAAAAAAAATGGTCAGTACTTTTTTTTAACAATGGCGAAAGATGTTTACAAAACCTTCACCCACCGCTTTGCACCAGGTTTCCTCAAAATGAAATTACAATGTTTTCAGGATTCTCTGTAGTACTTTTATATGGCAATGCGAAACATACTGTCTGTGAAAATGGCCACTGGCAACAGAAAAATGCGCTGCGAGTGAAAAACAGCAGGAGCAGGAGTGGGAAGAAAAATCTGCATGCGATGTACACTGATTTTGTTTGTCACGAACGAGTCTTCACTCTGACCTTAGAACGAGGTTATGTGGCCACAAGTCTTTCACGTATGGCTGTGGCCTAAATATGCAATCGGTGGAAACCTTACTCAAAAAGTCACCATGTGCTGACTTCAAACACGGATGCATTGGCAGACGTTTGTTAGTACTTGGTTAAAACAACAACAACAACAATAAAAACTCCTAGATACGCTTCTTACTGCACAAATCAGCATAATCCTCTGAAGTTGGTAAACAGCTGCCTATACTAACACAGTACGTACGATGACCAGTAAATGATCCTACACATGGTCCTCAAAAGTATACCCACAGTTATTTAGCACTTCACAAGGGAGCAAAATTTCACATTCTAAAAAAAGACCAACCTGAAAAAACAGGAAAAATGCTGGGATTGGACTAGGCGACATCAGTTCAAAAGAGTGCACAGGTCTGCAAGTTATTTCCCCTGCTGACGTTTAAAACACGGCAATGCACCCACAAATAATAATGAATGCCCAGTTTGATGAACACCGTAAGGATTTCCTGGAATTCTGCGCTGATGGAAAAAAAAAAAATTCAGTCATAACCTAACTTTGCAAATGACAGGTTTACGTAAAAACACGGGAAAATTTGCACCTGTGCATTTGCTTGTGAGAGCACACAACAGAGTCAACAGTTTGGAGTTATGGAATGCAACGCCTTGGCATGTGTTTGCTGCTATTTGGTTAATATTTCTTGGACCACAAAAAATGTACAACATTTGTGCAAAATCTTTCACATCTAATCGGTAATATTGTTTCACCCGATACATCACATTTGTAAGTTTTCAGCTAACATACTCCACTGTACAAAAAAACATGTGAACCTACAGTCTACGTACAGTACTATTATGCTATCTACATCAAATGAAACACTACCACAACTTCTCTACAGAAGAAAATCCTTACTTTATTCCAGTCAACATTACCCCCAGCAGACCAAAAAAAAAAAAAGCTACACATTAAGTTATATGTACGCTAATGAACACAAAAAACGTCAGTTTTCTATTTTTTTCCCTGATCAGTATACAAAATAAATATCCATCATCAACTATCTTTTATCAGATTAACTTTCAAAAGTTGCGCTGGCAAATAAATCTTCATAGTATACTCGCACTCTCTCTCACAGACATACACGCACACACGCACGAACACACACACGCACACACCATACACACCATACACATCATACACTGCCTCTCTTTCTCTCCTGGAAGTTTTGCTGCAGGCTTTGATCAGGATGGAGGTTATGAGAATCACATGCTGCCGCGGTGAGTGGAGAGAGAGTGCAGGTTCTTGGAGGTGGCCGCTGCCTTTTTGGAAGGGGGTTTCGATGTGATGGAGAAGCAGTAGATGCCCAGGTAGCTGCAGATCTCCTGGCACACGCTGAACGAGTAGCGCCACATGTCCACCAGGATGTACAGCTGTAACACACACAGAAGATAACGTACGTTTATATCACACAAATATGAACGAGACTTCCCCCCCACCCCCCCCCCCGTGTTGCTTTCTTCAGCTTTCAGGACTGTGGGGAGTGGAGGAAGCTGGCTGCAAAATCTTAAAATCTTCAGTGGTGCGTCCATGGGACTATGGGATAGGTGAAGGTGAAGAAGGGTTTTTTTATAAGGAAGTTGGTATTTCATGCGTAGATTTTCGCATTAAAAACAGTAATTCATAATGTATGATACTCGAAAAACCATTCTGGTTTAATAAACTAAAAGGGGCGAAGAGGATGACTTCACATTCCCAAATATGAATCAATGGAATCAAATTATCATATTTATGTATATATATATAAAAAAAGTACCATATCTTATGTAGACATCCATTGTATTTTCAGATCTAGCAATTCAACATTGTCTTCAAGACCAACAAGAGACCCTTTTTTCCCCTTGTCTGCATTGTTTGACTTTCCGTGACTTTCCAGTATTAACTATTCCATTGCCACTGTGCCCGATCTCAACACACAGCCCACTCCCAGTCAGTCAGTCAGCTAATAATAATAATATTTAGTCAGTTAGTAAGTTAGT
>CM054164.1:4412914-4417625 GCA_028751875.1 Rapana venosa
TACTACTGACCAGAAGAAGCATCATGCAGCAGGGTCACAAAAACACATATCAGGCCAATAAAGAGCTTATCCACTGAAGGGAGCAATGTTTAAACAGATCTTTAAATCAATGTCCATGTTTTAAGAAATTATACTGATCGCTCTTTGTGACCAATATAAATTCTATCACAGCAACAAGGGCTAGTGCTCTATTTCAGGATAAAACTGAATTTGTTTATGACCAAATTTAGCAAAAATATGGAGTATGTGTGTGGCGAGTATATCACTACTAGCATCCATATGATTTGTTCTTAGTGTCGGAGTCTTAAAATCTTCCTTACCCTCTTTTCTTTTGAGAATTCATTGGATAAGATATTCAAGAATTTAAAGCTGCAATTTGGAATCACAAAAACTTTACTGACCAGTCCTATAAGACCCTTTTTACAGTTATGTCATAATATACTTTCACATTTTGTGTTTTATCGTTTCATTGTTTTCATTTGTTCATCCCTTTTCTACGTACTGTAAAATTGCATTTAGAAGTAGATGTGTACTGAATTGCACACGTGCATCAACTAAACTCCCACACCTAACCCCTGGCTCCCTTTCGCATTGTCACAATCTCGCATTGTCTAATATCACTTATAAACATAAAAAATCAAAGACAACAACAACACTGTATTTCTCTCACGCACACACACACATACACTATCACACACACACACACAATCACTCTCTCTCTCTCTCACACACACACAAGACTGAATGCATTCATGACAAAATTCAGCAAGGATGTTAAGTGCTGTAGTGGTGAATATATTTCAAATACCCATATCCTACTTGAATGTAAGAAGTTAAAACCCCATCTTCCTGCCTTTTCTGAGAATTCCATAGACAAAGTTTTGAACAATGTAAATCTAACATTGGACATTGCTAAAGGTTTGTTGTTAAGTCCTATAGGGCATTTACTGTAGTTCTTGCAGTTCTTTTTGGATTTTTAAATGTTCTATTTTTTCCTTGATCTGTTATTGTTATGAATACACTTTCATTTGTGATTACACACACACACACACACACAAACACACACATGCACACACACACGCACAGTAGCGCTCGCTCTCTCTCTCTCTCCCCTATCCAGTCTCCTATTTTAGGGCCATCTGGTATCACTCAAAGTGGAAAGATTTTAAAATTGAAGATTGACTAACTTACAAACACACACACACACACATCCACACCCACCCACACTCATCCACCCCCCACACACACACTAACTTTACCTACCCACCTATCCACCCACACACACTAACCTACCTACCTATCCACCCCACCACACAACACACATCATCCACCCACACACCACACCCATACTCATCCACCCACACACAACACCACACATCCACCCACACACACACCCATACTCATCCACCCCACACACACCACCCCACACCAACCTTACCTACCACCTATCCACCACACACAACCCCACATCCACCCACACACACACTATCCACACACCCACCAACCTTACCTACCCACCTATCTACCCACACACACACATCCTCCCACACATCTCATCCACCACACACACACACACACCAACCTTACCTACCCAACCACCCACACACACCAACTTACCTACCCACCACACACCCACACACACCCACAACACCAACCTTACCTACCACCCACCCACACACACCAACCTTACCACACCCAACCACCCACACACACCCACAACACCAACCTTACTACCCACCTATCCACCCACCCACACACACACACTTCCCACTATCTCATCGACTCACAATCAAAACTCCAACCTACCTACCACGATCACCCACACACACATCACTTCCTCCACACATTCATCCACCACTACACACACACCACACCCCGTACCATTCCCACTGAACAACCAACCTTACCTACCCCACACACACAACACACAATCCACAACCAACCTATTTACCACCACTCACCAAAATCATGGCACTCCTCCTAGCTGTGGTGACTTTAGCAAAAAGAGCCATTAGTGAGCAGGTAAACAAAGGATGATTTTCTGAAAACGATTGGAAGGGAATTTTAAACACCTACCATCACGCCAGTAGCAATGTGATGCACAATGGAAACACGGGAAATCGTTCATGTACCTGTTCACACAAAAGCAAAAAAATTAGTCCAAACCAGGGGGTGGGATAGTCTAGTGGTTAACTCAATGACGTTAAGATTTGGCACTCCTCTCCTTCACTGTGACGTGCCGAAGCTTAACATTCGGCAGAATTACGAATTTTTTTAATACACTAAATGATGTTCAACTGAAGGGAAAGTACTCTGGCCTGTAGGGCAATAATTTTTCTAAACACAGTTGCTTTCCTTGACCATAAGCTTGCCTAGTTTGCTTGTGTTGGCTACTTTTCTTGTACATGTTGACAAGCGTATTCTTTGGGATTTCGGGCTCTCCAGTGTTATGATTTTAAAAACAAAAATTGTATAGTGCAAAAATTGACATCAGATGGATTCAGCCAACTTCAGGGATCTTTACTTTGGTGAAAAATCATCACATTGCTTCAAGGTAAGTGCTTATTCCATTATCCTCGATATAAAAGAATAAAATAAAAGAAATAAAAAGGGGACTAGTTGATGAACAGTTCAAGCCAAAAAGATAAGCAGCCCTAATTCTCAAAATTTTTTATTTTTCAGCATTCAGTGACACATTTTGAAAATTTGTAAAAAAATAATTACAGTCATCTATTGAAAAACTGTACAACAATCTCGTACGTAGACATAATACACTTTTCAATGATGTATAATTTGCATGTCTTTATTATGTTGGGTAAATCTGCCGAATTTTTTCAAATATAGCCAAAATCACGTGTCACCACAAAATGGCGGGATCCATTTCACTGTGGCTCCATTGAGTTAAAGCATTACACTGCTCCTGATCTGACAGCACAGGATCAAGCCACTATGGAGGCGCCCGTTTTAGGGAATTTTACTCTAGAGTTAACACTAGTACTGACTCCACTCCTCTCCCCCCCACCCCCCAAAAAAAGTCCTCCACATGATACTATAAACCTCAGCCTCGTGTGTGAACACAGAGAAAATCTTGTGCACATGAGCAGCCCCATTCGGCCTTTCAGAAAATAGGTCATTTCATTATGTTCTGGTTATGGTCATTTTTGTATTTATAATACATTAATGAATACAAAATAATTTTAAAAAAACAAAAAAACGTTGGTCATTTTGCGCTTGTAGGACCAGATAACAACATTTCCAAAAAAATATGTATACAAGTGTCGTGTTTAGATATCATCGCCTAAGTACCTTTAACAGTGGGTGAAAACGAGCAGTGTACACAAAATCTCACCATTGTTCAATCTCAAAGCTCTGCCTGATGAATATAAAAATTATTCCGACATGTCCAAACCAATCCAGTCATGATGTTTATAGACCTACTGACCACAAAGGCCATATCAGGGCTATGACTTCCTAAACCAATTCACTCTCTTTTTCTCGTTTTTCAGTGAAGTTTCATTAAGTAGCAGCATGTCTTAATAAATAATGTTTAGAGTGTGCTGTTACATTTATGAATGTATGTTAAGTGTGTACTGCCCCATTTTGTTATTGTATAGTGATTTGTGTGGCGCAAAGCGGAAGGAAAGCAGTGTACATAAATATCCAGAAGTAGTAAATGCATTGTCTGTTTGTTATCTTTATTGATGTTATTACTGCCATTGTTGTTATTAACTTCATTATTAGTGTTATTGTTATTGTATTTGTTATATTAACAGTAGTAGTAGTAGTAATAGCAGCAGCAGCAGCAGTACCAGTAGTAGTAGTAGTAATAGCAGTAGAAGCAGCAGTAGCAGCAGCAGTAGTAGTAGTAGTAGTAGTAGTAGTAGTAGTAGTAGTAGTAGTAGTAGTAGTAGTAGTAGTAGTAATAGTAGAAGAAGTAGTAGTAGCAGTAGTAGTAGCAGTAGAAGTAGCAGTAGTAGCAGTAGAAGCAGAAGTAGCAGTAGTAGTAGTAGAAGCAGCAGCAGCAGCAGCAGAAGCAGCAGCAGCAGTAATAGTAGCAGTAGTAGCAGCAGCAGCAGCAGCAGCAGCAGCAGAAGCAGCAGCAGCAGCAGTAGTAGTAGTAGTTGTAGTAGCAGCAGCAGCAGTAGTAGTAGTTGTAGTTGTAGTAGCAGCAGCAGCAGAAGCAGTAGTAGTAGTAGTAGTAGTAGTAGTAGTAGTAGAAGTAGAAGTATTAGCAGCAGTAGCAGTAGCAGCAGCAGCAGCAGCAGTAGAAGTAACAGCAGCAGTAGCAGAAGCAGCAGCAGCAGCAGTAGTAGTAGCAGCAGCAGTAGAAGTAGTTGTAGTAGCAGCAGCAGAAGCAGCAGCAGTAGTAGTAGTAGTAGAAGTAGTAGTAGTAGTAGAAGTAGTAGTAGTGGAAGTAATAGTAGCAGCAATAGTAGCCGTAGCAGCAGTAGCAGCAGCAGAAGTAGTAGTAGCAGCAGCAGTAGAAGTGTACGGCACTGGATCATTATAATGCTATCATCCTCATCCTCACCACCAACAACATCCTCATCAACATCTTTACCACAAACCACCACCCAAAGTTTTCCCCCTGTTTCTGCAGTACTCACAGCCACGGTGGATTTATTCTTGCCGATGCCCCCTTCCATAAAGATGACAGTGAAGTGGGATCGCAGCTGCAAGGCGAAGCCGAAGACACAGAAGGCCACAGGAA
>CM054164.1:4418125-4465625 GCA_028751875.1 Rapana venosa
TAAGGTTTTGTAAAAAGGGGGGGGTTTAAATTAAAAATTTGAAAATTTTCAAACTTGATGAGATGAGTAAGTGAGTAATACACACCTGTGGAGAGATTTGAAAATACACCTGTGGAGGTAGGATTGATTTAGAGTTGAGTAATACACCTGGATGTAGGAGAGTAATGATAAACACGGAGTGTAGTTTTGAGGTTGAGTTTGAGTTACCACCTGAGGATGTAATTCGCTTTGGACAGTTTATGTATTCCGTCTCTAGCCTACAGTTGTACTGGTAGGCTAAGACTTCAAAATATAGCGTTTAGAATTAGGCTTTCCTGCACAGCATTTTTAGCATTTTTTAGTCTAATAATTGATTAAAAAATAATTAAACGAATAATTAGACTAAAAAATCGCTAAATTGTCAGAAAGATAATTCTAAACCTATACTAAAGCTTAGCCTACCAGCTTGACGGGCCTAGCAAGCCGACAGTGGATTTATCAACTGAAACAAAAACTGAAAAGATACAAACGGACAGATACCAACGGCAAACGACCTCGCAATGGAAACGGACATCGAGATAGAACAGTGACTACATTGGAACATGGAACATCTGCGGCCTAACAAACAAGGAACCAAAAAAATTTTGTGGAATTCATGACCAAAGAAAGATCTCCATCAATGGGCAATTCGACACTAGGAAGAAGGACAAGGAACAAAAGAAATCCATTCAAACTTGTTATCTGGAGTGGAGTCGGGAAAAGACCAGAGAGGCAACGCATGGTGTGGGATTCATCCTACCCCCAAAGACATGCAAAGAATCTCATGACGCAAAAACACATATCAGAAAGACCAAGTTTAAAGAAACCCAAAACAAAACGTCTACTATATCCAAGCATATGCACGGTAACGATTCGTACCAGAAGGAGAAAGACTCATTCTATCCAAGAGCTCTCCAGACCTCATCAACAGCACCCCTGACAAAGAGGACATGTATGTCATGGGTGATTTCCCAACGGCAGAGTTGGTGGGGAGAAGAAACCCGTGGAAAAAAATCTTGGACCCCACAGTGACCACAGAACACCTTGCAATTACAACGGGAACCACGTGCTGGAACTATGTGCAGAGCATGATCTGATCATCACCAACACCTTTTTCCAACACCGAGCCTCCCAAATTTACACCTGTACAAGTGGAACGACCTCAACACTCGTCTCAAATCGACTTTATACTTGCAAGATCTAGAACACGTTACGCCATCAAAGACTCAAAGGCCATCCCCAATGCCAACCTTGACACTGACCACAGCCTTCATTTATCCTCCAGTACTCAGAAGAAGAAAAATCAACTGCTAGAAAGAACCAGCCTGAAAAGATCAACCCCTCAAACTGAAAGAAAGAAATGCAAGAACAGATTCATAAGTGCTATCAAAGGTAAATTTACTCCATTGATACAACACTTCTCAACATGGAGCAAGTCTGGGACACCTTCAAACCAGCTCTCTTGAACACCTTAAGGGAAGTTTGCGGACAAAGAAATGTGGAGGTAAAAACAGGAAAGCTACAAGCTTGGTGAACCCAAAAGGTGAAGGAAGCCCCTCAAGAATAAAAAGCAGCTATATAAAGCTTGGGTCAAGACCAAGACAGAAGAGGACTACGTCAAGTACAGAGTCGCAAGAAGACATAGTAAACGTGTTGTGAAAGCCTCTAAAGAAAAATCTTGGGGGACTTATGGAGAGAAGTTAAGTGAAATTTGAAAACTCCCCAAGAGAATTTTTTCAAAAGTGTGAAGACGATGAGAGTAAGAGATGAGCCATTCAATCCAACAACAGTAGTAAAATGCAAATGGAGAGGCACTGCACAAAGAAGAGGAAATTCTGAAACGATGGGGAAAGATTATTTTAAAATCTTTTTAAACCCCAAGGGGCACAACCTCCACTCTCATTCCACCACCTATAAAGACCAGTTAGAGCCCCAAATCCTTAAACGAAACAAAAAACAATTAAAACCCGCCCCAAAGGGGAAACGGCAGGCGATGAGGCATAACAATCAACCATCCTGCATGCGGGGAAAAAGGAGTTAATGGCTCACCACATTTTCCCGAAAGCATGGGGAAAAAGGAAAAACCAAAGACTGGCAAAAACAAAATGGTGCCAATTTGGGAAAAAGAAGGCAGCAAGAGAGACTGCAGCACCACAGAGGCATTTCACTTTTCACCCTGTAGGGGAAAATTATGCAAAGATTTGGAACAGCGAAACAAGACCAAAGCAGAACCCCTACTGAGCAATGCCCAGTTTGGCTTTCGGAAAGAAGAAGGGTGCAAGATGCCATTTTCGCACTCCGACAGCTGTGTGAAAGAGCCATCGAATACAACCAAGACCTGCATACAGAAATTCGTTGATCAAGAAAGCTTTCGACCGAGTCAACAGAGAAAACTCTGGAAGATCCTGGAGCAGTACGACGTGAAGGGCAGTTGCTTGAAAAACATCAGAGCAATCTATGCCAACAGTATGAGCGCAGTCCGAACAGCCAGGGGAAAACATCCGACTGGTTCCCGGTTACATCAGGGGTCAGGCAAGGCTGCGTACTCTCTCCCTTCTCTTCGGATGTACATGGACCAGATTACAAAGGAACCAACCCAGATCTTGAGGCCCTGAATAAACTTTTATTGCTGACGACCAGTCCTTAATGAATCCGAACAAAGCAGCTCTTCAAGAACACACAGACCAACTCAACACAAGCTGCGAGAGGTATGACATGAAGATCAGTATCACCAAAACAGAAGTTATGTCTGAAACAGGAAATCCAGGAAAGCTGGAAATCAACATCAACGGCACCCAGTTTAAACAGACCAAAGGGAATTTAAATTTCCTTGGGAGCCCCTTCACTGAAGATGGAAAATTGGGCAGAGAGATAGAAACAAGATGCCAGAAAGCAAACGCAGTCATTACCAACTCGCCCCCCTTCTAAAACATTCCAGCATCCCAATGGAGCACCAAGGCAAAACTCATCAACGCCACTTCGTTCCAGCAAATCACATACCAGTGTCAGACATGGGCCCCCAACAAAAGCCTTAGAGAGAAAATTGGTCACATTGAAATGCGCTGCCTGAGAAAAGCTGTCAACAAGACCAAGACGCGACAAGATCAAGAATGAGGTGATCAGAGACATGGTCGGACAACACACCAATTCCCACCATATCGAACAACAAAGGATCAGGTGGTTTGGTCCCTCACTAGAATGCCGCCCAACCAACCAGCCCTACGGGCATAACTCCAAAACAAAATGGCTGGAAAGCCAGAGGTAGACCAAGGAGACGATGGAGCGATTTTCTGGGGCTGACACCCTGGGACCCATGACCTTTCCCACTCCCTCAACCCTCCCCCTTTTTGCTCCCAAGACGTCTGTGTCCCCCCCTCAAAACGCCGAAAGGCACCAGGGGGCAGATGAAAGAAAGAAAGAAGAAAAAAATTTTAATCCCCCAATTTTTAAACAAAAAAATAGTATTTTATATGATTAAAAAACTTTAAAGTTTTTTAAAAGGAAAAATTTGGGTTTTTCAGGCCTGTACCATATAAAAAAAAGTTATGGTACATTTGTGTTTCGTCTTTAAACTGAAAGAAAGCCCAAAATTTATTTTATGTGGCAGGGTTTTTGGTGTTTTGGTTTTGTGTTGTGTGTTTTGTTATGTGGTTTGTGTGGGGTGTGTGTGTGTGGGGGTGTGTTGTGTGTGTGGGTTTTAAAATTTCTTTGAATGCATTAAAATCCAGGAGAACAAGGATTTAAAATTTACTGAAAAAGTAACAGGCCAAAGGTATTTTTTCAAGTACGACAAACAGCAAGATAAGGGAGAATGTTTAGTTTTTGGTCCAAATTGGATTAAAGTTTAAAAAAACCTTTCAATCGGGGGCCCCTTTAAAAAATTGGGTGTCAAAAAAGGGTTTTTTTTCTATCTATCAATCAATCAAACTTCCCGTGCCCTGCCCGACCTGGGGGCACCCTCAAAAAACTCAACAACCATTTCCCCCCATTCCTCTCTCTGTTCTGCCTTTCCCAGGGTTTTGTTGAGTTCAGGCCTTTCCATTCGCTGATTTTATCCTCCCCGCTTCCCCTTTCCTTGGGCTGCCTCTTTTTTCTTCCTATGTTTTCAGCAGGAAAAAATTCTGGCGTTTTTTTTTCCCCTGCAAGCCCAAAAAACAAAACTGGGCCCTTACTGTAAAAAGCACCAGTCAGATCAGTTGGGAAAGTATAGGAAGACCACTGATGAAAAACCAAAACAAAAAGCCTTTTTGAAGGTCCCTCAGTTTTTTAAAAAAAAAAGCAATGGAATGAAAAAACACTCTTTAAAAATCCAGGAGGGAAAAAGCCAAAAAATTTTTCAAAAGCTGCGATTGAAAAAAAAACCTTTCACTGAAAAATATCTACTGCAAAAAAATTAAAAAACAGGGTGGAAAAAAACAATACTTGTCCCCCAAAGCATTTCAGGGAAAGAAAAAAGTTACTTTTAGGGCAAACGCAGGGGAAAATCCTCCCGGAATTTTTTCCCGAAAGTTTGGGGAAAAAAAAAAGACCCCCAAAAACAAAACCAAAAACAACAATTTTCAACAACAACACAAAAAATTACCTTTAAACAGCGCCCTTTTTCCCTTGACAGACATCAAAACCAAGGATTTCACAAAAGATGATTTTCCCCTCAAGTTCTGACATGGCAAAACCCGGAAAAATGTCGAATTTTCCCCATCATCGTGACACGTAAAAAAGACCCAAAAATTGATTTTCCCCCATTTTTCAGTTGGGGTAGGGGTGTAAATTCAAACCCCCTTTTTGGCTCCAGATATCTTGTGGAAACCCAATTTAACAAACTTGGGGGGTTTTCCTTTTATCCAGGGGGGAGGGGAAATAAAAAAAGTTTAGCCTGGGGTAAAACTTTTGCCCATGGGGGCTTTACCTTTAACCAGCCCGTGATCTGTTTGTTGCAAAAACCCTCCCCCCATTAAAGGCACTGGGACATTTCATTACAGGGGGAATTGCTGCTGCACTCCTGCCATTTGAACAAACAGGGGCCCCCCAAACAAGATATTACCCGCAAAGCTGATAGGTGGAAAAATCCCCCTTTGGGGGGATTTCCCAAACAAAATATTCAGTTTGTCCCCCCTCAGGGTAAAATAAAGTTTTAGTCTTCTTTAAACAACCACAGTGGTGTCCCAAAAACCTTTCCCGGGGCCTTCCGGAGAAAGTAGTGTGGCCACTGGGGCTGGGCCCCCCACCAGGCCCGGCAAAAAAACCTCTGCAGGCAGAGTGTGATGGGCCCCAATTTAGAATGCAACGCTTCACCTTCCCACCCAGTGGGGGGAAAGGAAACCCCCCCTGGGACAGGGGCGGGGTTTCACAAACCCCTTCACTTCTTTTCAGATTGGGAACCTGAAAATTTAAAAGGTGTTTCTAGGGTCACCCTTTTTGGTGGAACCAGGATCATTTTTGCCAGTGAACCAGATGACACTCTCTGCCCAGGTCCCTGGGGCTTAGAAAGGGAGATGAGAAATTTCTGGGGTTTTTAAACGACTAAGCAGGAACTGGTCTTTACGTGGGTGGAAATGATATTTGCACCTGGTGCCACTGAGCCTCACATTTAAAAGGGGGAAAGAAAGGGCCAAAACTGTTTGGGGGCTTTTTCCCATTAAATGCTGTTTTGAATGTAGTCTTTGCAACCAAGGCTTCAAAAAATTCTCTTGAAAAACGTCATGGAAAAGGGGAAAAAGAACCACAGTGGCGATGTTGGAGAAAAAGAAATCCAATCATCCCTTAAGCATGAAAGACCCAAAGAAATAAACATGTCATTTTATTGGGGGCGAGGAAATGAGGGGAAAAAAACCACCCAAACCCAAATGGAATTTGTCTGCATTTAAGCAAAAAATGTAGTTTTTTTTGAAAATATACTCATATTTTAAAATTTTTTTAAATGCGGGAAAATCTTGTAAAGCAAAAAAAATCCTAGCATTTTCATTCTTTTCCCAACCCCCCCCCCCCCCCCCCCCCCGTCCTAAAACAACATATTTTTAAATTTTTAACTCTTTTCCACTCTCTCTCACACACACACCCCACACAAACAAAACACACACACACACACACACCCACACCCCGCACGAAACGCGCGCCACCATACCCCCTCGCGAAACTTGCTTAGGGGGGGTAAGGGAGATGTCTTTTAAAAAGGGTAAGGAAACATTTTGGGAGATGTAACTGTGGGGGGAAGATCCGCCCAGAAATAAATGTTTTTTGAGGCGGGATGTGAAATTTACCCAACCTCTAGGTTTTGGGCGAAGTGACAAGAGAATCTTTCCCAAATGGGAAAAAAAAAGAGTAACGGCCAAGAGTAAAAATTTTTGATTTTTGGGTGTTTAAACTTTGGGTGGAAGCAATTTTTTGCAAAATAATTTATATATTTTATTGACTATAAAAATGCTTTTTTTCACATTTTTTGAAGCAAAGGGTTTGTCCCCCCCAAACCCCCCCCCCCCCCCCCCCCCCCCCCCCCCCCGCCCCAAATCTTTTGAAATAAAATTGCAATAGTAAAAATTTTTTTCAAAAGCACACATACTCACACACGGTTAACTTTAGCAAGGGGGATGGGACAAAGGGTTAGTGACGGGGTTTTTTAAAAAAAAAGGGGGGGGTTTTTTTTTAAAAAATTTTTTTTGGGGGGGAAAAAAAACCAAATTTTTGGGGGAAAAAGGGAAACCCCCCCCCAAAAAAAAGGGGGGCCCAAAGGGGGGGAAAAATTTTTAAAAATTTGGGGGGGGGGGGGGGGAAAAAAAAAAACGGGATGGAGGGGGGGAGGCTGGTAGGGGGGGGGGGGGAGGGGTTTTTTAACCCCCTTTCCCTTTTCCCCCCAGAGTTGTGTAAAAAGAAAACCTTTTTTAAAAATTTTTTCCCCAAAAGTAGTCCCAAAATTTTTTTAAAAAGGGGGAAAAAACCAAAAAAATTTTTTCTTTTTTTTGGGGTTTTTATTAAAAATTTCCCCCCCCCCTTAAAAAAAAAAAAAAAAAAAATTTTTTAAAAAAAAAAAAAGGGAAAAAAAAATTTTTAATTTTTTTCCCAAAAATTTTTTTTAAAATTTTTTTTTTTAAAAAAAAAAAATTCCCAAAAAAAAAGGGAAAAAAAAATTTTTTTTTAAAAAAGGAAAAAAAGGGGGAAAAAAAAAAAAACCCCCCAAATTTTTTTGGAAAGGGGGGGGGGGGGGCCCCCCCAAAAAAAAAAGGGTTTAAATTTAAACCCCCTTTTTTTTAAAAAGTTTAAAAAAAAACCTTTTTTTAAAAAATTTTTCCCCCCCCCAAAAAATTTTCCCCCCCTTTTTTTCCAAAGGCAAAAGCTAAAAATTTTGGGGGTTTTTTTTTTAAAAAAAACCCCCCCAAAAATTTTTTGGGGTTTTTTTGGGGGGGGGGGGGTTTTTTTTTTTAAATTAGGGGGAAGGGGGGGGGGGTTTTAAAAAAGGGGAAAATTTTTTTTTAAAGAAAAAAAAAAATTTTTTTAAAAAAAAAAAAAAAGGGGAAAAAAAAGGGGGGGGGGGGGGGGGGGGGGGGGGGGGGGGGGGGGGGGGGGGGGGGGGGGGGGGGGGGGGGGGGGGAAAAAACCCCCAAAAAAGCCCTTTCCCCCAAAAAAAACCCCCACACCCCCAAAAAAAAAAACCCCCCCCCCCAAAAAAAAAATTCCCGGGGGGCCCCCCCCCCCCAAAAAAAAACCTTGTTAAAGAAGGGGGAAAATTCCCATAAAACAATTTTTTTTCAGTTTGGTTTTCATTACTAATCTATCCTGCTCCGCACCTCTAGAAATCGCCATTTGCATGAAGTCTGCTATGGGTGCTCACACAAAAGTGGTTACCCAGTAGGCGCTCAATTTAAAGTAATTTGAAGGTTTCCCTCCTTATTTCTAACCTTTTATGACAAAACTGGCTCAGATTTTAAACTCTTTATGACAATCCACGTAAAAGAACAGAGCTGTAAAAAATGATCCCAAATTAAAGTCATGACAGTTCTTTTAAGGCAAAGGGGGGAAGTGAGAAGTGAACACACCGCCAACACTTGGGTCAAGTTAGGCCCAGTGGCTTCGGGGTTAGGGCAACCAGACTTACTAGGGCAAACCGACAGTGTCAAATTGTCCATTTCCCAGGAGTGTTTGCGTACTTAATTGTTTACCACTTCTCCCGGGCACAGAGTCATTTTTCCCACGAGAATATTGTTCACATGGTCCTAAGTCTATGTATTCAAACTGGCTCTCGTCCACTCTCTAAGACACCTAGAAAATCTTGGCAGTTTTTTTATATAGAGATGTCCCCCCAATATTTCGGTTTTCCCGCCTTCCTCAGGGGTCGGAGGGGGGGGGGGGGTGGTGGGTGTTTATAATGACGTAATGGAATGACGTCACTGAAGTAACGTCATTGTGAAATTTTTGTTATGATATCGCAAGTGAAACATCATACTGAGAACAATGTTACACAGACACAGACAGGTGAGAGAGAGAGAGAGAGAGGGGGGGGGGGGGGAGGGGGGGGGGGGGGGGGGGGGGGGGGGGGGGGGGGGGGGGGGAAAAACCATACACGCACGCAGATATGCACGCATTTTACACGGTATGCACACACACCCCCACAACACACACACACACACTTCCGAGGAGACTATAAACCGGAGGTCCCCCGTGCGGGGCGAGCACGCATAACATCCGTGCACACCCCAAAAACCCTGTTTTCCTTTTTTCGGAAGATAGGTAATTGTGTGCCGGTAGAAATGGATGTCATAATTTACAAAGCCGCATACACACGGGAACTGGATGCAAAAAAAAGCACACGAGTGCCCATTCAAATCATTCTGGAAACAAAGGATTAAATAATAAAAATAATAAACACACACACACACACACACACAAGTTAGGTATTTTGGGGGATTGTTCAAAGCAATTTTGCCAGGTAGTGGAGTGTGGTCAGGATGGCAAGCTCAACTGTCACGGTGTTGAGGCCTTCAGGGGCGTCAGTCTGCAACTTGTGTCTCCAGAAACGTTCTCGGCGGAGTCCCGGCCTTGTGGGTCTGCCCGTTCTCACCTGTTCATCACCTGGCAAATTCACGTTGCTGAGAGAGTGTCGCGCCTGATTGAAGTGTTGGGTCACTCTTGTGCCGGTTTTCTGGTGATGTCACTGCCGTGAAGGTACAGCCCGGTTTTCACGGCGTTTTTGGTTTCGCCAACGTACTGGAGTCCACAGAGGTTGCAGCTGGCAATAAAAAGAATGTTTTTGCTGCTACAAGAGAAGGCGTCTCTGATGGGGAATCTCTCACCAGTAGTGAAACTGGTGAAGAGACTACCCTCTAGTAGGTGTCCCTGCAGGGGGCACATTTGTTGGTGCAGCAGAAACATCCACGACTGCCAGGTGTTGCTTTTAATAGGAGGCAGGACAGATGGCATGAGCTGTTCCCTAACTCCTGCATTTTCTCTCCTTTTCCCCCCCCACAGGAGCTTCGGGAACTGCCTTCTTTATTCTGGCACTACAGTGTAAGGAAGGCAGATTGTCCTGGAACCATTTCGGATGGGAGGGTTCCGTGATGACTACAGGAGCTCTGCTGCTGATGTTTCTTGTGGTGTCATTGAGGGTAGCCTGGCATGGAGTGGTTTTTTGCCCGTGTTTAGCGGCCATGATGATGGTGAATAATAATGCTACATACATACACACGCACAGACAGGCATGCATGCTGTATACATACATACATACACATACAGGCATGCATGCAAAATACATACCATACATACATACCTACGTACGCACAGCAAAACATACATGCATGCACACACACATACATCACACATACATACATACGGTCAAGATGGCGACTACCAGACGTTAAGCGATTTTCTAGTAAACACAGAGATCTGGTGAAGTGGTGATTGTGCATGAAATGTCACGAAAAAAGAAAGGATGTGACACGAAATTTTACGCTGTGACTAAAGGGAGAACGGTTGGAATCTTCACGACTTGGAATGAGGCGAGTACATCAGTTTTAGGCTACCCGGGGGCAGCCCCCTAAAGTTATGACAGCTTAGAAAAAGCATTGAAGCAATGAAACAATCAGGGATTAGATGTCCGCCAGTGTATGGTTATAGTAGAGATGAAAATGACAAAAACAAAGAAGAAGATGATGATGATGAATGCAGAGCTGATGAAGAATGCGACAGCACAGAAGAAACGGACAGAAAACACGTACTGACTGCAAATGAACAGACATGCATATGTAGCAGACAATTTGAAGGAAAAACCTTAAAGTGCAGTGAGTGTAACAGGAAGATCCATTGGGCCTGTACCTCACTCCCTAAATACCAGATTTGTATTTTTGCCAGATCTACAAGAATATACACATGCAGATCTGTCCGAAGCAAAATTTGGTCTGAACAAGTACTGGAGGAAATCGATAGACAGGCAGACCTGACAAATGACGCAAATCAAGAAATGACGTCACTCATCGAAAAAAAGTCATGCGCAAATGATGACAAAATCATCTTAGAAGCCAAAGTCACAGAAAGGCAATGGTCTGTAACCTAGAAAAGGCAGTGAGCACACTAGCAGAGCACATGTACTCATCATTCAATGAATTGAAAGAACAATACAGACCATGGTACTACTCAGAACCTCAAAACATCAATGCGGCAGTCTGTGAAAAAGAATTACGCAAATCATCAGCAAACAAAACGCCGAAAAGTAATGACAGTCAAAAAAGAAAACGAAGAACTTCAAAGAAAACTATCAAACAAAAATCAAAACAAGACAGCACGAAAAAGATTGCGAACAACGAGAACCCCAGAACTACCTTGTCGGAAAGTATACCGATGACATTTCCAGAAAACAGCCTCCCTCTACTAGATATATGCCATGACGAAACCAAACAAGAAGATATGAATTGTGTCACAGATGACGATGGTACTCTGAGCTCAAGTACTGAAGAAGAAGAATTCGATGATAAAAATGTCAATGAAAACATGACTTCAGGCAGTCTTCCGTATGTTCTGATGTTATATGACTCTGTATTGGATGGTATTGACGCTGAGCGATTAGGAAGCTCATACGGACTTGCCATCAAGAAGAAAAATATATACACAATAAATGACTGTCAAAAAGAAATGGAAAAAATCAAGTTGACCCCTGAAGTAATACTAATAATAATAATAATAATGTATGGAATTTATATAGCGCCAAATCTTGTAAAACAAACAAATCGAAGCGCTTGCACTCAAATCATTTACGCGCATGCAACTTTCCTCAAATATAATAAAGAACATATTCAAATTTATGCACGTGTATGTACACACACACACACACACACACACACACACACACACACACCCCCACACACACACCGCGAACACACTTAGGAGATGAAGAATGCTGTTGAAAAGTAGAGACGGATATGAGGGGGAAGTGTCAGGTAGGAATAAAGTGTGTTTTGAGGCTGGATTTGAAGGTATCAAGTGAAGGTTTTTGGCGAAGTGAAAGAGGGAGGTCATTCCACGTGGACGGACCAGAAACAGAAAAAGATCGACAGCCAACAGTGTTTGTTTGAATCTGGGTGTTCGAAAGCACAAAGTATCTGCGGCTGAACGAAGGGGAACGGGATGGAGTGTACATGTGAAGACAGTTACAAAGATAAGATGGTGCAGATTTGTGGAGACATTTGAAACAGAGGGTATTGATCTTATACTTCAGTCTTTGTGAGACTGGCAGCCAGTGAAGAGATCGCAGAAGAGGAGTGATGTGTTCGGATCTTTTCTTTCTTAGGACCAGTCGAGCTGCAGAGTTTTGTATGCGTTGAAGAGAGTGGATGGATGATGCTGGTAGGCCAGCCAGAAGAGAAATTACAGTAGTCTAAACGTGAAAGAATGAGAGATGTGACGAGCTTGGAAGTTGCATCAGTGGACAGGTACTTGCGAATCGCACTTATGCGCCGTAATTGATAGTAGCAAGACTGGCAGGTCTGGGTAATGAATTTTTTTCATATTGAGTGTGTTGTCAAGAACTACACCTAGATACTTCACAGAGTTGGACAAAGGAACTGACGCACTGCCGAATTGTATTGATGTTGTTGTGATGGAGGAAAGTTTATGTTGGGTCCCTATGAGCATGGCTTCGGTTTTATCGGCATTAAGTTGTAACTTGTTCTGAGTCATCCAGTTTGAATGTCTTGAAGGCAGTAGGACATATTTGTCAGGAGGAAGGCAAGTTTTCAACAGTATCACTGCACTGAAGCTGAGTGTCATCGGCATAGAAATGATGATCAATATGGTGGTTGTTATTATATGTGAGAGTGGAGCAGTGTAGAGAGTAAAGAGAACGGGGCCCAGGACTGATCCCTGTGGAACTCCACATTCCATTTTGACAGATTTTGATTGAATTTTGTTTACAATAACTTTCTGGAATCTGTCTGTGAGGTATGAAGTAAACCAGGTGAGGGCAGTGCCATTGATACCAAACGTATTTTGGAGGCGAGAAAGAAGAATTGAGTGATCTATAGTGTCGAAGGCTGCAGTAAATCAAGAAGAGTGAGGAGGGAGATTTTTCCTGCATCAGAAGCAAGTAGAAGTGTATCTAAAGTATGGACTAGGGTGGTTTCGGTGCTGTGGTTGGGCGATAGGCAGATTGAAAAGGGGGAAGGAGATCATTGGAATGAAGGTGACTGTTGAGCTGTTTGAGAACAACTTTTTCTAGTACTTTAGAGACAAAGGGTAAGTTTGAGACAGGTCTATAATTCTTCAGAATGTTGGGATCGAGGTCGTGCTTTTTCAGTAGAGTGTGACTATTGCGGTTTTAAGAGCTTGTGGAAAATGTCCTGACAGAAGAGATGAGTTTACTATTTTAGTGATAATAGGTACAAGTTGTGGAAGGCATTGTGAGAAACAGGAGCAGGTATGGGATCGAGGTCGCATGATTTTATAGTCATTTCCTTCAGAATTGTCATGATTTCTTTTTCACTTGTGGAACAGAAGAAAAGAGAGGAGTGCCAGTGAACTGGGGATCAGGAGGTGCAGGCTGGAAATGAGTCTGATCCAGTCTGGAGCGTATGTTGTGGACTTTGTCTGAAAAGAAGGCAGAAAAGATAGATGGAAGTTCAGACAGGCTGTGGGTGGTAGGCAAGGAGTTGTTTTTGCAGACCCAAGGAATTTGAGGTGAGGGAAAAAAGAGATTTTATGGATGTAGCGCAGAGAATTTGGGAGAGTAGTATTCTGTCTTTGCTGAATGGATTAAGAGTTTGACTTTGTTTATTTGTTTTCGGAAAAGCTGTTTGTTGATTTCGGTTTTTGATTTCCGCCACTGCCGTTCTAGTTGCCGGCGTTTGCGCTTCGCTATCAGGATGTCTTGGGTATACCATGGCGCACAGGGTCTGTCAGGTAGGAGATGGTCAGTAGGAGGTGCATGCTCATCAAGCAATTGGCGGAGAACAGTGTTATAGTATTCAGAGAGGTCAGTGTGGTCAGAGGTACTAATTCACTGTGGTTTGAACAACTTGAAGAACGAAACAGCAAAAACAGCAAGTCAGAAAATGACACAGGTGGTCAAAAAAATCAATGAGGAATTCAAAGACACACAAATAGTTATCAGCCAGACCATTTCTACAACCGAAAAAGACTTGAAGCTAAAAGAAAAATATTCAACGCTTTTGTGTATGGTGATTTGTTCCACCTTGACAATATCTCTTTCATCGACCACACCCTGAACCCCCAAAACAGAGCCCTGTTCCGGGACACCACCCATCCCTCAGCACGAGGCTGTGGAATACCGGCAGGCAGCATAGGTCGACACCTGCACGCACGGTGCTGGGCAGTCAAAAAACATAAACCACGACCAAAATTCGGCAAGAAATTTGAAATACAGAAAAGAGAAATTGGATGGCAGACTGAAAGACAACAGAGACAGTACCTGAAAGAAAAACGACCAAATGATGTTCAAATAATGCATTCGAACAATGCAGACAGATAACTGTGACCAACAACAATCAGCAAATGACAAAAAGAATTGGATAGGCCAATGGAACAAATACAGAACTCAAGAAAATGTGAATGATGAGCCATTTCACCAGAACGGGACAAGAAATGCGACACATCAAAGATACACTGCTTGGATGGAAACGGACGACAATGGAGAAGACGCACACAGCATGGAGACAGAAGACATGGAATAACCAGACATCACGACCGTGGACTGACAGATGGGGCATCAGTGGCTACAGACAACGTCAACAAGAAGGAACCAACAAGGATGGAGAGGTGACAGGGAAGGTGGTGTGAAGGACTGGACGAGCAACACATGGCACTACAACACTGACTGGAAGTACGACCATGACGACAGAAAGGAGGAAGATGAACTGACGTGGAGACCACAAGGTTACTACCACCTGCATAGACGGGAACAAAACTGGAGACCATATCAATACCATGACTGGAGAAATTCAAAATGAAATGTGTAATCAAAGACTGGCACATACAGATATTAAGATAACATATACATCTATCACGTACATATATACAAATAATAGGAAACATGCAGATAGAGGCAACTCCCCCCCCCCCCCTTCCCCCTTCCAATACACATACATGCACCTTACCTCATGATACACACACTTACACACACATAGGCAACCTACCCACACTCCGTACACATATATATACACGCGCACATGCGCACTCACATACACAAACGCGCACGCAACATGCACGCACACGCGTTCAAACACACACACACACACACAACACACACCACACACACACACACACACACACACACACTACTTGAGTACCAGATACAAATAACAACAATGTGATGCCAGATGACACTACGTCATTTAAAAAAAAAAAAAATCTTTGATTTCAATTGTTGATCAAAGGTACTTAGCCCTGTACACTTTCGATGGCGTAAATAGATCTACTTACTTGTATAGAATAAACAAGTCCAAGAGATGGTGAAATATAGAAAGTATGTAGGTTACACACACACACACACACACACACACGCACACGCACGCACGCACGCACGCACACACACACACGCGCACACACACACCAGTCTGGTACAATGATATTAACCCAAAGAAAGTCTGTCCCAGTTAAAGTCTTGAACACATGTTATCATTTAATATATCTGATTTTGTTTTTTCGGATATTATGGATAGATTTGTCAAGTTCTTTAATTAATAGTTAAAATATGAATACACTCTTAACGTAAAATTAATCTCTTGATTATGTAAATTTTAATGATTATGTAATTTGTTGCCGTTGTTGTTTTGGTATAGTAGACAGTTAAAACAATGATAAGAATGGAAACCATTTCTATAGTTAGAGATATTATAACGGAAAAGAAACAACTACAATTCATTAAAATGATATGCACATGGTTTGTTTACCACATTGAAAAGATCTCTGTGTTCACAATGATATTTAACAAATGAGTAAAACATGAGAATATTATCGTGGAATATTAGAAGTATCTATGGAAAAGTGGATGGAATTAATGTAAACAAACTAAATGACGTACACATAAAAGACATGTTGATATTATACGATGTAATAATTTTACAAGAAACACATTTAGATAAAAAATCTGTACCAGGATATATGTCAGTGCACTACTGCAGACCAAACAGAAATAGATCTGTCAGTGCTTCAGGAGGTATTTCAGTTTTCATTAAGGAAGATTATCGAAAAAGAATAAAATTGTTACCGCAAAATAGTTCAGATATTGTGTGGATGCAAATGATACAGGAAAACTCAATAAGATCATCAAACAAGAATATTTTTATAGGATGTGCATATATTCACCCGAATTTTCTTCTTTTGGAAAAGTTCATACACAGAAAATATGGGAAAATTTAGAACAAGACATAGAAAGTTTGTCTGAAAGAGGTCAGATAATACTGTGCGGATCTAAATGCGCGATCAGGAAGACTGACTGACTTTATAGAAATAGATCCAGAACCAAGTTATTACAATTTACCTGAAGAAAATGAATATGACCAATGCTATCAAGGCGCTCAATGGATAGAATTGTACACAAATATGGTAGACTTTTAGCTAATATTTGTACCGACAATCAATTATATATATTAAATGGCCGAACATTAGGAGATTTACAGGGTAGATTTACATGCTTTCAACCTCAAGGTGTAGTGTTGTGGATTATTTCATTTGTTCAAAATCATTTATGAAAGGTGAAGCATATGAAAGTTAGAGATTTAATGGAATACTCTGATCATTGTCCACTAGATTTAGATATAGATATACCAGATATAGACAAAACACGTTTTGCAGAGGTCTATCAAAATAGTAAGAGACACACAGGCAGAGTATATTACTAAAGATTCACCACAACAAACACGTTTTGTATGGGATACAAATTCCAAAGGACAATTTGAAAAGGCACTTCTACTACCAGCAATACAATCACACATAACACAAATAAAAACTGAAACAAATACAGTATTAAAACAAATAAAACAAAGTACAAAGCAGCCTGATTCCTCAAACGTCGTAAATGAATATTCCAGACAGCTGTCTGATATCTTTCTCAAAGTGGCACAATTAAGCTTGAAGACCAGAAAGTCAAAACCGGTAAGAAGAATTAAACACAATAAAAAATGGTTTGATTCGGAATGTAACAGTACAAGAAAAGAAGTAAAGTCTCTACTAAATGCAATGAATAGAACCCCGTATAAACCTGAACTTCGAGAAAAATACTTTATGAAAAGAAAACAATATAATCTTTAATAAAAAAGAAAAAGAAAATCTTCAAAAATTCACTGGTATCACAGCTACATGATGCCACTGACGAAGATCCGAGTATATTGTGGAAAACTTTACAAAAATTAAAAGAAAGTGAAGATGATGGATTAAAACATCATAATCATATTAGTAGCAGTAAATGGACTGAACACTTAAAAACACTTATTGGTAAAGAACCGCAAATAGATCCAGACCACAAAAAGCAAGTACAAATCAGGTTTAATGAATTAAAAGTATCTAATAACCCACTGCTAGATAAGCAAATTACAACAGAGGAAATTACAAAAACAATCAAAAAGCTGAAAAATAACAAATCGCCTGGAAAAGATGGAATCACAAACGAAATGATCAAATCAGTTTCATCTAATGTTATAGAGATAATGCGGAATATTTTCAAATTTAGTATTAGAAACGGGCATATATCCCTGTGACTGGAAAGTAGGTGTGAATGTCCCAATCTATAAGAACGGATGCATATACAACCCAGAAAACTGCAGAGGAATAACGTTGACAAAACACTATTGGAAAACTTGTTTGTCAAATACTGAACCATAGAATTTCTGAATATTTAGAAAATAACAATAGTATTGTCAGAGAACAAGCTGGTTTCAGAAAAGCATGCAGAACTACGGACCATATCTTCCTACTTAACAAATTAATAGATAGTGTACTGAAAGTAAAAACTAAAAGACTTTATTGCTGCTTTGTAGATTTCAGAAAGCGTTTGATAATGTGTGGCACGAGGTCTTCTTATAAAGTTAAACGAAATAGGAATAACAGGCAAAACTTTTAATGTCATTAAAAACATGTATTCAATGCAACAATATTATCAAAAATACGAGGCAAACACACAGATGAAATCATAGTCAGAAAAGGGTACATCAGGAAATAATTAAGTTCTACATTATTTAATGTATATGTCAATGATATAGTTCAATATACTGATGAGAAATATCGCATATATAACCGCAAAAGACAGAATTCCTTGTTTACTCTATGCGATGACCTGGCATGCTATCAACAACCAAAATAGGTCTTCAAACTAAACTGAACAACTGCAAGAATACTGTTCTAATTGGGGATTAAAGATAAACAAAATCAAAAACAAAGGGAATAGTCTTTTAACGAGAATCACCTCCTAAAATTCCAATTCATTTTAAATGTGGAGAGCATGTAATTGAAACAGTAGAAACTTATAAATATCTAGGTGTCGTTTTTCATCAGAACGGGAAATTTCAAGCAACACAAGAATATTTAGTAAAAACAAAGCAACAAAGCAATATACGCCTTTAAAAGAGCAATCATGGACAAAATTAAAGACTACATATAATGCGTTTATTCGACTCACTGATAACCCTGTTTTAACCTATGGTTTCCTTTTTGTTTAATGGGGAGACGAGTTTCATATTGAAACTGTTCAAGGCATGCTTATCCAATCAGTTTTTGTAGAGAATTTCCATGTAAATTTTGTAAACAAATGATAGGATCATAAAAAAGCATAGTACACCCACTTTGGGTGAATTAGGAGATTTCCACTGACCCTTAAAAATCATATGCCAGATATATCCTTTTGGATTCATATGACGAATCAAAACCAGACTCTTATATTAGAATAGTATACGATTATTTGTATCAGAATAATACATACGATAAATGGATAAACACAGTGAAAAGTTTCTGTACACAATTGGATTCAAACTGTCTAGAAGAACCAAAGCACTCTTAATGTTCATCGGTTGAGTTATGCGTTAGATAAAACTTGAGGACATGTAATAAAACATTTTGGATCTACAAAAGAAGAGTTGCAAAACTAAAATTTTATGATTTTGCTACCAAAGAATACAGATTGGAACCATACTTAGTAACTATGAAAACAAACTCATAAGAAGACATTTGTAAATTCGCACAAGCTGTCACAATTTAATGATAGAGAAAGGGAGACACCAAATATATCCAGAGAGGACAGAAATGTAGACACTGTAACAAAATTGAAGATGAATTTCATTTACTTGATGAATGCATTTTATATGATGAACTCAGAAATAATTTGTTATTAAAAATCAAAAGGAAAGACATCACTTTAGGACAAAATAGATAATAATTATAGTTGATGTTTGGGTGTCAAATAGTTACATGATTTAAATGCAATAAAATATTTGAATTGTTTTGAACTGAATCAAGTACATACAAAATATTGTACGTTCACAACATATACATACATACAACATACATATAGTACGTTCACACATATACATACTAAACATACTATGTACGTTCACACATATACATATAGACATACATACACACACATCCATCCATCTATTCATCCATACGTACGTACGTACATACTACATACATACATACATACATACATACATGGACAGTGGTCTAGAGGTAACGCGTCTGTCTAGAAAGCGAAAAGTCCGGGTCGGAAGTTTGCGGTGTTCCAATTCCGTTTGGAACCGAAACTTTTCCCCCATCCATTAGACCATGAGTGGGTCTGGGTGCTAGCTTTCGGATGAGACGATAAACCGAGGTCCCGGTGTTACAGACATTTTTTAGCGCACGTAAAAAAACCTACGGCAGCAACATGAGAGTCGTCCCGGCAAATCATTCAGAAAAAAGCCACTTTGATAGGGAAACAATACAGTTGCAGACAGAACAAGAAGAAAACAAATGGTGGCGCTGCTGTAGTGGTATACAATGAAATTTAAAAATAACATAAACATACTACTACAGCACATTGTATACATACATACATTACACTACATTAACACAGACAGACAGACAGAATGAACATGCATACACGCATAACACTGTATTTATAATAAAGCGGCGCTAGTTGGCATAAAACAATATACAAAATCAGGGATATCTTGCCACTATCTTTAAAAACGAAGTTAGCCAAGAAAGACGCCATATTTTTTTCGCGATAACTTTCAGTCTATAACAATCATTATGCTACAAACTTGTACACAAACATATGTATACATTGATTCAGACTTGTACACAATGGATATACATACAGATCCAAACTTGCACAAAAATAATGTATACATAGATTCAGACTTGTACACAATGGATATACATACAGATCGAAACTTGTACACAACAGGTAATAGATTCAAACTTGTACACAAACATATGTACATACATTCAAACGTGTACACAAACATGTACATACATTCAAACGTGTACACAACATATGTACATACATTCAAACGTGTACCAAAACATATGTACATACATTCAAACTGTACACAAACATATGTACATACATTCAAACTTGTACACAAACATAACATTCAAACTTGTACACAAACATATGTACATACATTCAAACTTGTACACAATCATATAGCATAGATTCAAACTTGTACACAAACATATGCATATAGATTCAAACTTGTACACAACATATGTCTACAGATTCAAACTTGTACACAAACATATGTATATAGATTCAAACTTGTACACAAACATATGTCTACAGATTCAAACTTGTACACTAAACATATGCATATAGATTCAAACTCGTACACAAACATATGTATATAGATTCAAACTTGTACACAATCATATGTATGCAGATCCAAATTGGTACACATGTATGCAGATTCAAACTTGTACACAAACATGCATACAGATCTAAACCTGTACACAAACATGCATACAGATCTAAACTTGTACGCAAACATGCATACAGATCTAAACTTGTACACAAACATGCATACAGATCTAAACTTGTACACAAACATGCATACAGATCTAAACTTGTACACAAACATGCATACAGATCTAAACTTGTACACAAACATGCATACAGATCTAAACTTGTACGCAAACATGCATACAGATCTAAACTTGTACACAAAGATATCGCTTTCTTCTCTAACTGGTTTGACAATGATCTTGTATATAATTATATCCATGTAACTATAGGTTGATCTGTAATGAATTCTGTCACGCATTTGAGGGCTTTCTCTTGCTCAAAGTGAAAGAATCCCGTGTTACGATGTAACAACGTCATAGGTCAGAGGAGTGGGCTCTACTGCAGAGTCAAACAAGTTGACAACAGAACATGGCTGTTTCCTCATACTGTCTTCCTGTACTCCTCGCTGAAGTTGGTGTGTTTATAGACTCTGTGTCTTCTGAACCGTTTTTGGTTTAGTGTTGAAAGATCTGGTCACGGTGTAAACTCAAATCACTTTCTCTCTTGTAGTTTACTTACTATACAGTGGACGCTGTCTGCATGCGCTTGAGAAAGAGTGCAGTAATATAATGGTCTAAGGGAAAAAACTGAGTCAATTGGTTGAGAGGTTAGGAAGGAGAGGCTTGTGTCCCTTCACTGGGTCTTCATGCCTCCGGTCATACACATGCAGAAGTCAATTTACATAAACACACACATACAGGTAGGCACCAAAAATGGGCCATTGTGCGCTGGTGAGAATGGATGACACGATTTACAAAGCCGCATACACATGGGGACTGGATGTAAAAAAAGCACGTCAGTGCTTATACCATTATTCTCAAAATAAAAGGAAATTATAAAATAGAAGAAAAATAAAGATAAAAGGTACGATGCAGGCACACTCAGCAATGCCCAAGTATCTGTCCACTGAGGCAACTTCCAAGCTCGTCACATCTCTCATTCTTTCACGTTTAGACTACTGTTATTTTGGCTGGCCTTCCAGCATCATCTATCCACTCTCTTCAACGCATACAAAACTCTGCAGCTCGACTGGTCCTAAGAAAGAAAAAATATGAACACATCACTCCTCTTCTGCCATCTCTTCACTGGCTGCCTGTCTCACAAAGACTGAAGTATAAGATCAATACCCTCTGTTTCAAATGTCTTCACAAATCTGCACCCTCTTATCTCTGTAACTGTCTTCACCTGTACACTCCATCCCGTTCCCTTCACTCAACTGCAGATACTTTGTGCTTTCGAACACCCAGATTCAAACAAACCACAGTTGGCTGTTGCTCTTTCTCTGTTTCTGGTCCATCCACCTGGAATGATCTCCCTCTTTAACTTCGCCAAAAGCCTTCACTTGATACCTTCAAATCCAGCCTCAAAACACTCTTATTTCCTACCTGACGTTTTCCCCTCATATCTGTTCCTACTTTTCAACAGCATCCTTCACCTCCTTCATCACCACCTAAGTGTTTGTGTGTGTGTGTGTGTGTGTGTGTGTGTGTGTGTGTGTGTGGTGTGTGCATAAGTTTGAAATGTTTTATGTTATTTTAGGAAAGTTGCATGCGTGTAAATGATTTGAGTGCAAGCGCTTCGATTTGTTTGTTTTACAATATTCAGCGCTGTATAAATTCCATATATTATTATTATTGTTATTACTCAGATGACACGAGACATTGACAGAAGCACAGAGAGAGAGAGAGATGGGGGGGGGGGGGGGGGGGGGGGGGGGAGAGAGACAGAGACAGAGAGACAAAGAGAGACAGAGAGAGACAGGAGGGTGTTCATTCATAAAGGCCACAGCCCCATTGGAATGGAATCCCATACAGCTGATTCTTAATAATAATAATAATGTATGGAATTTATATAGCGCTGAATCTTGTAAAGCAACAAATCAAAGCGCTCAGATTTTATTTCATACCACTTTAAGTCACGGCAGATTTCTCTCCGTGAAATTCGGGCTGCTCTCCCCGGGGAGAGCGGGAGAACGCGTCGCCACTTAGCGCTGCGCCACCCTTTCACCCTTTTTTTTCTGCAGCTGTATTTGTTTCCCTATCAGAGTGGCTTTTTTCTAAGAATTTTGCCAGGGACAACTCTCTTGTTGCCGTGGGTTTTTTTACGTGCGCTAAATAATTACGTGTAACACACGGGACCTCGGTTTATCGTCTCATCCGAAAGACTAGCGCCCAGACCACCACTCATGGTCTAATGGATGGGGGAAAAATTTCCGGTCAAAACGGGGTACGAACCGCCGCACACTTCAGACCCGGACTTTTCGCTTTCTAGACAGGCGCGTTACCTCTAGACCACCGATCCACCAAAGATTCTTCCACACAAATTCAAAACCACTTTCCTACACTGTCACACCTGCACCAGAAACACAGCTGGTTTGACCTCTGACATGTGTATATATCTATTTTTTTTGTAGAGGACAATGGAATAAGCACTCATGTGCTATTTTTCATCTAGTCCCCGTGTGTATGCAGTTTTGTCAATTTTGTCATCACTTCCCACCGCACACAATGGCCTACTCTTCCGAAAAGCTGAACGGATTTTAACGTGTGCGGAAGATGTTCTGCGTGCGTTTGCACACGGGACCTCGGTTTATAGTCTCATCCGAAGGACTGATAGAAAGGTTAGGAAAGAGGTCAAGACACACTTATCTGACCCAACTCTGCCAGCATGTTGTCAGCCTGACGTGGCAATGTGTGTGGCTCCATCAGTTCATACTGTTATCCAACAGCCAACACTATGGAACACAGGTATAATTATAGGAGACCTGTTTGTCTCTCAGTCGACTAGATCATTGGTGGTTTGCAATGAAACCTGTTCAGTGCATACAGGTACATCATTTCCACCTGTACAGCATCCCATAGTTCTGCACTGTACTGTACCATCCCTGAATAAGATGTTGGTGATCCACTATCTTTAAAAGCAACATCAATGAATTTTTTATTTTAAAACCAAGACTTCTAAATACAGGTAATGCATGTTTCGCTCTGCTTGCAAGGTTTTTGCATGCAAAAGTAAAAATGCAAAGGAGTTGAAAAATAAATTCCTGGGCATTCATAAGCTTTCACTACAGGCATACCACTTCCATTGTATGTCCAACGAGAGAGAGAGAGAGAGAGAGAGAGAGAGAGAGGCTTGTTTGTGTCAGTAATTTTTAAAAAAATTCCAGTGGGACATTAAATAAGTAATACATTTGATTTTTTTTTAATCATCCGGCCATGATGCATATTGATAATTTGTTCAAGTAATGATTTCTTTTCCCCAGAAAGAAACATCTGTTGTCCACAGCCCAAAGTGTGACGTGGTGGGTTGTTTGAAGTAGGAGGGGCGGTGTTTTGCTACCTTTCTTGATGACATCACGGCTGTCTAGCGGACAAAGCGTTTGACGTCAGTAATTATGCAAGCCCAGGTGAACCTTGCACCGTGAGTATGCTTGAGTTAGTTGTTGGCATCAGTAGCACACCTACATTTGTCTTTTCATACAGTCTGTGACAAGTTTTAGTATGGGGAGCAGGTACATGGTGGACACTGCAATGGACAGAGCACGTCCATTCTGCCCTGCTGTTGGCCTTGTTTCTTAACAGTGTTTTGTGGTTATACATTGACGTGTTCACTGTCCATTGTTACCTGTTGTTTTTAGGTCACCTGGACGATGAGAAGAACGGCTGTGTTGAGGTGGGTTTTGTTGCTAGTTTTGATAAGGTATTTTTTCTTTTTTGCTTCATAGATTAAAATGATTTAGATTTTTTTTCCAGATAAGCTGTGTTGGATATTTGAAGGGACTAGATACTGTTGGTTTTGAAAGTGAGGTGAATGTTGTTACAGTGGCTGAAATTGAAGAGGAGGACGACAGCCCTGACCAATATGGCCGCCATGGTTGGAGGGCTGTAAACATGGTGGAAGTTACTGGAATGAAATGAGGTCATCGTGACACTGAAGTTTTATTTGTGAGGAAAACCTTCATATCTTTATTTATTTATTTTATTTTAAATTTTAATTAATTCTTTTATATCAAGGATTATGGAATAAGCACTTATATGCCTTTTTAACATCCTGTGTGTATGTGGTTTTGTAAAATCTGTCATCTGTTCCCACGGGCACACAATGGCCTACTCTTACAAAAAAGGGGAACAGGGTTTAACGTGTGCGCAAGATGTGCGTTCGCACAGGGGTCTTGGTTTATGGTATCATCTGAAGGACTTTTAGGGAGAGTAGAGTCTGCACTGATGTTAACTCAGGGGAAAATATCCCCTTGAACGGGAATTGAATCTGGGTGGTCAGATTGGAGTGCAATGTTCTAACCACTGGGCCATCCCGCCCCCTTCAGGCAGTCAGCAACAGTCAGGCTGACTGTCGGGTATTGACCGTTTCTGGGCCACATCCCCAGGTTCCCCCATGGTCAGGTCTTGGGTATGTGACGTCTGTACCCACCCTGAAGGTAGCTGCATTCCGACTTTGGGATGCATGCTGGGTATGTTCGAGTTTTTGTAACCCACCAAAGGCTGACATGAACGAGGATTCTTTAACGTGCATATGTGACCTTGTGTATGTGCATATACGTGACGGGAATTAAGGCACTGGAACCCCTGTAGGGATGCCGGGGTGCATGTCAGTATAAACAGCATCCCCACCTTCTGGAAATTTTGTGCTAGATATTTCCTCTTTTCTATCCTTCCTTTCGTTTCTGCCTTGTTCCTTTTCTTCCTGTCACCACCTCCTTCTTGTCTGTTTTCTGCCTTCTTGGTCCATTCTCCTGCCCTTTTTTTCCCCCACAAAGACTTTAAAGTGCTGGGCCTGACTTGTCGGGGGGCTTAACGGCAGCGTAACGCATTTTCGCTCATAAGACGGACAACAATCGTTGCTGGCTGAGCGTTCGACGAAGAAGAAGAAAGGCACTGGCAGGTCTGCACTTGAAGTTGACCTGGGAGATGGTAAAAATCTCTACCCTTCATTTATCAAAAGTTGCCGAGATTCGAACCCACGACTTCATGGACCCGTGGGATTGAAGTCAATGGTCTTGACCACTCGGCTACAGCGTCCGTCACTTTCACCGCCAGTCCCTGGTTTGTTTCAGGGCTGTGTAGCACAAGGCGGGTTGGACTGGCTTGACCACTTAAGGACTTTCTTTTAGGGTCACTTTGGGACACAGAATGTACATTTCCTTTCCAAGAGGAAGTCAACACACCAACGCCCACACACACACACACACACGCACACACACACACGCACACACACACAAATCCTTCGGATGAAACTATAAACCGAGGACCCGTGTTCGAACGCATGCAGAACATCTTGCGCACACGTTAAATCCTGTTCCACTTTTCGGAAGAGTAGGCCATTGTGTGCCGGTGGAAATAGATGACAAAATTTACAAAATCGCATACACACGGGAACTATATGTAAAAAAAGCACATGGGTGCCTATTCCATTATCCTCGATATAAAAGAATAAATAAATAATAAATAAACGCACATATTGTTGAGCTGCACGTGCAGATAGCAATCGTGTTGGATACGGCTGGGTGAACACACTTGAGAGAGAATTGTCTTTAAAGCGACTGATGGCATAAACAAGCTTTTTGTCTTTTTTACAACCAGCCCTCTGGGCACAGAAAAACAAATAAATTATGCAAAACATTTTTTCCATGGAGCGAGAGAGAGAGAGGAAGAGAGAGAGAATGAATTTTATTTAAGGTAACGGCATAAGCAAACTTTTTTTTTTTAAACAACCAGCCCTCTGCCTTAAAAAACCGCCCAGGTAAATTACACAAAATATGTTTTCCATGAAGAGAGAGAGCGAGAGAGAGAGAGAGAGAGAGAGGGAGAGAGAGGGAGGGAGGGAGAGCGAGCGTGTAGGGCGAGGCTGTGTGGGCAGGACAGCTGGTTGCTGTGCACGTGCTGGTCAGCTGCACAGTGTGTGGAATGAATGGTAGAGGAACTGATGTAGGGGATGGTCAGTCTGTCTGTCTGTCTGTCTCTCTCTCTCTGTCTCTGTCTCTGTCTCTCTCCACACACACAAACAAAATGTACGTATATATATTATATATATGTCTATATATGTCACACTATATATCTATCCATCTATCTTTATATCTGTATCTATCTATCTATCTATATCTATACACACACACACACACATACACACATATATATATATATACATATATATATATATATATTATATATATATATATATATATATATATATATATATATATAATATATATGAGGCCGTAGATCGGGGTGGGAGATCGGAAAAAGAAAAATTGAAGCCGTAGATCACACCTCCAGACCCGCCCAGACACAATGAGGCCGTAGATTTCCCGCTTGAGGCCGTAGATCATATCCCGTCTTAACCGCCTTTTTCCTAGGAAAGACTAGCACCCTGGCCCCCATTCCTGACTTGTCGGATAGAGTGGAATGCCTCGCTGTAGTGCCTGCATGTGAGTGTTGGCAGGAGGTTGTGGAGCGGCGCTGGCCCCGGGGTGTTGTGTGTCACAAGTCGGCCAGCCCCATCCCCTTCCACAGCCGATCACAGGCAACTACTAGTGAGGAGCGGACAGCGCGCGCTGCTGTCTGACGCCTCGAGCAAGGAGACGGGACGCTCGTGCACGGCAAACACGGGCCGAGA
This sequence comes from Rapana venosa, assembly GCA_028751875.1. Taxonomy (NCBI): domain Eukaryota; kingdom Metazoa; phylum Mollusca; class Gastropoda; order Neogastropoda; family Muricidae; genus Rapana; species Rapana venosa. Next base: position 4,445,244 of record CM054164.1, read on the forward strand.
CGGGAAACGCGGATGACGGAGACAAAACAGGTAGGTGGGCGGAGAAGACTTGCACGAAAATGCGCGAACGAACGGTGGTGAAGCGTGGGAGGGATGCTTGCTTTGACTAACTTTGCTTTTTCCTTCCACTTGCACTCTGTGGTGTCGCGGGGAGATATAACTGTCTGTCTGCTGCAAGGCGGGTAGCTTTGACACGGAATCGCTCCAGCGTCGCCCGGGTCTACCTCTGGCCCTCGTGGCAGGGTACCTCAAGTTGTAAGCACGCAAGGCTGGCTGGCTGGTTTGGCGGCATCCGTGTTGGTTCGTTGTCGTTCAGTTGTCGTTCAGTTGTTGTTCAGTAAGGTGTAGGACGGACGTGGCTCCTACCATGTCCCTGATTGCCTCGTTTCTTGTCTCGTCTCTCCTGGTAGGAGGGATGCATGGGATGAGGAAAAGCGACAACGGGGAAGCGAAAGAGGGGTTAGAGGAAAGAGGGGTACATGGACACAGAGAAAAGCAGTTAAATGGGAAAGAAGCAGGGAGGTAGGTGGGCAGAAGAGTGAAGCAGGAAGAGTGGACGAGGAAGAGGAGAGGATTGGCTGGAGGGTCTGCTGCCGTCAGTTGGTCCTATGGAGTCGGTGTGACAGTCTGAACCAAATGTTTATCGCACAGCGGGTCTCCCTTCCCTCCCTCCCTCCCTCCCTCCCTGAGCGGCTCTTGGTCCTGGCAGAAGACAACGGTCAAGCAGGCGACGCTGTCGTCTGTCAAGTTGGGGTTCGTTTCTAACCTTGTCAGAGTGGAACAGGGCAAACTGTTAAACAAAACGTTGAAAAGGTGGCGAAATGTTAAAAGGTTGCACACACGCGCACAAGCACAAGGTTGCTGGAAGGTTTTATTATTTGGTCGTCGGAGGGGCAGCTGCTCTAGGGTTAGGAAGGCAGGATGCAGGTCCTGCTCCCAGTCTCCTAGAGCTTCTTGGACACTGGGGTCAGGCCAGGTCCTCTGGCCACGTGCAATGCTGGAAGGAAGGTTTGAGGCTGGTGGTGGTGGGCTGGGGGCCTGCTGTGTGTGACAGGACAGAAGCTGGAGGACACGGCTGAGAGCTGACCCTCCGTCACCAGCCACTGGAGGCGTTGTTGACATGGACAGAGGATCCGTTACGGGTGTGTGTTGCCCTGACTGTGCTGACCACACGGTGTGGGAGGCTGCTGAAGAGACGGCAGACAGACAGACAGACGGGGCAACAAGGAGACAGAAGGCCGACAGACAGACAGACGGGGCAGTGTGTGGTATGGCAGGGAGAGCAAGCGTGCTGATGGACAAAAGGGCACATGGCAGCAGTACACAACCAGGGGGCTATGTCATGACACAGACCGACAAAAGTCCTTCCCTGTCGGACACTAAACATGGTGGCTCATGTGCCAGGCCTGAGTGCCCTGTGTAACGGCAGCGGACAGACAGTGACTGGTTGTGACGGAGGCAGCAGTATAGAGGGCAGTCACTGGGGTTCCGCGGTAGTGCAGGGGTACCGTGCCGGCAGCCGTGGTGAACACAGGGAGCGAGCTCTTGGTCTGTCTGCAGGCTGACTGTCATCACGGCAGTCTGCTGGCGTGTGACTCGTTCCTCCATGGCAACTGTCTGCTGGAATGTCAACATGTCGCTACACTGGGGATGGGAACTTGTGATGGTGGGGGTGGTGGTAACAATGGTGCAGGTGTGGGGGTGACACAATGCAGGTGGTGTTGGGGGGTGGCAGTGATGATGATGACGAAGGTCCTGACCGGAAATCACGGGGTGAGGGAGCAGAAGGGGTGTGGTTTGGAGTTTTGGCCGTCTGATGCTGGGCAGGGGAGGTAAGGAAGACAGGGCAGGGGAGGTAAGGAAGACGAGCTATGGCCATCGTCATGGAATGAAGCAGAGAAAAGACTGATGGTAGGGGGGGGAGGGAGGTGAAGGAGGGGAGGAGGTGAAGGAGCCCCTCTGTGCAGTGTCGTGAAGTCACGGCAGATTTCTCCACGTGACATGCTGGCCGCTCTCCCCGGGGAGAGTGCGTCGCCACAAGAGCAGTGCCACTCATTTTCTTTTCCTTTGCACCTATAAAATTGAATGGCTGTTTTTCAAAATAATTTTGCCAGGGACCAACTCTCTGCGTTCTTTTCTGTGCACTAAATATTTTCTGGTTAAACACAGGACCTCAGGTTATTGTCTTATCTGAAAGACTAGCACCCTGACTACTGCTTATGGTCTGATGGATGGGAAAAAAGTTCTGGGTCCAAACGGGGATTGAACCACTGCACACTTGTGACTGGAACGTTTCACTGGCTAGGTAGGTGTGTTACCTGTAGACCACCGATCCAGGACGACTAATAATAACAATAATACGGGGACGGGATAGCTCGGTGGTCGGAGCACTCGCTTTTCCCCAGCCAAGTTAAACAGCGTCGAGCGTGGTTACCAGTTGGATGGGTGACCGTTTGCGCGCCTTGGCTTCAGTACAGTTCACCCAGCTGTAAATGGGTACCTGCCCTCTTTAGGGTCCGGGAAGGTAAAGCAGCGAGGGAGAGGAGATGGGCGCCGCCCTCAATATGCTGGCCCCTAGAGAAAGTAGGTCTCTGACGCCGCGCTCCCCTACGACCTTATAGGTTATGGGACTCCTTTACCTTACCCATTATATAGTGCTGAATGTTTTGAAGCGGACACACCAAAGGATGAGGCGAGTGCTGCCACTGTTGAGGGATCCTCTCGATTTTGCTTTGGTCATCGTCCTACATTTTGTCGATTCTCCTACCATGTTCGTTCAATTCCTTTGCGTCCTTTAAAGATTGTTGGAGTACTGGAATGAGAAGTCGTTTCGTTTTCACAAGAGGGGAGATGTATGGGGAAAGCGAGGAATCGTGGGTCTGGTGAAGATAGGGGTTGGAACTGGTGTGTTGAGTCAGCAAGTCGACTCCTCGGGTAACACTGACCAACAGGAGGTTGGGTCATGTTTGTGAGAGAAGGCAGGTCAGCCTGTGTTCCTGGATAACTGCTGGTGGACAACACCTGCTTTCTTTCTGCACTGAAGTGGACACCTGCTGGTGGTGGAGATGAACGAAGTGGTGGAGAGGCAGGGTGGTGTGCGGACAGGTCTGGCTGTTGGCAGTTGGCTCTTCAGCATCGATCAGCTGTGGCAGACAGGGGTGACGGTGCAGTGTCCAAGGTAGGGCTGGTTCTTCACGTGGAACAGGACAGTGTGGGAAAGGAGAGGAGTGACGTTAGCGGAGCGTGGGGGTTCTGGTCTGTGCTGTGACATCCTCCAGAAAAGAGGAGGGGGATGTTGTCAGTAGGCCTCCTGCAGACACAGGCGATGTTGTCAGTCTTGTCACTGTGTCTTGTCACTGACTTGTCACTGGGCACAGGAACAACTGGCGGCAGTGAGGCGAGGTGAGGTGGGGGAAGGCAGGGTGTGGATGGCTCTCGTTCCTGCTTTGGTGACAAGACTTCTCCCCCCCAACCCCCAATGAAGAGTTCACGTACCTCGGGAGCACTGTTAGGCATGACGGCGGAGCAGGCAGCGACATCAAGAACCGGATTAGCAAAGCAAGAAATGCTTATAGAAATCTGAACAATGTGTGGAAATCGTCCCAGTACAGCACCTGAACCAAACTAAGACTATACCAGAGCTGTGTACTTTCCACCCTTTTGTACGGCTCGGAGAGATGGAGAATGACTGAGAGTGACCTCGACAAACTATCCACATTCCACACGAAGAATCTCAGAAGAATCTTGCGCATCTTCTGGTCTGAGACCATCTCCAACCAAGAACTTTTTGCCCGTTGCAACCAGGAAAGCATGGACAACATCATCATGCATAGGCGATGGGGATGGATAGGGCATATCTGCCGTCGGGAACAGGGAAACATCGCCCGAACAGCCCTCCACTGGACACCAGAGGGAAAACGCAAACGAGGACGACCCAAGAACACTTGGCGTCGGACTGTCGAAACAGAGCTGAAGACCTTCCAACATACCTGGGGAACCATTCGGAAGCTGGCCCAGGACAGACAGGAGTGGAGAACATTTGTTGTTGCTGCCCTACGTGCCAATAAGGCACAAAGGCATTGACGATGATGACCCACCCCAATTCCTGCCCGCAGTGATGGACGGAGAGAAGGAAGGAAGGAAGGAAGGAAGGGCTGACTGACTGACGGGTCAGCACGAGTGAGGAGGAGGAGGAGGCAGCTGCTTGTCCTGTGGGCCACTGGTCAGGGGGCGGCCTCTCCCTGGTGTGTTGTAGTTCTTCCTGTGAAGCCTCCGTGTCCTCTGGAGTGGGAGGAGTGGCGGAAGCATGGCTGTTCTGCTGACATGTATGGATTTCTCTGGGTGTGGCTGCCTCTGGGTGTTCTGCTATATGCTATATGGCTGTCTGTGGATGTTCTGCTATATGGTATATGGCTGTCTGTGGGTTTTCTGCTATATGCTATATGGCCACCTGGTTGGTCTCAGCGCCACAGTTCTTGATTAAACCATTGATGCTGGGGGCAACAGCAAAGTGAGAGGCTGTATGACCAGTGGCTTTCTTTCCCACTCATGGAATTCCACTTTACAGCTTAGTCTTTAGTGATCGACTAGGAATCTGACTAGGAGGCTTGACTTGCACAGTCCTTATGTGCTGCAGCCTCTGGGCGCACTGCTGATGTGCTGTATCGCTGCTAGGGGGGTCTCTGTGCCGGCCAAGGTCTATCCATCGCTGGAGGCTCTTTCTGGCGCGTTGGGCTGTCTCGTGGTGAAGTTTACGCCTCGTGCATTAAACTTCCACCCGTCACTGGAGTTGGCCTTTGGAAAGCATCTCCAACGCTGACTGTCCTTATGCCCACTTGGCCGAGAGAGTGGAGATGTACTGTGGGCAAGGCATCTCCACTATAATCAAATTTTTGCTCAATTTCCGAAACAGCAGCTGCCTCCTCTGCTGTTTTGGAGGTCATCGTCGAACACGGTCTGGGTATGCTGCTATATGCTATATGGTTCTACCTCTTGGTGCTCTGCTATATGGTATATGGCTGCCTCTGGGTATGCTGCTATATGCTATATGGCTTTACCTCTTGGTGCTCTGCTATATGGTATATGGCTGCCTCTCGGTGCTCTGCTATATGGTATATGGCTACCTCTCGGTGCTCTGCTGTATGGTATATGGCTACCTCTGGGTATGCTGCTATATGCTATATGGCTTTACCTCTTGGTGCTCTGCTATATGGTATATGGCTGCCTCTCGGTGCTCTGCTATATGGTATATGGCTGCCTCTCGGTGCTCTGCTATATGGTATATGGCTGCCTCGGTGCTCTGCTATATGGTATATGGCTGCCTCTCGGTGCTCTGCTATATGGTATATGGCTGCCTCTCGGTGCTCTGCTTTTGTATATGGCTACCTCTGGTGCTCTGCTTATGATATGGCTACCTCTGATGCTGCTATGCTATATGGCTCCTCTGGTGCTCTGCTATATGGTATATGGCTGCCTCTCGGTGCTCTGCTATATGGTATATGGCTGCCTCTCGGTGCTCTGCTATATGGTATATGGCTGCCTCTCGGTGCTCTGCTATTGGCTGCCTCTCGGTGCTCTGCTGTATGGTATATGGCTACCTCTGGGTATGCTGCTATATGCTATATGGCTTTACCTCTTGGTGCTCTGCTATATGGTATATGGCTGCCTCTCGGTGCTCTATGCGCATCTGTGCTCTGCGTATGGCTGCCTCTCGGTACACTGTATATGGCTACCTCTCGGTACACTGGTATATGCCTCTGGGCGCACTGCTGATGTGCTGTATCGCTGCTAGGGGTCTTTGTGCCGGCCAAGGTCTATCCATCGCTGGAGGCTCTTTCTGGCGCGTTGGGCTGTCTCGTGGTGAAGTTTACGCCTCGTGCATTAAACTTCCACCCGTCACTGGAGGCTCTTGCCCACAGCACAGGGTTAGCTAACTCCACAGTCAGCAACCTACTGCTTTGCCAGAGGCTCTTGCCACATAGCACAGGGTTAGCTAACTCCACAGTCAGCAACCTACTGCTTCGCCAGAGGCTCTTTCTGGCGCTCTGCTCTCGCAGTGAAGTCTGCCCCTCCCTGGAGGCTGCTGGTGCTGGCCTCTGGCAGCAAACTCCCCCCCCCCCCCCCCCCAGGCTGGAGGTTCTTTCCAGAGCACTGGGTTCTGGCAGGACAAGTCCTGCTGGTGGCCGGAGGCTCTTTCTGGCGCATCTCTCTCTCTCTCCCCCTTGCTGGATGCTGGCTTGTCGGCTTCTCCCACCAGAAGCTTTTCCACCATGGCGGCAGGCGCACTGGGCTCTGACAGTGAACTTTTCCTCCTCCTGTCTGTGGTCGGCACAGCACAGCGTCCCTGCAGTGGGGGGGACTCTTAATAAAACTCTTTCTACACACACACACTTTGCAACAACTAGGTTTTCTTCTCCTTCTCTCTACTGTGACTGGACAAGTTGTATTAAGGGAACCTGTAGCTCTTCCACACACTTCGCAACACGCATTTCTCTCTCTCTCTCTGTCTCCTGTAACCTATGACTAAATCCTGCTCTCTTTAGTGGGAAACTTCCAGCTCCTTCCACACAGGCATTGCAATAACACGCATCTCTGTTCTCTCTCTCTCTCTCCCTTGTAACCCGTGAGTGAAGTGCGCTGTGTGCTTCTGTCCTCCTGCCAGAGGTGTTGTGTGTGTGTGTGACTGGGCGCTCTTCCTTTCCTGTTCTGTGTGTATGGGGTTTGTGTGCGACAGTTTCTGTGTCTGTAGGGGTTTGTGTGTCAAGGGTTTGATGTCTACAGGGGTGTGTGTGTAGATTAGTGTCTGTAGGGTTGTGTGTGTGTGTGTGTGTGTGTGTGTCGCACAGCTGAGAGGTACCTCGCTGCTTTTTTGCACTGTGGTGGGTTCTTTTCACGTTTACAAATACTGAAGCACGCGGTTCCGACTGGTTAAAAGTTTCTTGTGCGTTTATATAGGTTTGTGTGTGTGAAAAAGCTCACGAGGCCTATAGGTTTTATGGAGTTTGATGTCTATGGCGTGTTATTGTCTTTAGAGGTTATGGGTATACACCCAGCAGTGCAGTAATGTTTGCGTGGGCAAGATGTAGCTAGGTAGGTTATCGGTGGCTTGTTGTGTAAACCTGTTGGTAATTGTGGGCCCTGTCTGTTGCTTGATTTGTGCACCTAACCCTCTAACCAACCTGCTAACCCTTTAACCACCAACCTGCTAACCCTAACAGCCGACACGGCCGACTGCACCTGGTTGAAGGCCAGGTGAGAGGACCGAGACAGAAAGGTGCGGTGGCACCCAGGATGGCAGTGTGGACAGGTGTGATGGTTCAATTCCTCTGATGACAGGATAGAAGACCTGTGCCTGACACCTGCCTGTTGACTCCAGGTGAGGGGACACCTGTGTTGTGTCAAGGTCAAGGTGAAGAGGCTGCAGGGCGCTGTCAGGATGGCGGAGTGGCTGATTACCTGTGGGGGCAGGGCAGGAAAGTCTGAAAGTCTCCCCAGATGGCAAAGCCTCAGAAGACAGTTGCGGGCTGTGTGGACAGTGAATGAATGTGGCGCTACCTAACAAGTGCTCGAAAAGACTGACTGACTGGCTGCACGTGCTGTGTTCATTCAGGTCAGGTCATCACCAAGAGGTGACGGTATGGATACAGCAAACCCTGAGTGAGTGCAGCGGGGATTGATTGGAAGGGTGCAGCGAGGACGGGTGTGACTGTCGCAATGAACACTGCTGCTGCTGCTGCATCATACCCTGGTCACAGACAGGCGCACAGCGCTGCTGCTGCCGTGAGTGGCCAAGAACGGTTTGGGAAAGAAAAGGAGGGCGAGGTTTGAACATGGTACCGCCAGGTTCACACTGACTGAACTGCTGGCGGGGCGATGGTCCAGACACAAAGCGGCCCACTAGGGAGATAGATAGGGGAGGGGGGGGATGAATAGTGTGGGTGGGTGGGGTGGGGTGGGGCAAAGAAACCTCCAGGGGAATTGCCTTAAGGGGGTGTGTGTGTGCATGGGGTGATTGTTTTCGGTGCGAGTGAGAAATACTGATATTTGGCGTTTCTTTCATCTTTCAGATGACACGTGGAGTGAGATGAAAGTGACTGATATCGGGCGTGTTTCTCCTTCAGGTGAACAGAACCTCTGGGATGAATGGTAATTGATACAGGGCGTTTCTTTCTCTTTCAGGTAGACAGACAGACCTGTTTCCTTGCTACTACTGGTTCAGCGTGGGATTTTTGCGTATGCGACTTTTTTTTTTTTTGTTCGTGTTTGTCAGCCGCCGTTAACGTCACCCGCGTTTCCGCTTGGGGACCCAGCTGGGGATTGAACCCAGCACTCCGACATCCCGGCATCCCGGCTACCTGGCTGTTCCCGATGTGTCCACTGTCGTCAGTTCTGCTGACTTTCACAACGTCGTAAGTATTGGTGAGGTCGGGTTGGTTAAGAGTCTCTAGGGTTAGTTAGACTGGACATTCATGTCGATGTTGCCGACAGCGTGTATGTCGTTGTGTGGTTGGTATTTCTGATAAGTCACTTGCAACAAGAAGGTTGGCACAGAATGCAGTTTGTGTGAGTGTGAGCAGAGGTGGTGACCTTGACTCGTGCAGCAGCGAATGAACGCTACACCTGAGTTGAGGGGTGTAGAGCTTGGGGGGTGTAGGGTGTAGAGTTTAGGGTGTAGAGCGTAGGGTGTAGAGGTGAGGGTGAAAGAGAAAGTTATTTTCCCATATTTTCCCACCACTTTTCTTCTAATCAAGCATTTCATCAAAAAACAAACAATTTCCCATTCCACAAGAGATTGATCCAAATAGCCAGTTGTCCCAGCAGCAAGATAGATTATGCCATCACGGGAAAGGGCCCGGAAAAAGTCTTCTTTTTTACTTTCTTTTTCTTCATCGATAAATCTCTTTTAGGTGACAGTGGCAGATACAGCTGTAGATAGACAACGAAATGTAGATAGACGACTAAGTATACTGCTCTCTAGATAGACACTGTAGATAGAGGACTTATTTAAACCGCACTGTAGATAGAGGACTTACAAACCGCACTGTAGATAGACACTGTAGATAAGGACTTACTATAACCGCACTGTAATAACACTGTAGATAAGGACTTACTATACCGCACTGTAGATAGACGACTAAGTAAAACTGCTCTCTAGATAGACACTGTAGATAGACGACTAACTATACTGAAACTGTAGATAGACACTGTAGATAGAACGACTACCTATACCGCACTATAGACCCGACTACCAAATACCGCACTATAGATCGACACCTATACCGCACTAAGATAGACGACTAAGTATACTGCACTGTAGATAACACTGTAGGTAGACGACTACCTATACTGTACCGCCATACATACAGCTGTACACAGACTGTCAAAAGCTACGGGGACTCTGGAGGCTCCAAGCTGTAGCAGTACCTGCTCACAAGGAAATGTCGTTCCTGTCCTGTCCCTCTGTTCCAGTCATTTGGAAATGTTCGTCTTCTTGCACGTCGTCTTTCTACCATTCCGCTGTCCCTTCTTCACATCTCCGCCAATAATTAGTTTGTCAAACGAGTTAATCTCCGGCAAGATTTTGTCAAACATGGTAATCTCTGGCAATATGGTAATCTCCACGAATAGGGTAATCTCCACCAATATTTTTTCAACAGGGTAATCTCCACCAATATTTTATCAACATGTTAATCACAACACCTTCATCACCCAGTTTTAATCTGCGATTTAAAATGTGACGAGGTGACAGTCCTGATATGGCCTCTGGGGTTCGGCGGGGCTGTACACAAGAATTGGATTGGGTTAGTAGTCTCGGTGAGCACATGTAATGGACGTTTCACTCCTTCCAGCTGTATGGTTTTCCCAATCACATTAATTTTCGTATTACCAAGATTGTTCACACTTCGTTTCAGAATATATTTCCTCCGGTTGTTTCCCTTGACACCTAGTTTCAACAATACTTATTGGCAGCTTGATTTCTCATTCATATTTTATTGGACATGAGATTTCACCTTAAAATAACTCGCATCTACACACATGAGATTTCACCGAAGATAACTCACATCTACACACATGAATTTCACCTGAAGATAACTCACATATCTACACATGTCAACACCAGCATGCTGTGGTCCTCGCTCAACACGAATGCAACATGGCTGCCATTGTTGGCGCTTCTACACTGGAACGGTCACCGATAACAAACTAGAGATCTGAACTTGCAAGCATTTCATGTCCACCCCCTTTCTCCCCTTTTCCTTTACAAGGTATGTCAGTCTTTCCCGTCCTAGACAAACGACTCGGTGGAAAGATGTCTAATTCTACCGTGCCACACGCAGATCTCAAACCTAAAAGCAGTAGAGCTATACCCTGCTTTTTTAAAAATACATTTTACAGAATGTATATAGCTGCAGTTTTATTGTACCATTCAAACTGTGACGAAGTGACAGCCCTGATATGGCCTCTGTGGTCGGATGGGCTATAAAGAAGTTTAGGGAATCGCTGTGACAACAGACGTCGAGATCACCTCGCTGCAACTGCAACTCCTGTCTCCCCCCCCCCCTTGCCCCCCCCCCCCTTGCCCCCCCCCCCCCTCCACGAGCCTCCTTTTCCCCCCAAGATCGCCATTCCCTGCCGACACTGACTGCTCTCCCCCTGTCAACACCCCCCCACCACCTCGGACGCAGAGAGAGCAGTCAGCCACGACCACAAGTCCCGACCAGCACTCCAGCCAGCCAACACTCCAGCCAGCCAACACTCCAGCCAGCCAACACTACAAGACTCCAGCCAGCCAACACTCCAGCACTCCAGCCAGCCAACACTCCAGCCAGCCAGTCCGGAAAGGCAGCTACAGGTGTGGCACAAACAGCAACAGCGGCGACACCAGCTAGAGGCAGGACAGACAGACAGACAGACAGGAGGCAGAGAGAAGAAGGGAGAGAGAAAGACAGAGAGTAGGCAGGCAGAGAAAGACAGAGAGTAAGGCAGGCAGAGAAAGACGGAAAAGTAGGCAGAGGGAGAGAAAGACAGAGACAGAGACAGAGACAGAGAAAGACAGAGACAGAGACAGAGACAGACAAAGAACAAGAGCAAGTAAAAAAAAAAAAAGAAGAAAAAAAAAAAGAGAAACACAAGAAGACAAAAACAAACACAAAACACACACAAAAAAAACAAAAGAAAAAACAAAGAAAAAATGAAAGAAAGAAAGAAAACAAAAAAAGGAAAACAATCCTTTCTTTCCCTATTAAAAAAACAACAACGATGACCTCCTTGCCTTCTTCACACAATCGTTGAGGTCGTAGATCTATAAAAAAAAAATTTCAAACTGGTCATCATACACGGTTACCAACCCGCACACATTTTCACCCATAGATCAAGTTGAGGCCATAGAATTCACTCCCCCACCAAACCCCCCCTTCCTCCTCATACAATACACCAAAACATACATACATACACCCTACAAAAGTACACAATATACATACATTAAAAACCATACAATATCCATACATACTCCCCCCTCCCCCCGATGCACTCCCCCCCCCATTCCCACCAACCCCCCCCCCCCCCCCCCCAATTCACTCATCCCCCCAATATACCCTTCACTCCTCTTACTTTACACACAAAACACACACAAAAAGACACTCTCACACATACCTCCCCACACACACTCTCCACACCTCCCACTCGCAACACAACACAAGCCACTCAAAACACATACACCTACACCATTTACATACACACTCATACACCACACTCACAAAAAACACACACATACAAAAAAAAAAAACACATACATATAACCCCAACCAATAACCAACATACACCGACCAACCCCCCCCCCCCCCCCACCCCCACAAACTCGCTCACCAACATCTCCCCCCCCCACACTCACACATCTCCACCCACAAACTCGCTCACCACACATCTCCCCCCCACAACCCTCACACTCACTCACACATCTCCACCCACAAACACACTCACCACACATCCCACCCCACCACCCCCACCACACACACAAAAACACACAAACCCCCCCCCCCCCACAAACCCCCCCCCCCCCCAAAACAAACAAAAACACTCACACTCTCCACACCCCACACACACACACACACCCCCCCCCCCCCCCCACACACACATCCACAACCCCCCCCCCCCATACAAACACATAAACCCCAAACAATCAAACCGCTCCCCCCCCCCCCCCCCACACACACACCACATAATCCCCCACCCCCCCTCCCCCCAACACACATATCCCCCCTACACACACACATACCCCCACCCCCCCTCCCCCCACACACATACCCCACCCCCCCCCCCCCCCACACACATACCCCCTCCCCCCCCCCCCCCCACACACACACACATACCCCACACCCCCCTCCCCCCCCCACACACACAACCCCCCTCCGCTCCCCCCCACCCCCCCCCCCCCTACCCCACACACAACCCCCATCCCCCTCCCCCCCACAAATACCCCCCCCCCCACACACACAACCCCCCCCCCCCACACAACCCCCCTTCCCTCCCAACCTCCCCCCCCCCCCCACACACACACATACCCCCCTCCCCCACCCCCTTCCGCTCCCCCCCCAACCCCCCCCCCGCAAACACATACCCCCCCGCCCCCTACCCCCACACAAACCGCCCCCCCCTACCCCACACACCATAACCCCCCCCCCCCACATAACACACACCATCCCCCCCCCCAAATAACCCCCCCCCAAACACACACACACACATAAACACACATCCCCCCCCCCAAATAACCCCCCCCCAAACCACACACAACACATAACACACACAATCCCCCCCCCCAAATAACCCCCCCCCAAAAACACACACACACACATAACACAAAAACATCCCCCCCCCCAAATAACCCCCCCCCAAAAACACACACACACACATAACACACTAACCCCCCCCCAAATAACCCCCCCCCAAACACAAACACACACACAACATAACACACACATCCCCCCCCCCAAATAACCCCCCCCCAAACACACACACACACAAAACCCCCACTAACCCCCCCCCCCCCCCACGTAACCCCCCGCCCGCTCACCCTCCCTCCACAAAAACACACACACCACACACACACACATAAACCCCCCGCCCCCCCCCCCCCCCTCACACACACACACACACACAAAATAAACCCCCCGCCCGCCCCCCCCCCCCTCACACACACACACACACACACACAACCACACACACAACCCCCTCCTCACACAAAACACACACAACACACACACACACACACACACGCATACATAACCCCCTCCTCACACACATAACCCCTCCTCGCACACACAACATAACCACCACAACCCCCAACCACAACCCCCTCCCCACACACACTAAATTAACCCCCCCCACCTCCACCCCTTCCCCTCCCCACACAACACACACACACACACACAACACACACATAACACCCTCCCCTCCCACCCCAGACAAACATAACCACATACACCTCAAAACTCACTCGCTCACACATACACCTCACACACACACACACACACATCCACTCACATCCCCCCCCCCCTCACTCACCCAGCACTCCTTGACTGAACTCGCTCACAAACACACACTTTGATCGTTTTTTTACTTATTCACCCGAGGGGAGAGGGGGGGCGCAACCCCCCAGTTTTCGGGGAATTTAAGCCCCCACCTCGGCCCCGGGGCAATCCCCTGAAGCCCCGTGTCAGGGGGGGATTTTGACGGGGGCGGTAACATCGGGCAAAAGGTAACCCGGGGGTCCTAAGGGAGCTCAGGAGGAGGGAAAACCCTCGCGTAGAGAAAAAGGGAAAAAAGCCGCTTGATTTTGATTTCAGTACGAATACAGACCTTTAAAGCGTGGCCTACGACCCCTTTTGATTTTAGGATTTTTTTAAAAGCAAGATTGTCAGAAAATTTTACCACAGGGATAACTGCTTGTGGCAGCCAAAGCTTTCCCTAGCCGTTTCTTTTTTTTATCCTTTTGATGTCGGCTCTTCCCCATCATTGCGAAGCAAATTCGCCAACGTTGGATTGTTCACCCCCACTAAAGGGAACGTAGCTGGGTTTAAAACCGTCGTGAGACAGGTTAGTTTTCCCCCAAATGAAGACAAGCCCTTGCAACGGTTTAAAACTGCTCATACAAAGGAACCGCAGATTCAGACATTTTTTGGGTTTTCGTGCTTTGGGTGGGTAAGCCCAAAGGGCGAGGGGTACCCCTGAGGGATTTTGACTGAAAGCCTCTAAATCCGAATTTCCCCCCCGGGTTTTTGACAAAAACTCTTTAAATGCCGCCCCGCCCCGGGGGGCAAGGATACACGCGGACGGAAACCCGGCAGGGGGTTCCCCGGGGGGTGGGAAACCCCAGCAAACGGTCGTTTGGGCCCACGCGCCCAGCAGCGGCGCCGGGGACCCCCAACGATATTCACCCCATGCGACGTGGCGGTGCCAAATCATTCGTAGACGACCTAGTTCTCGGTCGGGGTGTCGTACTTAGTAGAGCAGCCACCTCACTGCGATCTATTGAGACTCAGCCTTGGACCAGGAGATTTGTCCGCTCCATTAGACGGACGCTTCTTTCCTGCGCTCCTCCTCCTCCTCCACCCAAGACGACGACAAGGAGCAGCGTCGTTGGTGGTTGCTTACTATTATTATTATTATTATTATGAATGCATGTCTTCATGAAAGAAATAAAAGAAAATAAAAAATAGTTGAGGCCATAGATCGTTGAGGCCATAGATCGTTGAGGCCATAGATCATTGAGGCCATAGATCAGAGGCGGGGAGGGAGTAGGGTAGGGGGGGGGAGAGGCGACGGCAACGTTAGGTTCTTTGGTAGTATGTATGTATGTATGTATGTATATACGTATATATTTATTTATGCATATATGTATGTATATATATATATCTATTTATGTATGTCTGTATGCTCGTGTGGTGTCGTGTGGTGTCGTGTGGTGTCGTGTCGTGTCGTGTCGTGTCTTGTCTTGTCTTGTCTTGTCTTGTCTTGTCTTTGTCTTGTCCTGTCTTGTCTTGTCTTGTCTTGTCTTGTCTTGTCTTGTCTTGTTCTTGTCTTATTCTTGTCTTGTCTTGTCGCAGAACGTCGGGAGGCGTGTGTGCACGGCCGCGGATGATTTTCCACTGTCGGACTGGTTGAGGCCATAGATCAACACCCGTTCCTTACGCCCGGAGACCGAAAGAAAGGGCACAAACACCAGCACAAACTGCGCAAAAGGTATGTCGGTCATTTCCCACCTGTTTAGGGCATCCATGGATCGATCCTTCTGCAAAATGACGCCAAAAGCGCTGAAAAGGGATGACAGACAGACAGACAGACAGACAGACAGACAGACAGACAGACAGACACGCAGACACAGACACACACACACAGACACAGACACACACACACACACACACACACACACACACACACATATCACACACATCACACATATCACAGTTGCGTGTGTGTGTGTGTGTGTGTGTGTGTGTGTGTGTGTGTGTGTGTGTGTGTGTGTGTGGGTGTGTGTGTGTGTGTGTGGTGTGTGTGTGTGTGTATGTATGTGTGTGGTGTGTGTGTGTGTCCGTGTGTGTGTGTGTGTGTGTCTGTGTCTGTGTGTGTGTGTGTGTGTGGTCATATTCTTGATGATGAAGTGCATTTCCTGTTTCATTGTCAATCATATGTTTCCATACGTGAAAACTGTGGTGTTCTCAATCTAGAAGCTTTCCGAAGGCAAGATATTTTTTCTATCTTATCGTCCGATGATGATATTGTGATCAAATCGGTTGCAAAGTTTATTGCTGAAGCACTGAAATTAAGACAATTACAGCTAAGTTCCAATTAGCTTAACATTTGTGACTAAACTAAAGTAACATTTATATTATGTAAACTCCAGCATTTTGTGAAACACATAAAGAAACATTTATAATTACGCTGTAGTCTCCAGCAAGAATATTTTTTGAAAATTTCACATACAATGTCAATGGATGGTCTAATATAGCATTCTAGAATGTTCTTTTCATTATTTTAGTTATTGCTTATTGGTTTTTATTGTTCATCCTTGTTATTACTTTGTGTTCATTTTGAAACTGAGTTTACGTCACAGTTAAAGTCGTATCCGTTCATAAGAGCTCATTTTTGGTTTTTTGGTTTTCGTTACGTTAAATGCATCATGTGATTTTTCTTGTATTTATTTGTATTTACAAAAGAAAGTCGTGTATAACCCCCCTTGTCAATAGGCCACTTTGGGCAATGACAATAAATTGGTCAAAGCGTCAAAGCGTCTCTCTCTCTCTCTCTCTCTCTCTCTCTCTCTCTCTCTCTCTCTCTCTCTCTCTCTCTCTCTCTCTCTCTCTCTCTCTCTCTCTCTCTCTCAGATATAAGTATGAGTGTTTTGGAAAAAGAGAGAAGTACACCACACACACACAAACACAAACGAAACGCCACCAAGAAAGAAATAGGGAAAACGAGAACCCAAATAAAGAGAGGAGAGGCGAAACACGCGCACCAGACGATAAAGCTTTAAGAAAAGGCATGGTGTGTGTTATTTAATCACAAAAGGGAAGAAACCCACGCTGTTACACCATTAATAGTAAAAATGTAGAAAAATGTCGCCAAACCTGCTCGCCTTAAGTGTGGAATAGGAAAAGAGAGGGAAAAGAAACGCACCAAACCGAAAAAAACGGCTAGCAGAACACTACTTTAAAACCACAACCGACCGTGGGGGGGGGGGGGGGGGGGGGGGGGGGGGTAGGATAGGATCGACACCCCCCCCCCCCCCCCCCCCCCCCCCCCCCCCCCCCCCGAGGGTATGCAAACGTACCCCCTCGGTTACAGGACCCAGGATAGCAACAATAGGTGAGGGTGGCAGGCTGTGGGGAGTGAGCCAGCGTTATGACCTTTCACAGCACCTCGCATGTCCCTTACAGTGTGGAAGGGGGCCTGGCGTGGCGTCGGCGGCGGACGGCTCTGGCTCAGTCCAGGGTCTCTCCCGCCTCGGCGCGTCCGGTACCTTGACACATTCCCGCTTCGCGGGAAAGGCAGCTTAGCGACCGCTCGGCGTGCGTGGCCAGAGTCGTGCTAGTCGGGGAGAAGCGGCGGCAGAGGGAGTTACGTCCCTTTGTTGTTCTTCTTGTCCCGTCACCGCGGCTGCTGTCGCTTCCCGCCTGCGAGTCCTCGGTGCGAAAACGCAAGGCCCGGTCGGGCCCGCGACTAACGGTCCGTAGAAGGTTCGGTGCGTTCGGCGACGACGGGAGAGAGTCTCGCTCCTCCTTGACCGACGGTCGCCGGCTGGGGCACAATCGCGGTGCCTCCCGGCGGCGTCGAAAAGCGTAACGCCTGGTTCATCTCGTGAAGGGCGCACCCGTCTCCGATCGGGTTGCCGCCTGGCACGTGGTAAAGATGGACGGGAGAGGATCGAGGTGCAAGAATTGAGAGAACTCTCTCTCGATGACGGTGCCTTCGGTCCGCCCGTCGGCCCGGACTGGCCTCCTCATCCCCCCCTGCGCCCTTAACCCCTATCTCTCACCTCTACTTCTGCGACTTTGTGCGTGGTGGTGGTGGTGATGGTGGGTTGGGGTGCTGGTGGTGGGTTGTGGTGGGCCGCCGCGGCTCATGATAGACCGATTCACCCGGCTCTGTTGTTGTTGTTGTAGTTTGTTGCTCGCGAGCTTTCTCTAATGCTAACGAGGACCGCCCACGGATCACCCATGTCTGTGAGTAGCGTTGTCCCAACCGGCTGAAAAAGCTTTCGCGCGGCGGCGGCTTCGGCGGCGGCGGCGTTGATGACACGGGTTGCATTCTGGTTGATCCTGCCAGTAGTCATATGCTTGTCTCAAAGATTAAGCCATGCATGTCTAAGTTCACACCCTTGTACGGTGAAACCGCGAATGGCTCATTAAATCAGTCGAGGTTCCTTAGATGATCCAAATTTACTTGGATAACTGTGGTAATTCTAGAGCTAATACATGCTGACCAGCTCCGACCCCTCCGGGAAAGAGCGCTTTTATTAGTTCAAAACCATTTGGGTTCCTGGGGGCCCTTTTTTGGTTTGATTGGGGAAATAATTTTTTGCCGTCGCATGGCCTCGGGGGGGCCCGACGCATCTTTAAAATTTGTTCTCCCCTTTATCAAAGGGACGAGGGGTACGGGGGATCTGCCAAACCTTTTTACCCAAGGGTTTAAGGGGGGGTTCAGGGTTCGATTCGGAGGGGGGAAGCTTTGGGAAAGAAAACCCTCCCCCACACCAAAGGGAAAAGGCAGAAAGGCGCGAACTTACCCACCCCTTTTTTTGGGCACGGGGGGGGGAGGTGGCCCGAAAAAAAACAATACGGAACTTTTTTTTGAGGCTCCCGTAATTGGGAATGGTCCATTTTAAACCCCTTTTAAAGGGAAATCTTTTTGGAGGGAATTTTTTGGTGCCAGCCCCGGCCGCGGTTTTAATTCCCAGCCCCAATAGGTTTATTAAAAGTTTTTTGCAAATTAAAAAGCTCTTTATTTGGGATTCGGGGCTAATTCCGGGGCGGCCCCGGGGCCTCACGGGGGGGGTCACTGCGTGTTTTTTTTCCCTTCCTTTCGTTTCCCCGGGTTGTTCAGCCCTTGGTGCTTTTCCCGCTGAGGTTTTGGGTGGCCGGGAAAACTTTTAAATTTTGAAGAAATTAGAGTTTTCCCAAAGCAGGCATGTTGCCTGAAAAAGGGTTTGCTGGAAAAATGGAATAGGCCCTGGTTTCTTTTTTTGGGGTTTTTGGGGAACACGAGGTAATGATTAAGGGGGGAACGGGGCGGGGGCATCCGTTTTTGGGCGGTTTTTGAGGTGAAAATTTTTGGGGTTCATCGAAAGGGGCGAAAAAACCCTCCCAAAAAGAAATTTCCCAAAGCATTTTTTCATTAGCCCAAAAAACCAAAAAGGGCAGGGGTTGGGAAAGACGATCAGTTTACCCCCGAAAGTTTTGCCCCAAAAACGATCCCAAACACCGATTGTTTGGTTTTGGCTCCGCTTGCGGGCAGTTCCCGGGAAACCAAAGTTTTTGGGGTTTGGGGGGGGGAAGTAGGGTTTTTGCAAAGCTAAAATTTAAAATTGAATTGACGGAAAAAAGGGCACCCACCGGGGAAGTGGAGCCTGGGGTTCCTTAATTTGACCCCAACAGGGGGAAAAATCCCCCGGTTCCGGACACTTAAGGTTGACAGATTGATGGGCTCTTTTTGATTGCGGTTTTGGGGGTTTTGGGTGCTTTGGGGTCGTTTTTTTATTTTGGTGGGCGTTTTTTGTTGGTTAATTCCGTTTAACGAACGGACTCTACCCTAAAAAATTTGTTCCCCGGGATCCTTCATGCGTCGGCCCGCAAAACTTCTTAGGGGGGACAATGGGTTTAGAACACGGTTTTGGCAAAAAGGTCTTTGTGTGCCCTTAGATGTCCGGGGGGGCCGCAGCGCGTTTCACTGAAGGAATCAGCGTGGCTTTCTCCCTTGGCCCCCAAAGGGGGGTTTGGGAAAAAACCCTTTTTTGAAAATCCCTTCGTGATGGGGTTTTTGGGGCTTGAAATTTTTTAAAAAAGAACGGGGAAATTTCCCCCGGGTAAGCGCGAGTCAAAAAGCTCGCCGTTTGATTAACGTCCCTGCCCTTTGTACCACCGCCCGTCGCAAATACCGTTTTGAAGGTTTTGTGGGGGCCCTTTTCGGATTGGTTCGGCCCCCTTTTTCTTCGGGGGGGGCCCCCGCTTGGCCCCGAAAAGACGCTTGGGAAACTTGATCGTTTGGGGTTTTAGTAAAAGTTCCTTTCCCTTTTAAAAAGGGTTTTCCCTTTGGGAAAAACCGGGAAAGGTTCTTAAAAGGTTACCACCGCTCTCGTCGTGCCCAAAAAATTTGGGGGAGGTTTTCTTTCCCTTGCCCTCGAAAGGGTCGCCTCCCGCCCGAAGTGTGACTGTGGGGGGTACCTGTTCCTGCCCGGGCTGTCGGGCTTTTTTTCCTCTTCCCCCTTTAAAAAGGGGGAAGGGTGGGGGGGAGATCGTCGGAATTTGGGAGGGGGGGAGCGGGGGGGGGACGGCAGGGCCCGGGCAAAAGCCCACCCCGGGAAGGTGTGTGGTGAAGGGGGGGAGCTTTTGGGTTCCCTGTTTTTTTTTGGGGGCCCCCTCCGGGCCGGGGTTTTTTTAAAGGGGAGGGGCCCGCCCTTCTCTCTCGCGCCCTTCGGGCGCGTTGGGGGGCCCCCCCCGCCCCGGGGTTTTTCATTTTTTCTTATCCCCACCCTTTTTCATTTAAAACAAAACTGATGTGGGGAAAGGGGGCCCCGGCCCTTGGGGTCCCCGGGGAAACCCCCGGCCCCCGCCCAAAAAAAGGGCCTTTTGTGGGGTCGGGGGTTTTTTTTTTTTTTTTTTCGTTTTTTTT
>CM054164.1:4469871-4484871 GCA_028751875.1 Rapana venosa
GCAAAGAAGAAGAAGACGAAGAAGGAGAAGAAGGGAGAAAGAAGAAGAAGAAGAGAAGAAGAAGAAGAAGAACAGATGATGATGATGATGAAGAGAAGATAGTAACAAGACGAAGCAGAAGAAGAAGAAGAAGAAGAAGAAGAAGAAACAAGAGCAGAACAAGAAGAGAAGTAAGACATGAAGATGACTAAGAATGCAAAGGACGATGCAAAGAAGCGAAGAAACAAGAGGAAAATGCAAAGAAGAATGCAAAGATGAAGATGCATAAGACAGAAGAATGCAAAGACGAGGAGAAGAAGAAGAAGAAGAGGAAAAGAAGAAGAAGAAGAGATGATGATGATGATGATGATAATGATGATGATGATGAGGTGATGATGATGATGATGATAATGATGTATGATGATGATGATGATGCATGATGAAGAAGAAGAGAAGATGAAGAAGAAGAAGAGAAGAAGAACAAGATCAAGTTCACGAACAAGAACAAGAACAAGAATGCAACGAAGAATGCAAAGAAGAAGAAGACAGAAGATAGAACAAGAGAAGAAGAACAAAGAAGAAGAACAAGGAATGCAAGAAGAATGCAAAGAAGAATGCAAAGAAGAATGCAAAAAGAGAATGCAAGAAGAAATGCAAAGAAGAATAATGCAAAGAAGAAGTAAGAAGAAGAAGAAGAAATGAAGAAGAAGAGAAAGAGAAGAAGGAAGAAGAAGAAGAAGAGAAGAGAAGAAGAGAAAGAAGAAAAAGAAGAAGTAGAATGCAATAAGAAATAGAAGAAGAATGCCAAGAAGAGAACAACTCAAAGAAGAGAATGCAACAAGAAGAGGATTACAAAGAAGAAGAGAACGTAAAGAAGTAAAATGCAAAGAAGCAAGAAGAAGAAGAAGAAGAAGAAGAAGAAGAAGAAGGAAGAAGAAAGAATGCAAAGAAGAAGAAGAATAAGAATGAAAGAAGAAGAAAAAGAAGAAGAAGAAGAAGGAAGAAAAGATGAAGAAGAAAGAAAGAAGAAGAAGAGGAAAGAAGAAGAAGAAAATGCAAAGATAAAATAGAAAAAGCTGCAAAAGAGAAAAGAATGCAAAGGAAGGAGAATGCAAAGAAGAATACAAAGTAGAGAAGAATGCAAAGAAGAAAATGGAAAGAGAAAGAGAAAGCAAGAAGAAGAAAATGAAGAAAATGCAAAGAAGAAGAAGAAGAAGGAGAAGAAGAAGAAGAAGAAGAAGGAAAGAAGAAGAAGAAGAAGAAGAGAGAAGAAGAAGATGCAAGATGAGGAGAGGCAAGATAGAAGTAGAAGAAGAGGAGAAGAAGAAGAAGAAGGAAGAAGAAGAAGAAGAAGAGGAAGAAGGAGAGAAGTATGAATTGACAACGAAAGAAAGAAAGAAAAATGTAGAATGAAAAGAAGAAGAAGGAATGCAAAGATGAAGAAGAATGCAAGAAGATGAAGAATGCAAAGAAGAGAAGATGAGAAGGATGAAAAGAAAAAGAATGCAAGAGAAGAAGAATGCAAAGAAGAAGAAGAAAAAGAAGAAGAAGAAGAGAAGAAGAAGAGAAAGAAGTAGAACAAGAGGATAGATGATGAAGAAGAAGAAGATAGTAACAAGAAGAAGAGAAGAAGAAGAAGAAGAAGAAAAAGAAGAACAAGAACCAGAAACAGAACAAAAAAACCTAGACAAGAACAAGAAGAAGAGAAGAAGAAGAAGAACAAGGACTGCAAGAAAAAAGCAAAGAGACGAAGAAACATAGAGAAAATGCAAAGAAGAATGCAAAAAAAGAATACAAAGAAGAATGCAAAGAAGAAGAAAGAAAAGAAGAAGAAGAAGAAGAAGAAGAAGAAGAAGAAGTTAGAAGAAGAGGAAGAAGAAGAAAAGAAGAAGAATGCAAAGAAGATGCAAAGAGGAAGATGCAAAGAAGAAGACTGCAAAGAACAGACGATATGCAAAGAATGAAGAGAGAAGAAGAAGCAAGAAAATGAAGAAGAAGAAGAAGAAGAGAGAAGAAGAACAAGCTGTAACAGAAAATGACAGGAAAAAAAGAGACAGATGCAAAAGAAGAAGAGAATGCATAAAGAAGAGAAGATTGCAAAGAAGAAGAAGAATGCCAAAGAGAAGAAGAAGGAAGGATGCAAAAGAAAAAAGAATGCAAAGAAGAAGATGCAAAGAAGAAGAGAATACAAAGAAGATGAAGATGCAAATAAAAATAAGAAGGAAAATGTAAAGAAGAAGAAGAATGCACAAAAAAGAAGAATGCAAAGAAGTGGAAGAAGAGAAGAAGACGGAAGAAGAAGAAGACAAAGAAGTTAAAGAAGAAGAAGAAAAGAAGAACAAGAAGAGAAGAGAGAATAAAAATGAGAAAAAGAAGAAGAAAATGAAGAAGAAGAAAAAAAAGAAGAAGAAGAAGAAAGAAGAAGAGAAAGAGAAGAGATGAAGTAGAAGAAGAAGAAGAAGAAAGAAGGAAGAAGAAACAGGTCAAGAAGAAGGACAAAAATGCAAAGAAGATGCAAAAAAGAAGAGAATGCAAAGAAGAATGCAAAGAAGAAGAGGATGACGGGCCGAGAAGTACGAGAAGAAGAAGAAGAAGAGGAAGAAGAAGAAGAAGAAGTAGAAGAAGAAAGAAGAAGAAGAAGAAGAATGCAATGAAGAAGAAAAAGAAATCAACGAGAAATTGCAAAGAAGAAAAAAGATAAATAAGAAGATGAGAAATGCAAATAAGAAAATTGCAACGAACAAGAGAATGCAAAAGTAGAAGAAGAGAAATGCAAAGAAGAATGAATTGAAAGAAGAAGAATGCAAAGAAGAAGAAGAGCGAAGAAGAACAAGGAGAAGAAGAAGAAGAATGCAAAGAAGGAATGCAAAGAAGTATGAAAGAAGAAATGCAAAGAAGAATGCTAAAGAAGAATGCAAAAGAATGCAATGAAGAATGCAAAGAAGAATGCTAGGAAGAATGCAAATGCAAAGAAGAAGAAGAAGGAAGAAGAAGAAGAAGGAAGAAGAGACGAGAAGAGAAGAAAAAGAAGAAAAAATCAAAGAAGAAATAGAAAAAGACTGCAAGGAAGAAAAAGATGCAAAGAGGAGAATGCAAAGAATAATACAAAGAACGAAAAAAAATGCACTGAAGAAAATGCAAAAAGAAGAATGCCAAAGAAGGAGTATGCAAAGAAGAAGAATGCAAAGAAGGAGACTGCAAAGAACATGACGAATGCAGACGAAGACGAGAAGAAGAAGTAAGAAAGAAGAAGAAAGAAGAGAAGAAGAGAAGAAGAAGAAGAAAAAGACAGGAAAAAAAAAGTGGAAGAATTGCAAATAAGAAGGAAGAATGCAAAGAAGAAGAGAATGCAAAAAAAAAGAAGATGGCAAAGAAGAGAAGAAGAGAAGGATGCAAAGAGATGAAGAATGCAAAGAGAGGAATGAAGAAGAAGAATGCAAAGAAGGAGGAAGCGAAGAAGAAGAGAAAGAAGAAGAGAGCATGATGATGATGATGATGTTGTGATGAGGATGATGATGTGATGATGATTATGATGATAATGATGATGATGATGGTGATGTTGTGGAGAAGAAGAAGATGAGAAGAAGAAGAAGATGAAGAAGAAGAACTGAAGAAGACAGACGACGAAGAAGAAAGAAGAAGAAGAGAAGAAGAAGAAGAAGAAGAAGAAAAAGAAAAAGTAGAATGCAATAAAAAAAAGAAGAAAAATGCCCCAAGAAAAGAACAATCAAAGAAGGGAAAAATGCAACAAGAAGAAGATTAAAGAAAAAGAAGAACGCAAAGAAGAAAAAAGCAAAGAAGAAAAAAAAGAGAAGAAGAAGAAGAAGCAAAGAAAAAGAAGAAGAAAAATGCAAAAAAGAAGAATGAAAGAAGAAGAAGAATAAAAAAAAGAAGAAAAGAAAAAGAAAAAGAAGAAGAAGAAGAAGAAAAAGAAGAGAAGAAGAAGAAGAGAAAGAAGAAAAAGAAGAAAAAAAATGCAAAGATAAAAAAGAAAAAAACTGCAAGAAGAAAAAGAATGCAAAGAAGGAGAATGCAAAGAAGAATACAAAGAAGAAGAAGAATGCAAAGAAGAAAAATGCAAAAAAAAGAAGAAGAATACAAAGGGAAAAAGAAAAAGAAGAAAAGCAAAGAAGAAGAAGAATGCAAAGAAGAAGAAGAAGAAGAAGAAGAAGAAGAAGAAGAAGAAGAATGCAAAGAAGAAAAAAGAAGATTGCACAGAAGAAGAATGCAAAAAAGAAGAAGAAGAAGAAGAAGAAGAAGAAGAAGAAGAAGAAAAAGAAAAAGAAGAAGAATGCAAAGAAGAGGAAGAATGCAAAGAAGAATGCAAAGAAAGAAGAAGAAGAAGAAGAAGAAGAAGAAGAAGAAGAAGAAGAAGAAGAAGAAAAGAAAAAGAATGCAAAGAAGAAAGAAAGAAAAAAAAGAAGAATGCAAAGAAGAAAAAGAATGCAAAGAAGAAGAATGCAAAGAAGAAGAAGAAGAAGAAAAAGAAGAAGAAGAAGAAGAAGAAGAACAAGATGATGATGATGAAGAAGAAGAAGAAAATAACAAGAAGAAGCAGAAGAAGAAGCGAAGAAGAAGAAGAAGAAGAAGAAAAAGAAGAACAAGAAGAAGAAGAAGAACAAGAAGAAAGAACAAGAATGCAAAGAAGAATGCAAAGAAGACGAAGAACAAGAAGAAAATGCAAAGAAGAAAGCAAAGTAGAAGAATGCAAAGAAGAAGAATGCAACGAAGAGGAAGAAGAAGAAGAAGAAGAGAAAAAAGATGATGATGATGATGATGATGTGATGATGAGATGATGATGTGATGATGATGATGATGATAATGATGATGATGATGATGATGAAGAAGAAGAAGAAGAAGAACAAGAACAAGAACAAGAACAAGAACTAGAACAAGAACAAGAAAGCAAAGAAGAATGCAAAGAAGAAGAAGAACAAGAAGAAAAAACAAGAAGAAGAACAAGAAAAAAGAACAAGAATGCAAAGAAGAATGCAAAGAAGAAAGCAAAAAGAAGAATGCAAAGAAAAAAATGCAAAAGAAGAAGAATGCAAAAGAAGAAGAAGAAGAAAAAAGAAAAGAAGGGAAAAAGAAGAAGAAGAAGAAGAAGAAGAAGAAGAAGAAGAAGAAGAAAAAGAAAGAAGTAGAATGCAAATAAGAAAAAGAGAAGAATGCCAAGAAGAAGAACAACTCAAAGAAGAAGAATGCAAACAAGAAGAAGATTACAAAGAAGAAAAAGAAAACGTAAAGAAGAAAAATGCAAAGAAGAAGAAGAAGAAGAAGAAGAAGAAGAAGAAGAAGAAGAATGCAAAAATGCAAAGAAGAAGAATGCAAAGAAGAAGAATGCAAAGAAGAAGAAGAAGGAGAAAAAGAAGAAGAATGCAAAGAAGAAGAAGAAGAGAAAAAGAAGAGAAAAAAAGAAGAGAAGAAGAAGAAGAGAAGAAGAAAGAAAAGAGAGGAAAAAAAAGAAGAAAAAAAATGCAAAGATAAAATAGAAAAAAGATTGCAAAAAGAAAAAGAATGCAAAGAAGGAGAATGAAAGAAGAATACAAAGAAGAAGAAGAATGCAAAGAAGAAAAATGGAAAAAAAGAAGAAAAATGCAAAGAAGAAGAAAAGAAAAAAAATGCAAAGAAGAAAAAGAAGAAGGAAAGAAAGAAGAAGAAGAATGCAAAGAAGAGGAAGAATGCAAAGAAGAAGAAGAAGGGAAAAAGAAGAGAAGAAGAAGAAAAAGAGAAGAAGAAGAAGAAGAAGAAGAAGAAAAAGAATGCAAAGAGAAAGAAAGAAAAAAAAAGAAGAATGCAAAGAAGAAGAAGAATGCAAAGATGAAGAAGAATGCAAAGAAAAAGAAGAATGCAAAAGAAGAAGAAGAAGGATGCAAAAAAAAAGAATGCAAAGAAGAAGAATGCAAAAGAAGAAGAAGAAAAAAGAAAGAAGAAGAAGAAGAAGAAAAAGAAGAAGAAGAAGAACAGATGATGATGAATGAAGAAGAAGAAGAAGTAACAAGAAGAAGCAGAAGAAGAAGAAGAAGAAGAAAAAGAAGAAAAAGAACAAGAACAAGAACAAAAAAAGAAACAAAAAACAAGAAGAAAAAAGAATAAGAAGAGAACAAGAAGGCAAAGAAGATGCAAAGAAGACGAAGAACAAGAAGAAAATGCAAAGAAGAATGCAAAAAGAATAAAAAAGAAGAAAGCAAAGAAGAAGAACGAAGAAAAAGAAGAAGAAGAAGAAAGAAGAGAAGAAGTAGAAGAAGAGAAAAAAAAGAAAAAGAAGAAGAATGAAAGAAGATAAAAGAGCAAAAAAAGAAGAAGAATGCAAAAGAAGAAAGAAGAAGTAAAGAAGAAAAATGCAAAGAAGAAAAAGAAATGCAAAGAAGAATGCAAAGAAAAGGAGGATGAAGAAGAAGAAGAAGAAAAAGAAGAAGAAGAAGAAGGGAAAAAAGAAGAAGAAAAGAGAAGAAGAAAATTGCAAAGAAGAAAAACAAATTCAAGAAGAAAATTGCAAAGAAGAAGAAGAAAGAAAAAAGAAGAGAAGAAAAAATGCAAAGAAGAAGATAGAAGAAGAAGAAGGGAAGAAGACGAAGAATGCAAAAGAAGAAGAAGAAAAAGAAGAAGAAGAAGAAGAAGAAAGAAGAAGAAGAAGAAGAAGAAGAGAAAGAAAAGAAGAAGAAGAATGCAAAGAAGAAGAAGAAGAATGCAAAGAAGAATGCAAAAGAAGAAGAAGAAGAAGAAGAAGAAGAAGAATGCAAAAAAGAAAAAAAAAGAAGAAAAATCAAAGAAGAAATAGAAAAAAGACTGCAAAGAAGAAAAAAGAATCCAAAGAAGGAGAATGCAAAGAAGAAAACAAAGAAGAGAAGAATGCAAGGAAGAAAATGCAAAAGAAGAAGAAGAAAAAGCAAAAGAAGAAGGCAAAGAAAAATTGTAAAGAAGAAGAAGAAAAGCAAAAGAAGAAAAGAAGAAGAAGAAGAAGAAGAAGAAGGGAAGAAAAAAATGGGAAAGAAAAAATAGAAAAAGACTGCAAAAGAAGAAAAAGAAATGCAAAGAAGGAGAATGCAAAGAAAATACAAAGAAGGGAAAAAGAATGCAAAAAGAAGGAAAAATTGCAAAAGAAGAAGACGAATGCAAAGAAAAAGGAAGAAGAAGAAAAAGAAGAAGAAGAAGAAGAAGAAGAAGATGATGATGATGATGTGATGATGATGATAATGTGATGATGATGTGATGATAAAGATGATGATGATGATGATGATGATGATGATGATGATGATGATGAAGAAGAAGAAGAAGAAGAAGAACAATAACAAGAACAAGAACAAGAACAAAAATGCAAAGAAGAAGAAGAACAAGAAGAAGAATGCAAAGAAGAATGCAAAGAAGAATGCAATAAAGAAGAATGCAAGAAGAATGCAAAGAAGAAGAAGAAGAAGAAATGAAGAAGAAGAAGAAGAAGAAAAAGAAGAAGAAAAAGGGAAAAAAAGAAGAAGTAGAATGCAAAAAAAAAAAAGAAGAAAAAAGAAGAAGAAGAAGAAACAACTCAAAGAAGAGAATGCAAACAAGAAGAAGATTACAAAAGAAGAAGAAGAACGCAAAGAAGAAAAAAGCGAAGAAGAAGAAGAAGAAGAAGAAGAATGCAAAAAAGAAGAAGAAGAAAAATGCAAAGAAGAAGAATGCAAAGAAGAAGAAAAATAAGAAAAAAAAGAAAAAAAAAGAAAAGAAGAAGAAGAAGAAGAAGAAGAAGAAGAAGAAAGAAGAGAGAAAAAGAAAGAAGAAGAAGGGAAAAAGAAAAAAGCAAAGATAAAATAGAAAAAGACTGCAAAGAAGAAAAAGAATGCAAAGAAGGAGAATGCAAAGAAGAATACAAAGAAGAAGAAGAATGCAAAGAAAAAAAATGCAAAAAGAAGGAAAAAAGAAGAAGAAAAAAGAAGAAGAAAGGGAAAAATGCAAAGAAGAAAAAGAAGATTGCACAGAAGAAGAATGCAAAAAGAAGAAGAAGAAGAAGAAGAAGAAGAAGAAGAAGAAGAAGAAGAAAAAAAGAAGAAGAGGAAGAAGAAGAATGCAAAGAAGAGGAACAATGCAAAGAAAAAAGAGAAGAGAAGAAGAAGAAGAAGAAAAAAGAAGAAGAAGAAGAAGAAGAATGCAAGAAGACAGAAAGAAAAAAAAAAAGAATGCAAAGAAGAAGAAGAAAGCAAAGAAGAGGAAGAAAGCAAAGAGAAGAAGAATGCAAGAAAAAGAAGAAAGAAGGATGCAAAGAAAAAGAATGCAAGAAGAAGAATGCAAAGAAGAAGAAAAAGAAGAAAAAGAAGAAGAAGAAGAAGAGAAGAAGAGAAGAAGAAAAAGAACAGAAGATGATGATGAAGAAGAAGAAGAAGTAACAAGAAGAAGCAGAAGAAGAAGAAGAAGAAGAAGAAGAAGAAGAAGAAGAAACAAGAAGAAGAACAAGAACAAGAAGAAGAACAAGAAGAAAAACAAGAATGCAAAAAAGAATGCAAAGAAGACGAAGAACAAGAAAAAAATGCAAAGAAGAATGCAAAGAAGAAGAATGCAAAAAAAAATAAAGAAAAGCAAAAAAGAAGAAGAATGCAAAGAAGAAGAAGAATGTAAAGAAGAAAATGCAAAGAAGAAAAGAATGCAAAAAAAGAATGCAAAGAAAAAGAAAATGAAGAAGAAGAAGAAGAAGAAGAAGAAGAAGAAGAAGAAGAAAGAGAAAAGAAGAAAAGAAGAAGAAGAAGAAGAAGAGGAAGAAGAAGAAGAAGAAGAAGAAGAAAAACAATTCAAAGAAGAAAATTGCAAAGAAAAAGAAGAATGCAAAAAAGAAGAAGAAGAAGAATGCAAAGAAGAAGAATAAGAAGATGAAGAAGAGGAAGAAGACGAAGAATGCAAAGAAGAAGAAGAAAAAGAAGGAGAAGAAGGGAAAAAGAAGAAGAAGAAGAAAAAGAAGAAAAAGAAGAAGAAGAAGAAAAAGAAAAATGCAAAAAAGAAGAAGAAGAAGAATGAAGAAGAATGCAGAAGAAGAAGAAAAAGAAGAAGAAGAAGAAGAAGAAAAAGAAGAAGAAGAAGAAGAAAAAAGAAACAAGAAGAAGAAGATGCAAAGAAGAAGAATGCAAAGAAGAAGAAAAAGAAGAAAAATCCAAAGAAGAAATAGAAAAAGACTGCAAAAAAGAAAAAGAATCCAAAGAAGGAGAATGCAAAGAAGAATAAAGAAGAAGAAGAATGCAAAGAAGAAGGTTGCAAAGAAGAAGAAGAATGCAAAGAAGAAGAAAAGGGAAAAAGAAGAAGAAGAAGAAGAAGAAGAAGAAGAAGAAGAAGAAGAAGAAGAAGAAAAAGAAGAAGGAAAGAAGAAGAAGATTTCAAAGAAGAAAAAAGAAAAAAAGAAGAATGCAAAGAAGAAAAAAGAATGCAAAGAAGAAGAAGAAAGCAAAGAAGAGAGAATGCAAAGAAGAAGAAGAAGGATGCAAAGAAAAATATTGCAAAGAAGAAGAATGCAAAGAAGAAGAAGAAGAAGAAGAAGAAGAAAAAAGAAGAAGAAGAAGAGAAGAAGAAGATGATGATGATGAAGAAGAAGAAGAAAAAGTAACAAGAAGAAACAGAAGAAGAAGAAGAAGAAGAAGAACAAGAACAAGAACAAGAACAAGAAAAAGAAGAAGACGAAGAACAAGAATGCAAAGAAGAATGCAAAGAAGACGAAGAACAAAAAGAAAAGCAAAGAAAAATGCAAAAAAGAAACAAAGAAGAATGCAAAGAAAAAAAAGAAGAAGAAGAATGCAAAGAAGAAGAAGAAAAATGCGAAGAAGAAAGAAGAAGAAGAAGAAGGAAGAAGAAGTAGAAGAAGAGGAAGAAGAAGAAAAAGAAGAAGAAATGCAAAGAAGATAAAGAATGCAAAAAAGAAGAAGAATGCAAAGAAGAAGAAGAATGTAAAAAAGAAAAATGTAAGAAGAAAAAAAAGCAAAGAAGAATGCAAAGAAAAAGAGGATGAAGAAGAAGAAGAAGAAGAAGAAGAAGAAGAAGAAGAAGAAGAAGAAGAATGCAAAGAAGAAGAAGAAGAATGCAAAAGGGAAGAAAAAGACATCAAAGAAAAAAAATTGCAAAGAAGAAGAAGAAGCAAAAAAGAAGAAGAAGAAGAATGCAAAGAAGAAGAATGAAAAGAAGAAGAATGCAAAGAAGAAGAAGAAGAAGATGGGAAGAAGAAGAAGAAGAAGAAGAAGAAGAAGAAGAAGAAGAGGAAGAAGACGAAGAATGCAAAGAAAAAAGAAGAAGAAGAAGAAGAAGAAGAAGAAGAAGAAGAAGAAAGCAAAGAAGAAGAAGAAAAAGAAGAATGCTAAGAAGAATGCAAGAAGAAGAAGAAAAAGAAGAAGAAGAAGAACAAGAAGAAGAAGAAGAAGAAGAAGAAGAAGAAGAGAAGAAGAAGAAGAAGAAAGAAGAAGAAGGAGAAGAAGGGAAGAGGAAGAAGAAAAAGAAAGAAAAAAGAAGAATGCAAAGAAGAAGAAGAATGCAAAGAAGAAGAAGAATGCAAAAAAAAAAGAAGAAGGATGCAAAGAAAAGAATGCTAAAAGAATGCAAAAAAAGATGCAAACAGAAGAAAAGAAGAAGAATGCAAAGAAGAAAATACAAAGAATAAGAATGCGAGACGAGCAGAGAAGCTCGTAAGACTCGCAGAATAGGAAGAAGAGAAAGAAGAAAAATGTGCTCGTATGGACAAAGACGGGAAGAAGAAGAAGAAGAAGAAGAAGAAAATGAAGAGAAGAAGAAGAAGAAGAAGAAAAAAAAAGAAGAAAAGAGAGAAGAAAAGCAGAGAAAAAGAAGAAGAAAAGAAGAAAAATGCAACAAAGAAGAGAAGAAGAAATATGAAAGAAGAAGAGATGCAACGTGTAAGAAGAAGGATGCAACGAGAAAATGCAAATGCCGTGGGCGGCGAATGCAAAGAAAAGACTGTCGATGAAGAATGCAAAGAAAAGAATGCAAAGAAGAAAGAATGCAAAAAGGAAAAGAAGAATACAAAGAAGAAGAATGCAAAGAAGAAGAATGCAAAGAAGAAAATGGCAAAGAAAAGAGAAGAAAAAGGATCCAAAGATAGAAGAATGCAAAGAGAAACAAAGAAGAAAGAAGGCAAAGAAGAATGCCAGAGAAGAATCCACGAGAATGCCAAATAAGAAGAAGAAAAGAAGAAGAAGAAGATGAAGAAAAGAAGAACAAGAAGAAAAAACAAGAAGAAGAACAAACAAGAAGAAAAAAAAGAAGACAAGAAGAACAAGAGAACAAGAACAAGATTTAAATAAAAGAGCAAAGAAATGAATGCAAAGAGCAAGAAGAAGAAAATGGAAAGAAGGAATTGGAGCGAATAAAGAAGAAGAAGAATGCCAAGATGAAGAAAATAGCAAAGAAAAGAAGAATGCAAAGAAGAAGAAGAATGCAAGAAGAAGAAGAAAAGAGAAGAAGAAGAAGAAGAAGAAGAAAAAAGAAGAAGAATGCAAACATGATGCAAATAGAAGAAATGCAGAGAAGAATGCGAAAGAAGAAGTAGAAAGCAAAGAATGCAAAGAAAAAGAAGAGAAGAAGATAGAAGAAAAGAAGAAAAGAAGAGAAGAAGAAGAATAAGAAGAACAAGAACAAGAAGAAAAGAAAAGAAAAGAAGAATAGAGAGAAGAAGAAAAAAGAAAGAAGACGAATGGAAAAAGAAAAGAGAAGAAGAAGAAGAAGAAGAATGCAAAGAATAAAACAATGCTAAGAAGAAATGGCAAACAAGAAAATGCAACAAGAAGAAGAAAGATAGAAGAATGCAAAGAAGAGAGAATACAAAGATGAGAAGAAGAAGAAGAAGAAGAAAGAAGAAGAAGAAGAAGATGAATGCAAATAAAAGAAGAAGAATGCATAAAAAAAGAAGAAGAATTGCAAAAAAAGAAGAAAGAAGAAGGAAGAAGTAGAAGAAGAAAGAAGAAGAAGAAAAGAAGAAGACAGAAGAAGAATGCAAATAAGAAGAATGCAAATGAAGAAGAAGAAGAAGAAGAAGGAGAAAGAAGAAAAGAGAAGAAGAAGAAAAGAAGAAGAAGAAGAAGAAGAAGAAAAGAAGAAGGAAGAAGAAAAGATGAAGACGAAGATGAAGAAGAAAAAGAAGAAGAAGAAGAAGAAGAAGAAGAAGAAGAAAAAAAGAAGAAAAGAAGCAAAAAGAAGGCAAAGAAGAAGGAGAATGCAAAAAGAATGCAGAAAAGAAGAAGAATAAGAAGAAGAAGAAGAAGAAGAAGGAAGAAGAAAAGAAGAAGAAGAAATGAAAAGAAGAAGATGAAGTAAAAGAAAAAGGAAGAATAAGAAATGAGAAGAAGAAGAAGAAGAAGAAAAGATATGCAAGAAGAAGAAGAAGAAAAGAAGAAGAAAAAGAAAAAGAAAAGAAGAAAAAAGAAGATGAAGAAGAAGAATGCAAAACAGAAGAAAAGAAGAAGAAGAAGAAGAAGAAGAAGAAGAAGGAAGAAGACGAAGAAGAAGAAGAAAATAATGCAAACAAGAGGAAGAAGAAGAAATGCCAAGAAATGAATACAAAAAAAAGAATGCAAAGAAGAAAAGGAAGAATGAAATAAGAAGAAAGATGCAAAGAAGAAGAAGAAGAAGAAGAAGAAGAAGAAGAAGAAGAAGAAGAAAAGAGAGAAGAAGAAGTAAAGAGGAAGAAAGAAGAATAAAAAGAAGAAGAAGAAGCACAACAACAACAAGAAAAATGACAACAAAGAATAGAAGAAGAAGTATCAAAGAAAAGAATGCAAAAGAAGAAGAAGGGAAGAATGGAAAGAAGAATGCAAAGAAGAAGAATCAAAGAAAAAGAATGCGAAGAAGAATGCAAAGAAGAAGGATGCAAAGAAGAAGAGAAGAAATACAAAAAAGAAGTTTCAAAAGAAGAAGAATGCAAAGAAAAGAAGAAAATAAGAAAAAGAATGCAAAGAAAATGCAAGAAGAAGCAAGAAGAATGCCAAAAGAATGCAAGAAGAAGAAGAAGAAAGAAGATGTAGTTAAGAAGAATTTAAACAAAGAAAGCATTTAAAGAAAAGAATCTAAAGAAGAAGAATGCAAAGAACAAGAAGAAAAAGAATGGAGAAGAGAGAAGGATGGAAAGAAGAAGAAGAATGCAAGAAGAAGAAGAATGCAAAGAAGAAGAAGATAAGAAGGCAGAAGAAGAAATAGTGCAAAAGAAGAAGAAGAAGGAAGAAGGAAGAAGAAGAAGAATGCAAAGAAAAACAAGCTAATAAGAATGCAAAGAATGAAGAATGCAAACAAGAAGAACGAAGAAGAGAATGCAAAGAAGAAGAATACAAAGATAAAGAATGCAAAGAAGAAGAAGAATAATGCAAAGAAGAAGAAGAAGAAGAAGAAGAAGAAGAAAGAATCAAAGAAGAAGAATGCAAAGAAGAGTAAAAAGAAGAAGAATACAAAGAAGAAGAATTCTAAAGAAAAGAATGCAAAGTAGAAGCGAAGAATTCAAAGAAGAAGAATGCAAAGAAGACAGAAAAGAAGAAGAAGAATTTCATAGAAGAATGCAAATGATAAAGAAAAATGCCAAGTATAAAGAAGAATGCAAAGATTATAGAAGAATGCTCCAAAGAGAAGGTGAAGAAGAAGAAGAATATGCAAAGACAGAAAAGAAGAATGCAAAGAAGAAGAAGAAGAATGCAAAGAAGAATGCAAAAGAAATTGCAAAAGAGAATTGTCAAAGACGAATGCAAAGAAGAAGAAGAAGAAGAATGCAAAAGAAAAGAAGACCAAAGAAAAGAAGAAGAAAAAAGATAAAGAAGAAAATGCAAAGAAGAAGAAAAAAAAGTGAAAAGAAAAGATGAAAGAAGAAGAAGAAGAAGAAGAAGAAGAAGAAGAAGAAGAATGCAAACAGAATCAAAGAATGAATGCAAGAAGAAGAAGAAGAAGAAGATGAAGAAGAAGAAGAAGAATGCAAAGCAGAATAGCAGAAAGAATGCAAAGAAGAAGAAGAAGATGAAAAGAAGAAGAAGAAGAAAAGAAAAAGCAAAGAAAGAAGACAAGAAGAAGAAATGACAAAGAAGAAGGAAGAAAAAGAAGAAGAAGAAGAAAAGAAGAAGAAGAAGAAGAAGATGAAAAGAAGAAAAGAATGCAAAGAATACTGCTAAGAATGAATGCAAAGAAGAAAAGAAGAGAATGCAAAAATACTGCAAAATGAAGAATTCCAAGAAGAAGAATGCAAAGAAGATGAATGCAAACAAGAAAATCAAAGAAGACGAAGAAGAAGAAGAAGAAGAAAGAAGAAGAAAAGCAAAAGGAAGAAAAGAAGAAACAGAAGAAGAAGAAGAAGAAGAAGAAGAAGAGAAGAAAAGAAGATGAAGAAGAAAATAAAAAAAAATAGAAATGAAAACGAAAGAAGAAGAAGAATTCAAAGAAAAGATGCAAAGAAGAATTCAAAGAAGAAGAATGCAAAGAAGAAGAAGAAGAAGAAGGAAGAAGATACAGAGAAAAGAAGAATACGACGAAGAAGAAGAAGAGAAGAAGATGATGAAGGAAGTAAAAGAAGAATGCAAAAAAGATGAAGAAAAGAAAAAAAGAAGAAAAAACAAGAAGAAGAAGAAAGCAGAAGAATGCAAATGCAAAGAAAAGATGCAAAGAATGCAAAGAATGCAAAGAAGAAGAAGAATGCAAAGAAGGAAGAAGAAGAATGCAAAGAAGAAAAAGAAGAATGCAAAGAAGAGAAGAAGAATGCAAAGAATGCAAAAAGAATGCAAAGAAGAAGAAGGAGATGAAGAAGAAGAAGAAGTAAGGAAGAAGAAGAGAAGAAGAAGAAGAAAGAAAGAAGAAGAAGAAAAGAAGAATAAGAAGAGAAGAAGAAGAAGAAGACGAAGAAGAAGGAAGAAGAAGAAGCAAGAAGAAGAAGAAAGAAGAAGAAGAAGGAACAGAAGAAGAAGAAGAAGAATAAGAAGACGAAGAAGAAAGAAGAAGAAGAAGAAGAAGAAGAAGACGAAGAAAAGAAGAAGAAAAGAAGAAGAAGAAAAGCAAAAGAAGAAAAAAAAGAAAAGAAAAAGTAAAAGAAGAAGA
>CM054164.1:4489871-4492371 GCA_028751875.1 Rapana venosa
GAAGAAGGAAGAAGAAGAAGAAGAGAAGAAGAGAAGAAGAAGAAGAAGAAGAGAAGAAGGAGAAGAAGAAGAAGAAGAAGAAGAAGAAAAAGAAAAGAAGAAGAAAAAGCGGGGGAGAAGAAGGGAAGGAAAGAAAAGAAGAATGCAAAGAAGAATCAAAGAAGAAGAAGAATGCAAAGAAAAATGCAAAGAAGAAGAAGAATGGAAAGAGGAAGAAGAAGAAGAAGAAGAAGAAGAAGAAGAAGAAGAAGAAGAAGAAGAAGAAGAAGAAGAAGAAGAAGAAGGAAAAAGAAGAAGGAGAAGAATGCAAAGAAAAAGAATGCAAAGAGTAAGAAAAAGAAGAAGATGATGATAGAAAGAGAAGAAGAAGAAGAAGAAGAAAAAGAAGAATGCAAAGAAGAAAGCAAAGAAGAAGAATGCAAAGAAAAGAATGCGAAGAAGAAGAATGCAAAAGAAATGCAAGGAGAAAAATGCAAAGAAGAAGTATGCAAAAAGAAGAAGAAAAGAAGAAGAAGAAGAAAAAGAAGAAGAAGAAGAAGAAGAAGAAGAAGAAGAAGAAGAAAAGAAGAAGAAGAAAAGAAAGAAAAGAAGAAGAAGAAGAAGAAGAAGAAAAGAAGAAAAGAAGAAAAAAGAAGAAGAAGAAGAAGAAAAAGAAGAAGAAGAAAAGAAGAAGAAGAAAGAAGAAGAAGAAGGAAGAAGAAGAAGGAGAAGAATGCAAAGAAAAGAATGCAAAGAGTAAGAAAAAGAAAGAAGAAGATGAGAAAAAGAAAAGAAGAAGAAGAAGAAAAAGAAGAATGCAAAGAAGAATGCAAAGAAAAAGAAGAATGCAAGAAGAAGAATGCAAGAAGAAGAATGCAAAGAAGAAGCAAAAAGGAAAAAAAATGCAAAGAAGAAGTAAAGCAAAAAGAAAAAGAAGAAGAAGAAGAAGGGGAAAAAAGAAGAAAAAAGAAGAAGAAGAAAAAAGAAGAAGAACAAAAAGAAGAAAAAGAAGAAGAACAAGAAAAAAGAGGAAGAAGAAAAGAAGAAGAAGAAGAAGAAGAAGAAGAGAAAAGAAGAAGAAGAAGAAGAAGAAGAAAAAATGCAAGAAGAAAGCAAAGAAGAAGAATGCAAAGAAAAAGAATGCGAAGAAGAATGCAAAGAAGAAGAATGCAAGAAGAAAAGAAGAAGAAGAATGCGAAAAAAGAAGAAGAAGAAAAAGAATGCGAAGAAGAAGAAGAAGAAGAAAAGAAGAAGAAGAAGAAGAAGAAGAAAAGAAGAAAGAAGAAGAAGAAGAAGAAAGAAGAAAGAAGAAAAGAAAAAAGAAAGAAAGAAGAAAAGGGAAAAAAAAAGAAAAAGAAGAAAAAGAAAAAGAAAAAGAGAAGAAGAAAAAAAGAAAAGAAAAGAAGAAAAGAAAAAAAAAGAAAAAAAAGAAGAAAAAAGAAGAAAAGAAAAGAAAAGAAGAAGAAGAAAAAGAAAAGAAAAAAAAGAGAAAAAAAAAAGAAAAATTAAGAAGAAGATGAAAAGAAGAATGCAAAAGAAAGAAGAAGAAAAGAAAAGAAGAAGAAAAAAGAAGAAAAAAAAGAGAAGAAGAAGAAAAAAGAAGAGAAAAGAAGAAGAAAAAACAAAAGAAAAAAAAAAAAGAAGAAGAAGAAGAAGAAAAAAAGAAAGGGAAGAAGAAGAAAAGGAAAAGAAGAGAAGAATACAAAAGAAGAAAAAAAGAAAAAGAAAGAAAGAAGAAGAAGGAAAAAAAAAGGGGGAAAAGGGGTGAAGAAGAAGAAGAAAAGAAGAAGAGAAGAGAAAAAGAAGAAGAAGAAGAAGAATGCAAAGAAAAAAGAAGAAGAAAAGAAAAAGAAAGGAAGGTGAAGAAGAAAGAATCAAAAAGGGAAAGAAAAGAAGAAGAAAAAGAAGAAAAGGGAAAAAGAAGAAAAAGAAGAAAAGAAGAAGAAGAAGAAGCAAAAAAGAAGAAGAAGAAGAAGAAAAGAAAAAAAAAGAGAAGAAGAAGAAGGAAAGAAGAGAAAAAGGAGAAGAAGAAGAAAAGAAAAAAGAAAGAAGAAGAAGAAGAAGAGAAGAAAAGAATTAGAAAAAAAAGAAAAGAAGAAGAAGAAGAAGAAAAGAAAAAGGGGGGAAGAAGAAGGAAAAAAGAAAGAAGAAGAAGAAGAAGAAAAAAAAAGAAAGAAAAAGAAAAGAAGAAGAGAAGAAAGAAAGAAGAGAAGAAAAGAAGAAGAGAAGAAGAGAAGAAGAAGAAAAAAAAAGAGAAGGAAGAAAGAAGAAAAAAGAAGAAAAGAAAGAAAAAAGAAAAAAAAAGAAAAAGAAGAAGAAGAAGAAGGGGAGAAGAAGAAGAAGAAAAGAAAAAAGAAGAAAAAAAGAAAAAGAAGAAAAAAAGAAGAAAAGAAAAAAGAAAAAAAAGAAGAAGAGAAAAAAGAAGAAGAAGAAAAGAAAAAAGAAGAAAAAGAAAAAAGAAGAAAAGAAGGAAAAAAAAGAAGAAGAAAAAAGAAGAAGAAGAAGAAAAGAAGAAGAAGAA
>CM054164.1:4497371-4502371 GCA_028751875.1 Rapana venosa
AAAGAAGAAGAAGAAGAAAAAGAAGAAAGAAGAAAGAAAGAAGAAAGAAGAAGAAGAAGAAGAAAAAAGAAGAAGAGAAAAGAGAAAGAAAAAGAAGAATGAAAGAAAGAAGAAAGAAGAAAAAAAGAAAGAAGAATGAAAGAAAGAAGAAGCAGAAGAAGAAAAGAAGAATGAAAGAATGAAAGAAGAAGAAGCAAAGGAAGAAGAAAGAAGAAGAAGAAGATGCAAAAAGAAAAAGAAGAAAAATGCAAAGAAGAAGAAGAAAAAAAGAAGAAAGAAGAAAAGAAGAAAAGAAGAAGAAGAAGAAGAAGAAGAAGAAAAGAAGAAGAAGAAGAAGAAAAAAGAAAAGAAAAGAAAAGAAAAAAGAAGAAGAAAAGAAGAAGAAAAGGAAGGAAGAAGAAGAAGAAGAAGAAGCAAAGAAAAGAAGAAAGAAGAAAAAGAAGAAAAAAGATGCAAGAAGAAGAAGAAAGAAGAAGAAGAAAAGAAAGAAAGAAGAAGAAGAAGAAGAAGAAGAAGAAGAAGAGAAGAAGAAAGAAGAAGAAGAAGAAGAAAGGAAGAAAGAAAAGAAGAAAGAAGAAGAAAAGAAGAAGAGAAGAAGAAAAAGAAGAAAAAGAAGAGAGAAGAAGAAGAAGAAAGAAGAAGAAGAAAGAAGAAAGAAGAAGAAGAAGAGAAGAAAGAAGAAAAGAAGAGAAAAAGAAGAAGAAGAAGAAGAAGAAAGAAGAAGAAGAAGAAGAGAAAGAAGAAGAAGAAGAAGAAAAGAAGAATGCAAAGAGAAAAGGAAGAAGAAGAAAAAGAAAAAGAAGAAGAAGAAGAGAAGAAGAAGAAGAAGAGAAGAAGAAAAAAAGAAGAAGAAGAAGAAAAAGAAAAGAAGAAAAGAAGAAGAAGAAAGAGAGAAGAAGAAGAAAGAAGAAGAGAAGAAGAAGAAGAAGAGAAGAATGGAAGATAAAGAATGCAAAGAAAAACAAGAAGAAGAAGTAAAGAAGAAGAATGCAAACAGAAGGAGAAGAAGAAGAAGAATGCAAAGAAGAAGAATACAAAGAAGAAGAATGCAAAGAAGAAGAAGAAAATGAATAAGAAGAAGAGAAGAAGAAAAGATGAAGAAGAAGAAGAAAAAAAGAAAAAGAAAAGAAGAAAGAAGAAGAAGAAGAAGAGAAGAAGAAGAAGAAGAAGAAAAGAAGAAGAAGAAGAAGAAGAATGCAAACATGAATGCAAAGAAGAGAAAGAATGCAGAGAAGAAGCAAGAAGAAGTAGAATGGAAAATGCAAAGAAAAGAAGAAAAAGAAGAAGAAGAAGAAAGAAAAGAATAAGAAGAAGAAGAACAAGAAGATGAAGAGAAGAAGAAGAACAAGAAGAAGAAAGAAGAAGAAGAAGAGAAGAAGAAGAAGAAGAAAGAAGAAGAAGAAGAAGAAGAATGGAAAGAAGAAGAAGAAGAAGAAGAATGCAAAGAAAAACAAGCTAAGAAGAATGCAAAGAAGAAGAATGCAAACAAGAACAAGAAGATGAAAATGCTAAGAAGAAAAAAAGAAGAAGAATAAAAGAAGAAGAAGAAGAATGCAAAGAAGAATGCAAAGAAGAAGAAGAAAATGCAAAGAAGAAAGGAAAAGAAGAAGAAGAAGAAGAAGAGAGAAGAAGAAGAAGAAGAAGAAGAAGAAAAAACAAGAAAGAATTCAAAGAAGAAAAGAAAGAGAAAGAAGAAAAAAAAGGAAATGGAAGAAGAGAAGAAGAGAAGAAAAGAAGAAGAAGAAGAAAGAAATACATAGAAGAATGCAAAGAAAAGAAGAATGCAAAGATAAGAAGAATGAAGGAGAAGAAGAAGCACAGAGGAAAGGGAAGAAGAAGAAGAATGCAAAGAAGAAGAAGAAGAATGCAAAGAAGAAGAAGAAGAAGAATGCAAAGAAGAATGAAAGAAGAAGAAGAAGAAGAAAGAAGAAGAAGAAGAAGAAGAATTAGAAGAATACAAAGAAGAAGAAGAAGAAGAAGAAGAAGAGAAGAAGAAGAAAGAAGAAGAGAAGAAGAAGAAGAAAAAGAAGAAGAAGAAGAAGAAGAAGAAGAGAAGATAGAAGAAGAAGAAGAAGAAAAGGGGGGGGGAAGAAGAAGAAGGAGAAAAGAAAGAAGAGAAAGAAGAATGCAAAGAGAAGAAAGATGCAAAGAAGAATGCAAAGAAGAAGAAGAATGAAAAGGAAAAGAAAAGAAGAAGAAGAAGAAGAAGAAAGAAGAAGAAGAAGAAAAGAAGAAGAAGAAGAAGAAGAAGAAGAAGAAGAAGAAGAAGAAGAAGAAGAAGAAGAAGAAGAAAGAAAAAGAAAAAATGCAAAGAGTAAGAAAAAGAAGAAGAGATGATGAAGGAGAAGAAGAAGAAGAAGAAGAAGAAAAAGAAGAATGCAAAGAAGAATGCAAGAAGAAGAATGCAAAGAAGAAGAATGCGAAGAAAGAATGCAAAGAATGCAAAGGAAAAATGCAAAGAGAAGTATCAAAAAGAAGAAGAAGAAGAGAGAAAGAAAGAAGAAGAGAAGAAGAAGAAGAGAAGAAGAAGAAAAAAGAAGAAGAAGAAGAAGAGAAGAGAAAGAAGAAGAAAAGAAGAAGAAGAAAAGAAGAAGAAGAAAAAGAAGAAAAGAAGATGCAAAGAAAAAGAACAAAGAGAAGAAAAAGAAAAGATGAGATGAAGGAGAAGAAGAAGAAGAAGAAAAGAAGATCAAGAGAATGCAAGAAAAGAAGATGCAAAGAAGAAGAATGCGAAGAGAAGATAAGAACAAAGGAAAATGCAAAGAGAAGTTCAAAAAAAAAGAGAAGAAGAAAGAGAAGAAGAGAAAAAAAGAGAAAAAGAAGAAGAACAAGAAAAAAGAAGAAGAAGAAGAAGAAGAAGAAGAAGAGAAGAAGAAGAAAGAGAAAGAAGAGAAGAAGAAGAGAAGAGAATGCAAAAAAGAGCAAGAAAAATGCAAGAGAATGCAAAGAAGAAAAGCAAAGAGAGAAAAGAAAGAGAAGAATCGAAAAGAGAAGAAGAAAAAAGAATTGGAAGAGAAGAAGAAAAAAGAAGAAGAAGAGAAGAAGAGAAGAAGAAGAGAGATGATAGAAGAGAGAAGAGAGAAGAAGAAGAAGTAGCAAAAAAAGAAGAAAAAAAAAGAAGAAAAGAAGAAGAAAAAAAAGAAAAAAAGAGGAAGAAAGAACAAAAGAAAAGAAAGAATTAAAGAAGAATAAGAAAAGAGAAGAAAAGAAGAAGAAAAGAAAAAGAAGAGAAAGAAGAAGAAGAAAGAGAAGAAAAAGAAGAAGAGAAGAAGAAGAAGAAAAGAAGAAGAAGAATGCAAAAAGAAGAAGGAGAAAATGCAAAGAAGAAGTATGCAAAAAGAAAAAAAAGAAAGAAGAAGAGAAGAAGAAGAGAAGAAGAGAAGAAGAAAGAAGAAAAAGAAGAACAAAAGAAGAAAAGGGAGAAGAAGAAGAAGAAGAAGAAGAAGAAAGAAGAAGAAGAAGGAAGAAGAAGAAGAAGAAGAAGAAAAAGAAGAAAGAATGCGAAGATAAAGAAATGCAAAGAAAAACAATGCTAAGAAGAATGTAAAGAAGAAGAATGCAAACAAGAAGGAGAAGAAGAAGAAGAATGCAAAGAAGAAGAATACAAAGAAGAAGAATGCAAAGAAGAAGAAGAAGAATGCAAATAAGAAAAAGAAGAAGAAGAAAAAGATGAAGAAGAAGAAGAAGAAAAAGAAAAAGAAGAAGAAAAAAGAAGAGAAGAAGAAGAAGAAGAAGAGAAGAGAAGAAGAAGGAAAAAGAAGAAGAAGAAGAAGAAGAATGCAAACATGAATGCAAAGAAGAGAAAGAATGCAGAGAAGAATGCAAAGAAGAAGTAGAATGGAAAAATGCAAAAGAAAAAGAAGAAAAAGAAGAAGAAGAAGAAGTAGAAGAAGAATAAGAAGAAGAAAGAACAAGAAGATGAAAAAAAGAAGAGAAGAACAAGAAGAAGAACAAGAAGAAGAAGAAGAAGAAGAAGAAGAAGAAAGAAGAAGAAGAAGAAGAAGAAGAAGAAGAAGAAGAATGGAAAGAAGAAGAAGAAGAAGAAGAATGCAAAGAAAAAAAAATGCTAAGAAGAATGCAAAGAAGAAGAATGCAAACAAGAACAAGAAGATGAAGAATGCTAAGAAGAAGAATACAAAGAAGAAGAATACAAAGAAGAAGAAGAGAATGCAAAGAAGAATGCAAAGAAGAAGAAGAAGAATGCAAAGAAGAGGAAGAAGAAGAAGAAGAAGAAGAAAGAAGAAGAGAAGAAGAAGAAGAAGAAGAATACAAACAAGAAGAATTCAAAAAAGAAAAAGAAGAAGAAGAAGAAGAAAAAAAAGGACAAGTGGAAGAAGAAGAAGAAGAAGAAGAAGAAGAGAAGAAGAGAAGAAGAAGAAGAATACATAGAAGAATGCAAAGATAAAGAAGAATGCAAGATAAAGAAGAATGCAAGGAAAAAAGAAGAATGCACAGAGGAAGGTGAAGAAGAAGAAGAATGCAAAGAAGAAAAAGAAGAATGCAAAGAAGAAGAAGAAGAAGAATGCAAAGAGAATGCAAAGAAGAAGAAGAAGAATGCAAAGAAGAAGAAGAAGAAGAAGAATTAGAAGAATACAAAGAAGAAGAAGAAGAAGAAGAAGAAGAAAGAAGAAGGAAGAAGAAGAAGAAGAGAAGAAGAAGAAAAGAAGAAGAAAAAGAAGAAGAAGAAGAAGAAGAAGAAGAAGAAGAAGGAAGAAGAAGAGAAGAAAAAGCGGGGGGAGAAGAAGGAGAAGGAGAAGAGAAGAAGAATGCAAAGAAGAATGCAAAGAAGAAGAAGACTGCAAAGAAGAATGCAAAGAAGAAGAAGAATGGAAAGAGGAAGAAGAAGAAGAAGAAGAAGAAGAAGAAGAAGAAGAAGAAGAAGAAGAAGAAGAGAAGAAGAAGAAGAAGAAGAAGAAGAAGAAGAAGAAGAAGAAGAAGAAGAAGAAGGAGAAGAATGCAAAGAAAAGAATGCAAAGAGTAAGAAAAAGAAGAAGATGATG
>CM054164.1:4507371-4509871 GCA_028751875.1 Rapana venosa
AAAGAAAAAAATTGCTAAGAAGAATGCAAAGAAGAAGAATGCAAACAAGAAGAAGAAGAAGAAGAATGCAAAGAAGAAGAATACAAAGAAGAAGAATGCAAAGAAGAAGAAGAAGAATGCAAATAAGAAGAAGAAGAAGAAGAAAAAGATGAAGAAGAAGAAGAAGAAGAAGAAGAAGAATGCAAACATGAATGCAAAGAAGAAGAAGAATGCAGAGAAGAATGCAAAGAAGAAGTAGAATGCAAAAAATGCAAAGAAAAAGAAGAAGAAGAAGAAAAGAAGAAGAAGAAGAAGAAGAAGAAGAAAAAGAAGAACAAGAAGAAGAAGAAGAAAAAGAGAACAAGAAGAACAAGAACAAGAATTTAAAGAAGAAGAATTCAAAGAGAAGAATGCAAAGAACAAGAAGAAGAAAAATCGAAAGAGAAGAAGAATGGAAAGAAGAAGAAGAATGCAAAGAAGAAGAAGAATGCAAAGAAGAGAAGAAAAAGAAAAAAGAAGAAGAAGAAGAATGCAAACATGAATGAAAGAAGAAGAAGAATGCAGAGAAGAATGCAAAGAAGAAGTAGAATGCAAAGAATGCAAAGAAAAAAGGGAAAAAGAAGAAGAAGAAGAAGAAGAAGAAGAAGAAGAAGAAGAAGAAGAAGAAGAAGAAGAAAAAGAAGAAGAAGAATAAGAAAAACAAGAACAAGAACAAGAACAAGAAGAAGAACAAGTAGAAGAAAGAAGAAGAAGAAGAAGAAGAAGAAGAAGAAGAAAAAGAAGAAGAAGAAGAAGAAGAAGAAGAATGGAAAGAAGAAAAAGAAGAAAAAAAAGAAGAAGAAGAATGCAAAGAAAAACAATGCTAAGAAGATGCAAACAAGAAGAATGCAAACAAGAAGAAGAAGAAGAAGAATGCAAAGAAGAAGAATACAAAGAAGAAGAAGAAGAAGAAGAATGCAAATAAGAAGAAGAAGAATGCAAATAAGAAGAAGAAGAATGCAAATAAGAAGAAGAAGAATGCAAAGAAGAAGAAGAAGAAGAAGAAGAAGAAGAAGAAGAAGAAGAAGAAGAAGAAGAAGAAGAAGAAGAATGCAAATAAGAAGAATGCAAAGAAGAAGAAGAAGAAGAAGAAGAAGGAGAAGAAGAAGAAGAGAAGAAGAAAGGGAAAAAGAAGAAGAAGAAGAAAGAAGAAGAAGAAGAAGAAGAAGAAAAAGAAGAAGAAGAAGAAGAAGAAGAAGAAGAAGAGAAGAAGAAGAAGAAGAAAAAGAAGAAGAAGAAGAAGAAGAAGAAGAAGAAGAATGCAAAGAAGAAGAATGCAAAGAAGAAGAAGAAGAATTTCAAAGAAGAAGAATGCAAAGAAGAAGAAGAAAAAGAAGAAGAAGAAGAAGAAGAAGAAGAAGAAGAAGAAAAATAAGAAAGAGAATGCAAAAAAGAATGCAAAGAAGAAGAAGAATGCAAAAAAGAATGCAAAGAAGAAGAAGAAGAAGAAGAGAAGAAGAAGAAGAAGAAGAAGAGAAGAAGAAAAGAGAAGAAGAAGAAAAAGAAAGAGAAGAAGTAGAAGAAGAAGAAGAAAAGAAGGAGAAGAAGAATGCAAGGAAGAAGAAGAAGAAGAAGAAAAAGGAAAAAAAAGAAGAAGAAGAAGAAGATGAAGAAGAAGAAGAAGAAGAAGAAGAAGAAGAAGGGAAGAAGAAGAAGAAGAAGAAGAAGAGAAAGAAGAAGAAAAGTAAAAAGAAGAAGAAGAAGAAGAAGAAGAAGAAGAAGAAAGAAG
The DNA here is from genome assembly GCA_028751875.1 of Rapana venosa. Lineage (NCBI taxonomy): Eukaryota > Metazoa > Mollusca > Gastropoda > Neogastropoda > Muricidae > Rapana > Rapana venosa. The sequence continues at coordinate 4,509,119 of CM054164.1, forward strand.
AAGAAGAAGTAGAAGAAGAAAAAGAAGAAGAAGAAGAAGAAGAAGAAGAAGAAGAAGAAGAAGAAGAAGAAAAAGAAGAAGAAGAATGCAAAAAAGAATGCAAAGAAGAAGAAGAATGCAAAAAAGAATGCAAAGAAGAAGAATGCAAAGGAGAAGAAGAAGAAGAAGAAGAAGAAGAAGAAGAAGAAGAAGAAGAAGAAGAGAAGAAGAAGAAGAAGAAGAAGAAGAAGAAGAAGAAGAAGAAGAAGAAGAAAAAGAAGAAGAAGAAAGAGAAGAAGTAGAAGAAGAAGAAGAATGCAAAGAAGAAGAAGAAGAATGCAAAGAAGAAGAAGAAGAAAAAGAAAAAGAAAAAAAAAAAAAAAAAAAAAAAAGAAAAAGAAGAAAAAGAAGAAGATGAAGAAGAAGAAGAAGAAGAAGAAGAAGAAGAAGAAGAAGAAGAAGAAGAAGAGAGAAGAAGAAGAAGAAGAAGAGAAAAGAAGAAAAATAGAAGAAGAGAAAGAAGAAGAAAAGTAAGAAGGAAGAAGAAGAAGAAAGAAGAAGAAGAAGAAGAAAGAAGAAGAAGAAGAAAGAAGAAGAAGAAGAGAAGAAGAAAAGAAGAAGATGAAGAAGAAGAAGAAGAAGAAGAAGAAAAGAAGAAGAAGAAGAAGAAGAAGAAAAAGAAGAAAGAAGAAGAAAGAAGAAGAAGAAGAAGAAGGAAGAAGAAGAAGAGAAGAAGAATGAAGAAGAAGAAGGAAGAAGAAAGAGAGAAGAAGA
>CM054164.1:4519871-4542371 GCA_028751875.1 Rapana venosa
AAAAGAAGAAAAGAAAAAAAAGAAAAGAAAAAGAAAAAAGGGGAAAAAAAAAAAAGAAAAAAAAGAAAAAAAAGAAGAAGAAAAAAAAAGAAGAAGAAAAAGAAGAAGAAGAAGAAGAAGAAGAAGAAAAGAAGAAAAAAAAGAAAAAAAAAGAAGAAGAAAAAAAGAAGAAGAAAAAAAAAAGAAGAAGAAGAAAAGAAGAAGAAAAAGAAGAAAAAAAGAAGAAGAAAAAAAAAAAGAAAAGAAGAAGAAGAAAAAAAGAAGAAGAAGAAAAAAGAAGAAAAAGGAAAAGAAAAAAGAAGAAGAAAAAGAAGAAAATGAAAAAAGAAAAAGCAAAAAAGAAGAAGAAGAATCAAAGAAGAAAAGAAGAAAAGAAGAAAAGAAAGAAAAGAAGAAAAGAAAAAGAAAAGAAGAAAAATGCAAAAAAAAAATGCAAAAAAAAAGAAGAAAAAAGAAGGGAAAAAGAAGAAAAGAAGAAAAGAAGAAAAAAAAGAAAAAAGAAGAAGAAGAAGAAAAAGAAGAAAAGAAAAAAAAGAAAAGAAAAAAGAAGAAGAAGAAGAAGAAGAAAAAAAAAAAAGAAAAAAGAAGAAAAAAAAAGAAAGAAAAAAAAAAGAAAAAAAAAAGAAAAAGGAAAAAGAAGAAGAAAAGAAAAGAAGAAGAAGAAAAGAAGGAAGAAAGAAAAGAAGAAAAGAAAAAAAAGAAAAAAAGAAAAGAAAAAAGAAAAGAAAAAGAAGAAGAAGAAAAGAAGAAGAAGAAAAAAAAAAAGAAGAAGAAAAGAAGAAGAGAAAAAAGAAGAAAAAGAAGAAGAAAAGAAAAAAAAGAAGAAGAAAAGAAGAAAAAGAAGAAGAAAGAAGAAACAAAAAAGAAAAAAGAATGCAAAGAAAAGAAAAAAAAAAAGAAGGAAAGAAAAGAAGAAAAAAAAAAGAAAAAAAAGAATGCAAAGAAGAAGAAGAAAAGAAAAAGAAAAGAAAAGAAGAAGAAGAAGAAGAAGAAGAAGAAGAAGAAAGAAAAGAAGAAGAAGAAAAAAAGAAGAAGAAGAAGAAAAAAAAAAAAAAAGAAAAAGAAGAGGAAAAAAGAAGAGAAAAAAAGAAGAAAAGAAAAGGAAAAAGGAAAAAAGAAAGAAAAAAGAAGAATGCAAGAAAAAAAATGCAAGAAGAATCAAAGAAAAGGAAAAGAAGAAAAGAAGAATAAAAAAAAAAAAAAAGAAAAAGAAGAAAAAAAAAAGAAGAAGGAATGCAAAGAAAATGCCCAAAAAGAATAAAAAAAATAAAAGAAAAAGAAGGAAGAAGAAAAAGAAAAGAAAAGAAGAATTTAACAAAAAAAAAAGAAGAAAATTCAAAGAAATGAAAGAAAAAGAAGAAAAAGAAGAAAGAAAAGAAGATGGAAAGAAGAAAAGAATGCAAAAAAAAGAATCAAAGAAGAAGAAAAGAAGAAAAAAAGAAGAAGGAAAAAAAAAAGAAGAAGAAAAGAAGAGAAGAAGAAGAAGAAAGAAAAAAAAGAAGAGAATGCAAAGAAAAGAAAAAAAGAAGAAGAAAAGAGGGAAGAAAAAAAAAAAAAAAAGAAGAAGAAAGAAGAAGAAGAAGAAGAAAAAAAGAAGAAGAAAAAGAAGAAGAAGAAGAAGAAGAAAAAGAAGAAGAACAAAAAAGAGGGAAAAAAAAGGAAAAAAAAAGAAGAAAAAAAAAAAAGAAAATAGAAGAAAATTCAAAAAAAAATAAAGAAAGAAAGAAGAAAAAATTCAAAAGAAGAAAAAGAAAAATGCAAAGATAAAAAAAATGCAAAAAAGAAAAGCAAAAAAAAAGAAGGGAAGAAAAAAGAAGAAAAAAGAAGGAAAAAAGAAAAAGAAAAGAAGAAAAAAAAGAAGAAAAAATTCAAAGAAGTGAAAAGAAGAAAAAAGAAGAAAAAGAATGCAAAAAGAAGAAGAAGGAAAAAGAAGAAGAAAAAGAAAAAAAGGAAGAAGGGAAAAAAAAAGAAGAAAAATGAAAAGAAAAGAAAAAAAAAGAAGAAGAAGAATGCAAAAAAAAAGAAGAAGCAAAAAAAAGAAAAAGAAAAGAAGAAGAAAATGCAAAGAAAATGCAAAGAAGAAGAAAAAAAGAAGAAGAAAAAAAAGAAGAAGAAGAAGAAGAAGAAAGAAGAAGAAGAAGAAGAAAACAAAGAAAAGGGAAAAAAGGGAAGAAGAAAGAAGAAGAAAAAGAAAAGAAAAAAAAGAAGAAAAAAAAGAAAAAAGAAAAAGAAGAAGAAGAAGAAGAAAAAATTGAAAAAGAAAAAGAAGAAAAGAAAGAAGAAGAATGCAAAGAAGAAAAAAAGAAAAAAAATAAAAAAAAAGAAGAAGGAAAAAAAGAAGAAGAAAAGAAAAGGAAAAAAAGAAGAAGAAGAAAAAAGGGAAAAAAAAAGAAAAGAAAGAAGAATTCAAAGAAAAAGAAGAAAAAAGAAAAAGAAGAAAAGAAGAAGAGAAGAAGAAGAAAAAAAGAAGAAGAAGAAAAAGAAGAAGAAAGAAGAAGAAAAAGAAAAAAGAAGAAGAAAGAAGAAAAAAAGAAAAAAGAAAGAATGCAAAGAAAAGAAGAAGAAGAAAGAAAAGAAGAAAAGAAAAAAGAAAAAAAGCAAAGAAGAAAAAAGGAAAGAAAAAAAGAAAAAAAGAAAAAGGAAGAAAAGAAGAAAAAAAAAGAAGAAAAAAAAGAAAAGAAAGAAGAAAAAAAAGAAAAAAAGAAAAGGGAAGAAGAAGGAAGAAAAAAAAGAAAGAAGAAAAAAAGAAAAAAAAAAGAAAAGCAAGGAAAAAAAAAAAAGAAGAAAAGGGAAAAAAGAAGAAGAAGAAAAAAAGAAGAAAAAGAAAAAAAAAAAGAAGAAAAAGAAGAAAAGAAGAAGAAAAGAGAAAAAAGAAGAAGAAAAAAGAAAAAGAAGAAGAAGAAGAAGAAGAAGAAGAAAAAGAAAAGAAAAAAGAAGAAGAAGAAGAAAAAGAAGAAAGAAAAAATGAAAAAAAAAAGAATGGAAAAGAAGAAGAAAAAAAATGCAAAGAAGAAAAAAGAAAAAACAAGAAGAATTCAAAAAAAAAAGAAGAAGAAAAGAAGAAAAAAGAAGAAGAAGAAGAAGAAAAAAAAGAAGAAGAAGAAGAAGAACAGAAGAAAGAAAAAAAAGAAGAAGAAAGAAAAAAAGAATGGAAAGAAGGGAAAAATGCAAAAAAGAAAATGCCAAAGAAGGGGAAGAAAAGAAGAAGAAAGGAAAAAAAAGAAAAATGCAAAGAAAAGAACAAAAGAAGAAAAGAAAAGAATGCAAGAAAAAAGAACAAGAAGAAGGGAAAAAGAAGAAAAGAAGAAAGAAAAAAAGAAGAAGAAAAAAGAAAAAGAAGAAAAAAAAGAAAAAAAAGGGAAGAAAAGAAGAAAAAGAAAAAAAGAAAAAAAAGAAAAGAAAAGAAGAAAAAGAAGAACAAAAAAAAGAAGAAGAAAAAAAAAAGAAGAAGAAAGAAGAAAAAGAAAATGCAAAGAAAAATGCAAAAAAAGAAGAATGCAAAAAGAAGAAAAAAAATGCAAAAAAATAAAAAAAAGAAAAAAAAGAAAAAAAAGAAAAGAAGAAGAAGAAGAAAAGGAAAAGAAGAAAAAAGAAGAAAAGGGAAAAAAAGAAAAAGAAAAGAAGAAGAAAAGAAGAAGAAGAAGAAGAAGAAGAAAAATGCAAAGAAAAGATGAAAAAAAAAAGGGGAAAAAGAAAAAGAAAAGAAGAAAAAAGAAGAAGAAGAAAAAAAAGAAGAAGAAAAAAGAAGAAGAAGAAAAGAAGAAGAAGGGGAAAAGAAAAAAAAAAGAAGATAAGAAAAAAGGGGAAAGGAAAAAGAATAAGAAGAAAAAAAAAAAATGCAAAGAAAATGCAAAAAAAGAAGAATGCAAAAAGAAGAAGGAAGAAAAGAAGAAAAAAGAAGAAGGAGAAAAAATCAAGAAAAAATGCAAAAAAAAGAAGAAGAAAAAAAAAAAAGAAGAAGAAGAAGAAAAAAAAGAAAAAAGAAAGAAAAGAAAGGGAAAAAAAATAAAAAAAAGAAAAAAGAAAAAAGAAGAAAAAGAAGAAGAGAAGAATGAAGAAAAAGAAGAAGAAGAAAAGAAGAAGAAGAAGAAAAAAAAGAAGAAGAAAAGAAGAGGGAAAAAGAAGAAGAAGAAGAAAAGAAGAAGAAGAAAAGAAGAATAAAGAAGAAGAAAAGAAGAAGAAGAAGACGAAGAAGAAGAAGAAAGAAGAAAAGAAAAGAAGAAAAGAAGAAGAAGCAAAGAAGAAAAAAGAAGAAGAAGAAGAAGAAGAAGAAGAAGGGAAAAAGAAAAAAGAAAAAAAAAAGAAGAAGAAGAAAGAAAAAGAAGAAAAGAAGAAGAAGAAGAAGAACAAAGAAGAAGAAAAAGAAGAAAAAAAGAAGAAAAGAAATTTCAAAAAGAAGAAGGAAAAGAAAAAAAGAAAAAATGAAAAAGAAGAAGAAGCGAAGAAGAAGAAGAAGAGAGAAAAGAAAAAGAAGAATGAAAAAGAAAAGAAGAAAAAAGCCAAAAAAAGAAAGAAATGGAAAAAAGAAAATGCAAAAAAAGAAAAGGATGCAAAGAAGAAGAAGAAAAGAAGCAAAAAAAAGAAGGATAAAAGCAAGAAGAAGAATGCAAAGAAGAAGAAGAAAGAAGAAGAAGAAAAAAAAAGAAGAAGGAAAGCAAAAAAAAGAATGCAAAGAAGAAAAAGCAAAGAAGAAAAAAGAAGAAGAAAGCAAAAAAGAAGAATGCAAAGAAGAAGAAAAAAGAAAAAAAAGAAAAAAATGCAAAAAGAGAAGAAGAAAGCAAAAAGAAGAAGAAGAAGAAGAAAAAAGAAGACAAGAAGAAGAACAAGAAGAAAAAGAAGAACAGAAGAAAAGAAGAAGAATTCAAAAAAAATGCAGAGCAAAGAAGAAAATGGGAAAGAGAAGAAGAAGAAGAAAAAAGAAGAAGAAAGAAAGAAGAAGAAGAAGCAAAAAAAGAAGAAGAAGAAAAAAAAGAAGGAAGAAAAGAAGAAAAAAAGGAAAAAAAAGAAAAGAAAAGAAGAAATCAAATGAAGCAATAAAAAGGGAAAAGAAAAACAAAGAGAATAGAATGCAAAGAATGCAAAAAAAAAGAAGAAAGAAGAAGAAGAAGAAGAAGAAGAAATAAAGAGGGGAAAAGAAGAAGAAAGAAGAAGAGGAAAAAGAATAGAAGAAAGACAAGAAAAGAAAAGAAGAAAGAACAAGAAGAAAAAAAGAAAAGAAGAAGAGAAGAGAAGAAGAAGAAGAAGAAGAAGAAGAAAAAAGAAGAAGAAGAAGAGAAAAGGAAGAAAAAGAAGAAAAAGAAGAAAGAATGCAAAGAAAAAAGAAGAAATTCAAAAAGAAGAATGCAAAAAGAAGAAGAAAAAGAAGAATGCAAAAAGAAGAATGCAAAAGATAAAGAAGAATGCAAAAAGAATAAAGAAGAAGAAGAAGAAGAAGAAGAAAGAAGAAGAGAGAAGAAAGAAGAATTTCAAAAAGAAAAAAGAAGAATGCAAATTTAAAAAAGAAGAAGAATGCAAAGAAAAGAAGCAAAGAAGAATTGAAAAGAAGAAAAAGAAGAAGAAAAGAAAGAAAGAAGAAGAATGCAAAAGAAAAGAAAAAAAGAAGAAGAAGAAGAGAAAGAAGAAAAAAGAAGAAGAAGAAGAAGAAGAAGAAGAAGAAAAGGGGGAAGAAGAAGAAGAAGAAGAAGAAGAAGAAAGAAGAAGAAAAAAAAGAAAGAAAGAAGAAGAAGAAGAAAGAAGAAGAAGAAGAAAAAAGAATGCAAAGAAGAATGCAAAAAGAATGCAAAGAAGAAGAAGAAGAATGAAAAGAAGAAAAAAGAAAAAAAAGAAAAAGAAAGAAGAAGAAGAATGAAAGAAAAAAGAAGAAGAATGAAAAAGAAGAAGGAAGAAGAAAAGCAAAAAGAAGAAGAAGAAAAGAAGAAGAAAAGAAGAAGAAGAAGAAGAAGAAGAAGAAAAGAAGAAGAAAAAGAAGAAGAAGAAAGAAGAAGAAGAAAAAGAAGAAGAAAGAAAAGAAGAAAAAGGAAGAAAAGAAGAAGAAGAAGAAGAAGAAGAAAAAAAAGAAAAGAAGAAGAAGAAGAAGAAGAGAAGAAGAAGAAAGAAAGAAGAAAAGAAGAAAGAAGAAAAAGAAAGAAGAAGAAGAAGCAAAGAAGCAGAAGAAGAAAAAGAAAAAAAAGAAGAAGAAGAAGAAAAAGAAAAAGAAGAAAAAGAAGAAAGAAGAAGAAGAAGAAAAAGAAGAAAGAAGAAGAAGAAGAAGAAGAAGAAGAAGAATAAAAGAAAGAAGAAGAAGAATGAAAAAGAAGGAAAAAGAAGAAAGAAAAGAAGGGAAGAAAGAAGAAGAAGAAGAAAGAAAAGAAGAAAGAAGAAAAAAAAAGAAGAAGAAAAAAAAAGAAAGAAGAAGAAAAGGAGAAGAAGGAAAGAAAAAAGAAGAAAAAAGAAGAAGAAGAAGAAGAAGAAGAAAAGAAGAAAAAAAGAAGAAAAGAAGAAAAGAAGAAGAAGAAGAAGAAGAAGAAGAAGAAAAGAAGAAGAAAAAAAAGAAGAAAAGAAGAAGAAGAAAAAAGAAGAAAAGAAGAAAAAGAAGAAGAAGAAAGAAGAAGAAGAAGAATGCAAAGAAAGCAAGAAGAATGAAAGAAAAAAGAAGATAAGAAGAAGGAAGAAGAAGAAAAGAAGAAAAGAAGGGAAAAAGAAGAAGAAGAAAAAGAAAAAAAGAAGAAGAAGAAAAAAGAAGAAGATGAAGAAGAAGAAGAAAAAAAAGAAGAAGAAGAAAAGAAGAAAAGAAGAAGAAGAAGAAGAAGAAGAAGAAGAAAAAAGAAGAAGAAGAAGAAAAGAAGAAGAAGAAGAAAAGAAGAATAGCAAAGAAGAATGCAAGAGAAGAAGAAGATGAAAGAAGAAAGAAGAAGAAGAATGAAGAAGAAGAAAAAGAATGCAAAGAAGAAGAAGAAGAATAAGAAGAAGAGAAGAATGAAAGAAGAAGAAGAAGAAGAAGAAGAAGAAGAAGAAGAAGAAGAAGAAGAAGAAAGAAGAAGAAAAAAAGAGAGAAGAAGAAGAAGAAGAGAAAAGAAGAAGAAAGAAAAGAGAAGAATGCAAAGAAGAAGAAGAAGAAAGAAAGAGAAAGAATGCAAAGAAGAAAGAAGAATGCAAGAAGAAGTGAAGAAGAAGAAGAAGCAAAGAAGAAGAAGAAGAAGATAGCAAGAAGAAGAATGAAGAAGAAGAAGAAAAGAAGAGAGAAGAATGCGAAGAAGAAAAGAAAAGCAGAAGAGAGAATGAGAAGAAGAAGAAGAAGAAGAAGAAGAAGAAGAAGAAGAAGAAAAAGAAGAAGAAGAAGAAGAAGAAGAAGAAGAAGAAGAAGAAAGAAGAAGAAGAAGAAGAAGAAGAAAGAAGAAAAAATGCAAGAAGAAGAAGAAGAATGCAAAGAAGAAGATGCAAAGAAGAAGAAGAAAGAAGGGAAAGAAGAAGAAGAAGAGAAGAAGAAAGAAGAAGAAGAAGCAAAGAAGAAGAAGAAGAAGAATAGAAGCAGAAGAAAGAATGAAAGAAGAATGAAAGAAGAAGAAGAAGAAGAAGAAGAAGAAGAAGAAGAAAGATGAAAGAAGAAGAAGAAGAAGAAGAAGAAGAAGAAGAAAGAAGAAGAAGAGAATAAGAAGAAGAAGAAGAAGAGAAGAAGAAAGAAGAAGAAGAAGAAGAAGAAGAAGAAGAAGAAGAATGCATAGAAGAATGCAAAGAAGAAGAATGCAAAGAAAAAAGAATGCAAAGAAGAATCAAAGAAGAAGAATGCAAAAAAAGAAGAAGAAGAAGAAGAAGATAGAAGAAGAAGAAAAAGAGAGAAGAAGAAGAAGAAAGAAAGAAGAAAGAAGAAGAAGAAGAGAAAATGCAAAGAAGAAGAAGAAAGAAGAAGAAGATGATGATGAAGAGAGAAGAAGAAATAAGAAGAAGAAAAAAAGAAGAATGCAAAAAATGCAAGAAGAAGAAGAATGCAAAGAAGAAGAATCAAAGAAGAAGAATTGCAAAGAAGAAAGAAAGAAGAGAAAAGAAGAAGAAAATGAAAAAGAAGAAGAAGAAAAGGGAAAAAAAAGAAAAAAGAAGAAGAAGAAGAAGAAGAAGAAGGAAGGAAAAGAAGAAGAAGAAGAAGAAGAAAAGAAGAAAAAAGAGAAAAAAAAGAAGAAAAAAGAAGAAGAACAAGAAAAGATGAAGAAGAAGAAGAAGAAAAGAAGAAGAAGAAGAAAGGAAGGAAAAAAGAAGATGAAAGAAAAGAAGAGGGAAAAAGAAGAAGAAAAAGAAGAAGAAGAAAAGAAGAAGAAGAAGAAGAAGAAGAAGAAGAAAGAAAAAAGAAGAAGAAGAAGAAAAAAGAAGAAGAAGAAGAAAGAAAGAAAAGAAGAAGAAGAAGAAGAAGAAGAAAAGAAAGAAGAAGAAGAAGAAGAAAGAAGAAGAAGAAAAATGCGGAAGAAAAAAAAAAAATGCAAAGAAGGAAAACAATGCAAAAAAGAAGAAAAAGAAGAAGAAGAAAAAAAGAAGAAGAAGAAGAAGAAGGGAAGAAAAGAAGAAGAATACAAAGAAGAAGAATTCAAAGAAGAAGAAGAAGAAGAAAAAGAAGAAGAAAAGAAAGAAGAAGAAGAAGAAGAAGAAAAGAAGAAAGAAAGATAGAAGAAGAAGAAGAAAAAAAGAAGAAGAAGAAGGAAGAAGGAAGAAGAAGAAGAAGAAAGAAGAAGGGAAAAAGAAAGAAAGAAGAAGAAAAAAGAAGAAAATGCAAAAAGAAGAAGAAGAAGAAGAGAAGAAGAAGAATGCAAAGAAGAAGAATGCAAAGAGAATGCAAAGAAGAAAGAAGCAAGAAGAAAAGAATGGTGAAAATGCAAAGAAGAAGAATGAAAGAAGAAGAATGCAAAAGAAGAAGAAAGAAGAATCAAAGGAAAAAGGATGCAAAGAAGAAGAAAGCAAAGAAAAGCAAAGAAAAGAAGAAGAAAGAAGGATGCAAAGAAGAAGAATGCAAAAGAAGAAGAAAGAAGAAAAGAGGAAAGAAGAATGCCAAAAGAATTTCCAAAAAAGAAAAAAAGAAGAAGAAGAGGAAAGAAGAAGAAGAAGAAGAAAAGAAGAAGAACAAGAAGAAACAAAAAAAAGAACAAGAAAGAAGCAAAAAAGAAGAAAGAAAAAACAAAGAAGAAGAATGCAAAAGAAGAAGAAGAAGAAAATGGGAAAAAGAAGAAGAAGAAAGAAAAGAAGAAGAAGAAGAAGAAGAAGAAGAAGAAATGAAAGAAGAAGAAGAAAAATTGCCAAAGAAAAAAGAAAAAAAGAGAAGAGAAGAAGAAGAAGAAGGGAAAAAAGAAGAAGAAAAAAGAAGAAGAAGAAGAAGAATGCAAAACATAATGCAAAAGAAGAAGAATGCAAAAAAGAAGAATGCAAAGAAGAAGAGGGAAAGCAAAGAAAAAGCAAAGAAAAAGAAGAAGAAGAAGAAGAAGAAGAAGAAGAAGAAGATAAAGGGGGAGAAGAAGAAGAAGAAGAAGAAGAGAAGGAAAGAAGAAGAAAAGAAAGAACAAAACAAGAACAAGAAAAAAGAAGAAGAACAAGAAAAGAGAAGAAGAAGAAGAAAAAAGAAAGAAGAAGAAGAAGAAGAAGAAGAAGAAGAAAAAGAAGAAAAAGAAAAAAGAAGAGAAAGAAGAATGGAAAGAAGAAAAAGAAAGAAAGAAAAAAGAAGGGAAAAATGCAAAGAAAAACAATGCTAAGAAGAATGCAAAAAGAAGGGAATGCAAACAAGAAGAAGAAGAAGAAGAGAAGAAAAGAGAAGGCAAAAAGAAGAAGAAGAAAGAAGAAGAAAGAAGAAGAAAAGAAGAAGAAGAAGAAGAAGAAGAAGAAGAAGAAGAAGAAGAAGAAGAAGAAGAAGAAGAAGAAGAAGAAGAAGAATTAGAAGAAGAAGAAGAAGAAGAAGAAGGGAAAAAGAAGAAGAAGAAGAAGAAGAAGAAGAAGAAGGAGAAAGAAGAAGAAAACTAGAAGAAAGAAGAAGAAGAAGAAGAAGAAGAAGAAGAAGAAGAAGAAGAAGAAAGAAGAAGAAGAAGAAGAAGAAGAAGAAGAAGAAGAAGAAGAAGAAGAAGAAGAAAAAGAATGAGAAGAAGAATGCAAAGAAGAAGAATGCAAAGAAGAAGAAGAATACAAACAAGAAGAATTGAAAGAAGAAAAAGAAGAAGAAGAAGAAGAAGAAAAAAAAGAAGAGGAAGAAGAAGAAGAAGAAGAAGAATACATAGAAGAATGCAAAGATAAAGAAGAATGGAAAGAAAAAGAAGAATGCAAAGAAGAAGAATGCACAGAAGAAGGTGAGGAAGAAGAAGAATGCAAAGAAGAAGAAGAAGAATGCAAAGAGAAGAAGAAGAAGAAGAAGAAGAAGAAGAGAAGAAGAAGAAGAAGAAGAAGAATGCAAAGAAGAAGAAGAAGAAGAAGAAGAAGAAGAGAAGAAGAAGAAGAAGAGAAGAAGAAGAAGAAGAAGAAGAAGAAGAAGAAGAAGAAGAAGAAGAAGAAGAAGCGGGTGGAGAAGAAGAAGAAGGAGAAGAAGAATAATGTAAAGAAGAATGCAAAGAAGAAGAAGAATGCAAAGAAGAATGCAAAGAAGAAGAGAATGCAAAGAAGAAGAAGAAGGAGAAGAAGAAGAAGAAGAAGAAGAAGAAGAAGAAGAATTCAAAGAAGAATACAAAGAAGAAGAATGCAAAGAAAAAGAATGCGAAGAAGAATTCAAAGAAGAAGAATGCCAAGAAGAAGAAGAAGATAGCAAGAAGAAGAATTAAAAAGAAGAAGAATGCCAAGAAGAAGAAGAAGAAGAAGAAGAAGGAGAAGAAAAAGAAGAAGAAGAAGAAGAACAAGAAGAAGAACAAGAAGAAGAACAAGAAGAAGAACAAGAAGAAGAACAAGAAGAAGAAGAAGAAGAAGAAGAGGAAGAAGAATGGAAAGAAGAAGAATGCAAAGAAAAAAGAAGAAGAAGAAGAAGAAGAATGCCAAAAGAAAAACAATGCTAAGAAGAATGCAAACAAGAAGAATGCAACAAGAAGAAGAAGATGAAGAACGCTAAGAAGAAGAATACAAAGAAGAAGAATGCAAAGAAGAAGAAGAAGAATGGAAATTAGAAGAAAAAGAAGAGGAAGAAGAAGAAGAAGAAGAAGAAGAAGAAGAAGAAGAAGAGAAGAAGAAGAAGAAAGAAGAAGATACAAACAAGAAGAATTCAAAGAAGAAAAAGAAGAAGAAGAAGAAGAAAAAAAAGAACAAGTGTAAGAAGAAGAAGAAGAAGAAGAATACATAGAAGAATGCAAAGATAAAGAAGAATGCAAAGATAAAGAAGAATGCAAGAAGAAGAAAAATGCACAGAAGAGGTGAAGAAGAAGAAGAATGCAAAGAAGAAGAAGAAGAAAGCAAAGAAGAAGAAGAAGAAGAATGCAAAGAAGAAGAATGCAAAGAAGAAGAAGAAGAAGAAGAAGAAGAAGAGAAGAAGAAGAAGAAGAAGAAGAAGAAGGAAGAAGAAAGAAGAAGAAGAAGAAGAAGAAGAAGAAGAAGAAGAAGAAGAAGAAGAAGAAGAAAAAGCGGGAAGAAGAAGGAGAAGGAGAAGAAGAAGAAGAATGCAAAGAAGAATGCAAAGAAGAAGCAGAATGCAAAGAAGAATGCAAAGAAGAAGAAGAATGGAAAGAAGAAGAAGAAGAAGAAGAAGAAGAAGAAGAAGAAGAACAAGAACAAGAAGAAGAAGAACAAGAAGAAGAAGACGAAGAATGCAAAGAAGAATGCAAAGAAGAAGAAGAAGAAGATAGCAAAGAAGAAGAATTAAAAGAAGAAGAAGAAGAAGAAGAAGAAGAAGAAGAATGCAAAGAAGAATGCAAAGAAAAAGAATGCAAAGAGTAAGAAGATAGAAAAAAGAAGATGATGATGAAGGAGAAGAAGAAGAAGAAAAAGAAGAATGCAAACAAGAATTGCAAAGAAGAAGAAGATTGCAAAGAGAAGAATGCGAAGAAGAAGAATGCAAAGAAGAATGCAAAGGAGAAAAATGCAAAGAAGAAGAATGCAAAAAGAAGAAGAAGAAGAAGAAGAAGAAGAAGAAGAAGAAGAGAAGAATAAGATATAAAGAAGAAAAAGAAGAAGAAAAAGAAGAAGGAAGAAGAAGGAAGAAGAGGGAAGAAAGAAGAAGAAGAAGAAGAAGAAGAAGAAGAAGAAGAAGAAGAAGAAGAAGAAGAAGAAAAAGAAGAAGAAAAAGAAGAAGATGAAGAAGAAGAAGAAAAAGAAGAAGAAGAAGAAGAAGAAGAAGAAGAGAAGAATGGAAAGAAGAAGAAAAGAGAAGAATGGAAAGAAGAAGAAGAAGAAGAAGAAGAAGAAGAAGAAGAAGAAGAAGAAGAAGAAGAAGAAGAAGAAGAAGAAGAAGAAGAAGAAGAAGAAGAAGAAGAAGAGGAAGAAGAAGAAGAATGCGAGATAAAGAATGCAAAGAAAAACAATGCTAAGAGAATGCAAAGAAGAAGAATGCAAACAAGAAGAAGAAGGAGAAGAATGCAAAGAAGAAGAATACAAAGAAGAAGAATGCAAAGAAGAAGAAGAAGAATGCAAATAAGAAGAAGAAGAAGAAGAAGAAAAAGAAGAAGAAGAAGAAGAAGAAGAAGAAGAAGAAGAAGAAGAAGAAGAAGAAGAAGAAAGAAGAAGAAGAAGAAGAAGAAGAAATATGCAAAGAAGAAGAAGAAGAAGAATGCAAAAGAAGAAGAAGAAGAATGCAAAGAAGAATGCTAAGAAGAAGATAGCAAAGAAAAAGAATGCGAAGAAGAATGCAAAGAAGAAGAATGCAAAGAAGAAGAAGAAGAATACAAAGAAGAATGATGCAAAGAAGAAGAATGCAAATAAGAAGAATGCACAGAAGGAGAAGAAGAAGAAGAAGAATGCAAAGAAGAATGGAAAGAAGAAAAGAAGGCAAAGAAACATGCCAAAAAGAATGCCAAGAAGAATGCCAAGAAGAAGAAGAAGAAGAAAAAGAAGAAGAAGAAGAAGAAGAAGAAAAAGAAGAAGAAGAAGAAGAAGAAGAAGAAGAAGAATGCAAAGAAGAAGAAGAAGAAGAGGAAAAAGAAGAAGAAGAAGAAGAATGCAAAAAAGAATGCAAAGAAGAAGAATGCAAAAAAGAATGCAAAGAAGAGAAGAAGAAGAAGAAGAAGAAAGAAGAAGAAGAAGAAGAAGAAGAAGAAGAAGAAGAAAGAAGAAGAAGAAAGAAGAAGAGAATGCAAAGAAGAAGAAGAAGAAAAAGAAAAAAAACAAGAAGAAGAAGAAGACGAAGAAGCAGAAGAAGAAGAAGAAGAAGAAGAAGAAGAAGAAGAAAAGAAGAAAAAAAAAGGGGGGAAGAAGAAAAAGAAAAGGGGGAAAAAAAAAAAAGAAGCAAAAAAAAGAAAGAAAAAAGAAGAAAGAAGAAGAAAGAAGAAAAAAAGAAAGAAAGAAAAAAAGAAGAAAAAAAAAAAAAAAAGAAAAAAAAAAGAAAAGAAGAAGAAGAAGAAAAGAAAAGAAAAAGGGGGAAGAAGAAGGAGAAGGGGAAAAAAAAAGAAGCCCAAAAAAAAGAAAAAAAGAGAAGAAAGAAAAGGGAAAAAAAAAAAAAGGAAGAAAAAGGGAAAAAAAAGAAGAAGAAAAAAAAAAAAAAGAAGAAAAAAGAAAAGAAGAAGAAAGAAAAAGAATGGAAAGAAGAAGAAGGAAGAAGAAGAAAAAAGAAAAGAAAAGACGAGAAGAAGAAGAAGAAGAAGAAAAAAAGAAGAAGAAGAAGAAGAAGAAGAAGAAGAAGAAGAATGCGAAGATAAAGAATGCAAAGAAAAAAATGTAAGGAGAATGCAAAAGAAGAAGAATGCAAACAAGAAGAAGAAGAAGAAGAATGCAAAGAAGAAGAATCAAAGAAGAAGAATGCAAAGAAGAAGAAGAAGAATGCAATAAAGAAGAAGAAGAAGAAGAAAAAGATGTAGATGAAGAAGAAGAAGAAAAAAGAAGAAGAAGAAGAAGAAGAAGAAGAAGAAGAAGAAGAGGGAAAAAGAAGAAGAAAAAGAAGAAGAAGAAAGAAGAAGAAGAAGAAGAAAGAAAAAAATCAACAAAGAAGAGGGAAAAAGAAGTATGCAAAGAAAAAGAATGCAAAGAAGAAGAAGAATGCAAAGAAGAATGCAAAGAAGGAAGATAGCAAAAAAAAAAGAATGCGAAGAAGAATTTCAAAGAAAAAAGAATGCAAAAAGAAGAAGAAGAAGAATACAAAGAAGAATGATGAAAGAAGAAGAATGCAAATAAGAAGAATGCAAAGAAGAAGAAGAAGAAGAAGAGGAATGCAAGAAGAATGGAAAGAAGGAAAAGAAGGCAAAGAAAAATGCCAAAAAAGAATGCCAAGAAGAATGCAAAAGAAGAGAATGCCAAAAAAAAAAGAAGAAGAAGAAGAAGAAGAAGAAAGAAGGAAAGAAGAAGAAAGAAGAAGAAGAAGAAGAAGAAGAAGAAGAATGCAAAGAAGAAGAAGGGGAAAAGAAAAAGAAGGAAGAATGCAAAAAAGAAGCAAAGAAGAAGAATGCAAAAAAATGCAAAGAAGAAGAATCAAAAAGAATGCAAAAGAAGAAGAAGAAGAAGAAGAAGAAGAAGAAGAAGAAATGCAAAGAAGAAGAAGAAGAAGAAGAAGAAGAAGACGAAGAAGAAAGAAGAAGACGGACGAAAAAAAAAAAAGAAGGAAGAAGAAGAAGAAAAAGAAGAAGATGCAAAGAAGAAGAATGCAAAGAAGAAGAAGAAGAATGCAAAGAAGAAGAATGCAAAGAAGAAGAAGAAGAAGAACAAGAAGAAAAACA
This sequence comes from Rapana venosa, assembly GCA_028751875.1. Taxonomy (NCBI): domain Eukaryota; kingdom Metazoa; phylum Mollusca; class Gastropoda; order Neogastropoda; family Muricidae; genus Rapana; species Rapana venosa. The sequence goes on from CM054164.1 coordinate 4,534,649, forward strand.
AGAAGAAGAAGAAGACGAAGAAGAAGAAGAAGAAGAAGAAGAAGAAGAAGAAGAAAAAGAAGAAAGATGAAGAAGAAGAAGAAAAAGAAGAAAAAGAAGAGAAAGAAGAAGAAGAGAAGAAGAATGGAAAGAAAAAAGAATGCGAAAAAAAGAATGCAAAGAAGAAGAATGCAAAGAAGAAGAAGAAAAGAATACAAACAAGAAGAATTCAAAGAAGAAAAGAAGAAGAAGAAGAAGAAAAAAAGAAGGAGAAGAAGAAGAAGAAAAAAGAAGAAGAAGAAGGAGAATACATAGAAGAATGCAAAGATAAAGAGAATGCAAGATTAAAAGAAGAATGCAAAGAAGAAGAAGAAAAAACAGAAGAAGGTGAAGAAGAAAGGGAAAAATGCAAAAAAAAAAGAAGAAGAAGAATGCAAAAGAAGAAGAAGAAGAAGAAGAAGAAGAAAAAAAGAAGAAGAAGAAAAAGAAGAAGAAGAAGAAGAAGAAGAAAGAAGAAAGAAGAAGAAGAAGAAAAAAGAAGAAAGAAGAAGAAGAAAAGAAGAAGAAGAAGAAGAAGAAAAGTGAACAAGAAGAAGAAGAAGAAGAAGAAGAAAAAAGAAGAAGAAGAAAAAGAAGGGGAAGAAAGAAGAAGAAGAATGCAAAGAAGAAGAATGCAAAAAAAAAAGAATGCGAAGAAGAATGCAAAGAAGAGAATGAAAGAAGAAGAAGAAGAAGAATTTCAAAAAGGAAGAATTCAAAGAAGAAAAAGAAGAAGAAAAAAGAAGAAAAAAAGAAGGAGAAGAAGAAGAAGGAAGAAGAAGAAGAAGAAGAAGAATACATAGAAGAATGCAAAGATAAAGAAGAATGCAAAGAAAAGAAGAATGCAAAGAAGAAGAAGAATACACAGAAGAAAGGTGAAAAAGAAGAAGAAATGCAAAAAAGAAGAAGAAGAATGCAAAGAAGAGAAGAAAGAAGAATGCAAAGAAGAAGGGAAAGCAAAGAAAAAAGAAGAAGAAGAAGAAGAAGAAAGAAAAAGAAGAAGAAGAAGAAGGAAAAAAAAGAAAGAAGAAGAAAGGAAAAAAGAAGAAGAAAAAGGGGGTAGAAGAAGGAGAAGGAGAAGAAAGAAGAAGAATGCAAGAAGAATGCAAGAAGAAGAAGAATGCAAACAAGGAGAAGAAGAAGAAGAAGAAGAAGAAGAAGAAGGGAAGGAAGAAGAGAAGAAGAAGAAGAAGAAGAAGAAGAAGAAGAAGAAAAGAAGAAGAGAAGAAGAAGAAGAAAGAAGAAGAAGAAGAAGAAGAAAAGAAGAGGGAAAAGAAAGAAGAAAAAGAAGAAGAAGAAGAAGAAGAAGAAGAAAGAAGAAGAAGAAGAAGAAGAAGAAGAAGAAGAAGGAGAAGAAGAAGATGAAGAATGAAAGAAGAAGAATGCAAAGGAAAAAGAATGCGAAGAAGAATGCAAAGAAGAAGAATGCAAAGAAGAAGAAGAAGAAGAATACAAAACAAGAAGGAATTCAAAGAAGAAAAAGGGAAAAGAAGAAAAAAAAGAAGAAGAAAGAAGAAGAAGAGGAAGAAGAAGAATACAAGAAGAATGCAAAGAAAAGAAGAATGCAAAGATAAAGAAGGGAAAGCAAAGAAGAAGAAGAATGCACAGAAGAAGGTGGGAAAAAGAAGAAGAATGCAAAAGAAGAAGAAGGGAAAAATGCAAAGAAGAAAAAAGAAGAAGAAGAAGAGAAAAGAAGAAGAAGAAGAAGAAGAAGAAGAAGAAGAAGAAAGAAGAAGAAGAAGAAGAATGCAAAGAAGAAGAAGAAGAATGCAAAGAAAAAGAAGAAGAAGAAGAAAAAAGAAGAAAAAGAAGAATGCAAAGAAGAAGAAGAAAGAAGAAGAAGAAGGAAGAAGAAGAAAGAAGAAGAAGAAGAAAAAAAGCGGGGTAGAAGAAGGAGAAAAAGGAGAAGAAGGAAAGAAGAATGCAAAGAAAATGCAAAGAAGAAGAAGAATGCAAAAAAAATGCAAAGAAAAATGCAAAGAAGAAGAAGAAAGCAAAGAAGAAGAAGAATGAAAGAAGAAGAAGAAGAAGAAAAAGAAGAAGGAGAAGAGAAGAAGAAGAAGAAAAAAAAAAGGGGAAGAAGAAGGGAAAAAGACGAAGAATGCAAAGAAGGGAAAGCAAAGAAGAGAGTGCAAAGAAAAAGAATGCGAAAAAGAAAATTCAGGAAGGGAAAAATGCAAAGAAGGGAAAAAGAAGAAGATAGCAAAGAAGAAAGAATTAAAAGAAGAAGAAAAAGAAAGAAAAAGAAGTAGAAGAAGGAGAAGAAGCAAAAAAAAAAAGAATGCAAAGAGTAAGAAAAAAGAAGAAGAAGATGAAGATGAAGGAGAAGAGAAGAAAAGAAGAAGAAGAAGAAAAAAGAAGAATGAAAGAAGAATGCAAAGAAGAAGAAGATTGCAAAGAAGAAGAATGCGAAGAAGAAGAATGCAAAGAAGAATGAAAGGACAAAAATGCAAAGAAGAAGATTGCAAAAAGAAGAAGAGAAGAAAAAGAAGAAGGAAGAAGAGAAGAAGAAGAAATAAAAGGGGAAAAGAGAAGAAGAAGAAAAAGAAAAAGGGGGAAGAAGAAGAAAGAAAGAAGAAGAAGAAAGAAAAAGAAAAAAGGAAAGAAGAAGAAGAAGAAGAAGAAGAAGAAGAAAAAAAGAAAAAGAGAAAGAAGAAGAAAAAAAAGAAGAAGAGGAAAAAGAAGAAGAAAAGAAGAAAGAAGGAAAAAAAAAGAAGAAGAAGAAGAGAAGAAGAAGAAAAAAGAAGAAAAGAAGAGAAGAGGAGAAGAAGAAAAAGAAGAAGAGAAGAAGGAATGCAAAGAAGAAGAAGAAGAAGAAGAAGAAAAGCAAAAAAGAAAAAGAAGAAAAAGAAAAAAAACAAAAAAGAAGAAAAAACGAAGAAAAAAAGAAAAAGAAGAAGAAGAAGAAGGAAGAAGAAGAAAAAAAGAAGAAGAAGAAAAGTAGAACAAGAAGAAGAAAAGAAGGAAGAAGAAGAAGAAGAAGAAGAAGAAGAAAGGAAAAAAGAAGAAGAAAGAAGAAAAAGGGGGGAGAAGAAGAAAAAGAATGCAAAAAAAGAAGAATGCAAAGAAAAAGAATGGGAAGAAAAATGCAAAGAAGAAGAAGGCAAAGAAGAAGAAGAAGAAGATACAAACAAGAGAATTCAAAGAAGAAAAAGAAGAAGAAGAAAAAAAAGAAGAAGAAGAAGAAGAAGAAGAAGAAGAAGAATACATAGAAGAATGCAAAGATAAGAAGAATGCAAAGATAAAGAAGAATGCAAAGAAGAAGAAGAATGCACAGAAGAAGGTGAAGAAGAAGAAGAATGCAAAGAAGAAGAAAAGAATGCAAAGAAGAGAAGAAGAAGAAAAAGAAGAAGAAGAAAGAAGAGAAGAAGAAGAAGAAAGAAGAAGAAGAAGAAGAAGAAGAAGAAAGAAGAAGAAGAATGCAAAGAAGAAGAAGAAGAGAAGAAAAAGAAGAAGAAGAAGGAAGAAGGAAGAAGAAGAAGAAAGAAGAAGAGAAGAAGAAGAAGAAAAGAAGAAGAAGAAGAAGAAAAGAAGAAGAAGAAGAAGAAGAAGAAGAAGAAGAAGAAGAAGAAGAAGAAGAAGAAGAAGAAGAAAGCGGAGAAGAAGGAGAGAAGAAGAAGAAGAATGAAGAAGAAGAATGAAGAGAAGAAGAAGAAAGAAGAATGAAAGAAGAGCAAAGAAGAAGAAAAGAAGAAGAAGAAGAAGAAGAAGAAGAAGAAAAGAAGAAGAAGAAAAAGAAAGAAGAAGAAGAAGAAGAAGAAAAAAAAAAGAAAGAAAGAAGAAGAAGAAGAGAAGAAGAAGACGAGAAGAAGAAGAATGCAAAGAAGAAGAATGCAAAGAAAAAAAATGGAAGAAGAATGCAGAAGAAGAAGAATGCAAAGAAGAAGAAGAAGAAGATAGCAAAGAAGGAAGAATAAAAGAAGAGAGAAGAAGAAGAAAAAGAAGTAGAAGAAGGAGAAGAATGCAAAAGAAAAAGAATGCAAAGAGAAGAAGAAGAAAAAGAAGATGAAGATGAAGAGAAGAAGAAGAAGAAGAAGAAAAAGAAGAATGCAAAAGAAGAAGAAGATTGCAAAGAAGAAGAATGCGAAGAAGAAGAAGAAAAGAATGCAAAGGAGAAAAATGCAAAGAGAAGAATGCAAAAAGAAGAAGAAGAAGAAAAGAAGAAGAAGAAGAAGAAGAAGAATATAAAGAAGAAGAAGAGAAGAAGAAAAAGAAGAAGAAGAAGAAGAAGAAGAAGAAGAAGAGAGAAGAAGAAGAAGAAGAAGAAGAAGAAGAAGAAGAAGAAGAGAAGAAGAAGAAGAAAAAGAAGAAGAAGAAGAAGAAGAAAAAGAAGAAGAAGAAGAAGAAGAAGAAGAAGAATGGAAAAAGAAGAAAGAAGAAGAAGAAGAAGAAGAAGAAGAAGAAGAGAAGAAGAGAAGAAGAAGAAGAAGAGAAGAAGAAGAAGAGGAAGAAGAAGAAGAAGAAGAAGATAAGAATGCAAAGAAAAACAATGCTAAGAAGAATGCAAAGAAGAAGAATGCAAACAAGAAGAAGAAGAATGCAAAGAAGAAGAATACAAAGAAGAAGAATGCAAAGAAGAAGAAGAAGAATGCAAATAAGAAGAAGAAAGAAGAAGAAAAAGATGTAGATGAAGAAGAAGAAGAAGAAGAAGAAGAAGAAGAGAAGAAGAAGAAGAAGAAGAAAAATGCAACAAAGAAGAGAGAAAGAAGTATGCAAAGAAGAAGAATGCAAAGAAGAAGAAGAAGAAGAAGATGCAAAGAAGAATGCTAAGAAGAAGATAGCAAAGAAAAAAAATGCGAAGAAGAATGCAAAGAAGAATGCAAAGATAAAGAAAAATGCAAAGATAAAGAGAATGCAAAGAAGAAGAATGCAAATAAGAAGAATGCAAAGAAGAAGAAGAGAGAAGAAGAGGAATGCAAAGAAGAATGGAAAGAAAAAAAGAAGGCAAAGAAAAATGCCAAGAAGAATGCCAAGAAGAATGCCAAGAAGAAGAATGCCAAGAAAAAGAAGAAGAAGAAGAAGAAGAAGAAGAAGAAAGAAGAAGAAGAAGAAGAAGAAGAAGAAGAGAAGAAGAAGAAGAAGAAGAAGAAAAGAATGCAAAGAAGAAGAAGAAGAAGAGGAAAAAAGAAGAAGAAGAAGAATGCAAAAAAGAATGAAAAAAAAGAAGAATGCAAAAAAGAATGCAAAGAAGAAGAAGAGGAAGAAGAAAAGAAGAAGAAGAAGAAGAAGAAGAAGAAGAAGAAGAAGAAAGAAGAAGAAGAAGAAAAGAGAAGAAGAAGAAGAAAGAAGAAGAAGGCAAAGAAGAAGGAAGAAGAAAAAGAAAAAAAACAAAAGAAGAAGAAGAAGAAGAATGCAAAGATGAAGAGAAGAAGAAGAATGCAAAGAAGAAGAAGAATGCCAAAAGAAGAAGAAGAAGAAAGGAAGAAGAAGAAAGAAGAAGAAGAAGAAGAAGAAGAAGAAGAAGAAGAAGAGAAGAAGAAGAAGAAGCGGGGTAGAAGAAGGAGAAGGAGAAGAAGAAGAAGAATGCAAAGAAGAAGAAGAATGCAAAGAAGAATTGCAAAGAAGAATGCAAAGAAGAAGAGAAGAAGAAGATGAAGAAGAAGGAGAAAAAAGAAGAAGAAGAAGAAGAAAGAAGAAGAAGAAGAAGAAGAAGAAGAAGAAGAAGAAGAAAGAAGAAGAAGAAGAAGAAGAAAAAGAAGAAGAAGAAGAAGAAGACGAAGAATGCAAAGAAGAATGCAAAGAAGAAGAATGCAAAGAAAAAGAATGCGAAGAAGAATTCAAAAAAGAAGAATGCAAAGAAGAAGAAGAAGAAGATAGCAAAGAAGAAGAATTAAAAGAAGAAGAAGAAGAAGAAGAAGAAGAAGAAGAAAGAAAGAAGAAGAAGTAGAAGAAGGAGAAGAATGCAAAGAAAAAGAATGCAAAGAGTAAGAAGAAGAAGAAGAAGATGATGATGAAGGAGAAGAAGAAGAAGAAGAAGAAGAAAAAGAAGAATGCAAAGAAGAATGCAAAGAAGAAGAAGATTGCAAAGAAGAAGAATGCGAAGAAGAAGAATGCAAAGAAGAATGCAAAGGAGGAAAAATGCAAAAGAAGAATAATGCAAAAAGAAGAAGAAGAAAGAAAAAGAAGAAGAAGAAGAAGAAGAAGAAGAAGAAGAATATAAAAGAAGGAAGAGAAGAAGAAGAAGAAGAAGAAGAAGAAGAAGAAGAAGAAGAAGAAGAAAGAAGAAAGAAGAAGAAGAAGAAGAGAAGAAGAAGAAGAAGAAGAAGAAGAGAAGAAGAAAAAGAAGAAGATGAAGAAGAGAAGAAGAAAGAGAAGAAGAAGAAGAAGAAGAAGAAGAAGAAGAAGAAGAAGAAGAAGAAGAAGAAGAATGGAAAGAAGAAGAAGAAGAAAAAGAAGAAGAAGAAGAATGGAAAGAAGAAGAAGAAGAGAAGAAGAAGAAGAAGAAGAAGAAGAAGAAGAAGAAAAGAAGAGAAGAAGAAGAAGAAGAAGAGAAGAAGAGAAGAGGAAGAAGAAGAAGAATGCGAAGATAAAGAATGCAAAGAAAAACAATGCTAAGAAGAATGCAAACAAGAAGAAGAAGAAGAAGAATGCAAAGAAGAAGAGATACAAAGAAGAAGAATGCAAAGAGAAGAAGAAGAATGCAAATAAGAAGAAGAAGAAGAAGAAAAAAGATGTAGATGAAGAAGAAGAAGAAAGAAGAAAAAAGAAGAAGAAGAAGAAAAATGCAACAAAGAAGAGGAGAAGAAGTATGCAAAGAAGAAGAATGCAAAGAAGAAGAAGAAGAAGAATGCAAAGAAGAAGATAGCAAAGAAAAAGAATGCGAAGAAGAATGCAAAGAAGAAGAATTGCAAAGAAGAAGAAGAAGAATACAAAGAAGAATGATGCAAAGAAGAAGAATGCAAATAAGAAGAATGCAAAGAAGAAGAAGAAGACGAAGAGGAATGCAAGAAGAATGGAAAGAAGAAAAGAAGGCAAAGAAAAATGCCAAGAAGAATGCCAAGAAGAATGCCAAGAAGAAGAATGCCAAGAAAAAGAAGAAGAAGAAGAAGAAGAAGAAGAAAGAAGAAGAAAGAAAAAAGAAGAAGAAGAAGAAGAGAAGAAGAGAAGAAGAAGAAGAAGAAGAAGAAGAAGAAGAAGAAGAAGAAGAAGAAAGAAAAAGAAGAAGAAAAAGAGAAGAAAGAAGAAGAAGAAGAAGAAGAAGAAGAAGAAGAAGAAGAAGAAGAAGAAGAAGAAAGAAGAAGAAGAAGAAGAAGAAGAAGGGAAAAGAAGAAGAAGAAGAATGCAAAAAAGAATGCAAAGAAGAAGAATGCAAAAAAGAATGCAAAAGAAGAAGAAGAAGAAGAAGAAGAAGAAAAGAAGAAGAAGAAGAAGAAGAAGAAGAGAGAAGAAGAAAGAGAGAAGAAGAAGAAGAAGAAGAAGAAGAAGAAGAATGCAAAGAAGAAGAAGAAGAAAAAAGAAAAAAAACAAGAAGAGAAGAAGAAGAATGCAAAGAAGAAGAAGAAGAAGAGGAAAAAAGAAGAAGAAGAAGAAGAATGCAAAAAGAATGCAAAGAAGAAGAATGCAAAAAAGAATAAGAAGAAGAAGAAGAAGAAGAAGACGAAGAAAGAGGAAGAAGAAGAAGAAGAAGAAGAAGAAGAAGAAAGAAGAAGAAGAGAAGAAGAAGAAGAAGAAGAGAAGAAGAAGAAGAAGAAAGAGAAGAAGAAGA
>CM054164.1:4544871-4549871 GCA_028751875.1 Rapana venosa
AAGAAGGAAGAAAGAAGAAGAAGAAGAAAAGAAGAAGAAGAAGAAGAGAAGAAAGAAGAAGAAGAAGAAGAATAAAGAAGAAGACGAATGCAAAGATGCAATGCAAAGAAGAATGCAAAGAAGAATGCAAAGAAGAAGAATAAAGATAGAAGAAAAAAGAATGTAAAGAAGAAGGACGAATGCAAAGAAGAAATGCAAAAAGAAGAAGAAAGAAGAAGAATACAAAGAAAAAGAAGAAGAAGAAGAAAAGAAGAAGATAGAAGAAAGAAGAAGATAAAGAAGAAGAAGAAGAAGAAGAAGAAGAAGAAGAAGAAGAAGGAAAAAGAAGAAGAAGAAGAAGATTGCAAAGAAGAAGAGAAGATGATGAAGAAGAAAAAGAATCAAAGAAGAAGAATTAAAGAAGAAGAATGCAAAAGAAGAAGAAGAATTCAAAGAAGAATGCAAAGAAGAAGAAGAATGCAAAGAATACTGCAAAGAAGAAATCAAAAGAAGAAGAATGCAAAGAAGAAGAATGCAAAGAAGAAGAATGCAAAGAAGAAGAAAAATGCAAAGAAGAATCAGAAGAAGACGAAGAAGAAGAAGATGATGAAGGAGGAGAAGAAGAAAGATGATGAAGGAGGAGAAGAAGAAGAAGAAAGAAGAAGAAAAAGAATGCAAAGAAAAAGAAAGCAAGAAGAATGCAAAGAAGATGAATGCAAAGAAGAAGAAGAAGAATGCAAAGAAGGAGACTGCAAAGAAGAAAAAATGAAAAGATGAAGAAGAACAATGCAAAAGAAAGAGAGAATGCAAAGAAAGAGAATGCAAAAGAAGAACGAGAAGAAGAGAGAATAAGAAGAAGAAGAAGAAGAAGAAGAATGCAAAGATGAATGCAAAGAAGAAGAAGAATGCAAAGAAGGAGAATGCAAAGAAAGAGAATGCAAAAGAAGAACGAGAAGAAGAAGAATAGAAGAAGAAAGAAGAAGAAGAAGAATGCAAGATGAATGCAAAGAAGAAGAAGAATGCAAAGAAAAATGAAAGAAGAAGAAGAATTCAAAAAAATGCAATGGATGCAAAGAAGAAAGAAGAAGAATAATGCAAAGAAGAAGACGAAGAAGAAAGAAGAAGAATGCAAAGAAGAAGACTGCAAAGAAGAAGAATGCAAAGAAGAAGACTGCAAAGAAGAAGAATGCAAAGAAGAAGAAAGAAGGGAAGAATGCAAAAGAAGAAAAATGCAAAGAAGAAGAATCCAAAGAAGAAGATGATGATGAAGAGAAGAAGAAGAAGAAGAAGCAGAAGAAGAAGAAGAAATGCAAAATAGAATGCAAAGAAGAAGAAGAATGCAAACAGAAGAATGCAAAGAAGAAGAATGCAAGAAAAAAAAAGAAGAAAAAGAAGAAGAATGCAAAGAAGAAGAATGCGAAGAAGAATGCAAAGAAGAATGCAAAGAAGAAGACTGCAAAAAGAAGAAGAAGAAGAAGAAGAAGAAGAAGAAGAAGAAGAAGAAGAAGAAAGAAGAAGAAGAAGAAGAAGAAGAAAGAAGAAGAAGAAGAAGAAGAAGAAGAAGAAGAAGAAGAACGCAAAAGAAGATGATGAAAAGGAGAAGAAGAAGAAGAATGCAAAGAAAAAAGAATGCGAAGAAGAATGCAACGAAGAAGAATGTAAAGAAGAAGAAGAATGCAAAGAAGAAGAGAGAATGCAAAGAAGAATGCAAAGAAGAAAATGCTAAGAAAAAGAATGCGAAGAAGAATGCAAAGAAGAAGAATGCAAAGAAGAAGAAGAAGAAGAGTACAAAGAAGAAGAATGTAAAGAAGAAGACGATAAAGAAGAAGAGAAAAAAAAGATTTTGCATAGAAAAAATCAAAAAAAAAAAAGAATGCAAAGAAGAAGAAAATGCAAAGAAGAAAAAAAAGGGGAAGAAGAAGAAGAAGCAAAAAGAATAAGAAGAAGAATGCAACGAAGAGAAAAAGAAGAACAAGAAGAAGAAAAAGAAAAGAAGAATATGAAAAAAAAGAAGAAGAAGAAAAAGAAGAAGAAAAAGGGGAAGAAGAAAAAGAAGAAAAGAAGGGAATGCAAAGAATAATAATAAAAATAATAAGAAGGAAAAGAAGAAAGAAAAAAAAGGAAGAAGAAAAGAAGAAGAAGAAAAGAAGAAGAAAAAGAAGAAGAAGAAGAAGAAAAAGAAGAAGAAATGCAAAGAAAAACAAGGAGAAAAGAAGAAAAGAAAAAGAAAAAGAAGAAGAAGAAGAGAAGAAAAAGAAGAAGAGAAGAAGAAAAAAAACAAAAACAAAAAACAAGAACAAAAACAAGAAAGCAAAGAAAACAAGATGAAAAAGAAAGCAAAAGAAGAAGAATGCAAAGAAGAAGAATGCAAAGAAGAAGAAGAGAAAGCAAAGAAAGAATGCAAAAAGAAGAATGCAAAGAAAAAGAATGCGAAAAAAAAAGCAAAGAAGGAGATGCAAAAAAAGAAGAATGAAAAGAAGAAGAAAGAATGCAAAGAAAAAGAATCAAAAAAAGAACAGAAAAAAGAAGAACAACAAAAAAAGAATGCAAAATGAATGCAAAGAAGAAAAAGAATGCAAAACAAAAAAATGCAAAAAAAAGAAAAAATTTAAAAGAAAGCAATGAAACAAGAAGCAAAAAAGAAGAAAAATGCAAAAAAGAAGAATACAAAGAAGAAAAATGCAAGAAGAAAAATGCAAAAAGAAAAAAGTTACAAAGAAGAAGAATACAAAGAAAAAGAAAAAAAGGGGAAGAATACAAAAAAGAAAATGCAAAAAAGAAGAATGCAAAGAAGAAACGAAGAAAAAAGAAGAAAGCAAAGAAGAAGCAAAGAAAATGCAAAGAAGAAAAAAAGAAGAAGAAGAAGAAGAAGAAAGAGAAAAGAAAGAAGAAGAAGAAGAAAAAGAAGAAAAGATGTATGCTGAAAAAATCAAAAAAGAAAAAAATGCAAGAAAAAAGAGAATGCAAAGAAGAAGATGAAGAAGAAGAAAATGCAAAAAAAAAAAAGAATAATGCAGGAAAAAAAAGAAAAAGAAAAGGGAAAAAGAAGAAGGAAAAAAGAAAAAAGAAGAAGAAGAAGAAGAGAAGAAAAAGAAAAGAAGAAGAAGAAAAGATGAAGAGAAGAAAGAAGAAGAAAAAGAAGAAAAAGAAGAAAAGAAGAAGGAAAAAGCAAGAAAAAGAATGGGAAGAAGAAGAAAAAAAAAAAAATGCAAAGAAGAAAAATGAAAAAAGAAAAAAAATGAATGCAAAGAAGAATGCAAAAAAGAAGAAGAAGAAAAAAGAAAAAAGAAGAAGAAGAAGAAAGAAAAGAAGAAGAAGAAGAAAAAGAAGAAGAAGAAAGAGAAGAAGGAAAAAGAAAAAAAGAAGAAGAAAAGAAGAACAGGATGGAAGTAGAAGAAGAAGAAAAGAATGATAGAAGAATCAAAAGATAAAAAAGAATGCAAAGAAGAAGAAGAATGCAAAGAAAAAGAACAAGCAAAGAAAAAGGTGAAGAAGAAGAAGAAAGCAAAAAAGGAAAAAGAAGAAGAAGAAGAAGAAAAGAAGAAGAAGAAAAAAAAGAAGAAGAAGAAAAAAAAGTGAAGAAGAAAAGAAAAGAGAAAAAAAGGGAGAAAGGGGAAAAAGAAGTAGAAGAAGAATGCAAAGGAAAAATGCAAAAAAGAAAAAGAAGCAAAGAAGAAAAAGAAAAAATGCAAAGAAGAATGCAAAAAAGAAAAATGCAAAAAAAAGAGCAAAGAAGAAAAAAAAATTAGCAAGAGAAAAGAAGAAAATAGCAAAAAAGAAATATTTAAAGAAGAAGAAAAAGAAGGAGAAGAATGCAAGAAGAAGAATGCAAAGGAAAGAAGAAGAAGAAGGATGGTTTAAATGATGAGAAGGGAAAAAAAATGCAAAAAGATGCAAGAAGAATGCAAAGAAAAAAAAAGAATACAAAAAGAAAAATGCAAAGAAGAAAAATGCAAAGAAGAAAAATGCAAAGAAAAGAAGCAAAAGAAAAGAAAAAGAAGAAGAAGAAAAAAAGATGAAGAAGAGAGAAGAATAGAAGAAGAAGTAGAATGCAAAGAAATGCAAAAAAGAAAAAGAAGAAGAAGAAGAAGAAGAAAAAAAATGCAAACAAGAAGACAAGCAAAGAAGAATGCAAAAAGAAGAAGAAAAGAAAAAGAAAAAGAAGAAGAATACAAAGAAAAAGAAAAGAAAGAAGAAGAAGAAAGAAGAAGAAGAAGATTGCAAAGAAAAAGAAGAAAAAGAAGAATCAAAGAAGAAAAATTTAAGAAGAAGAAAGCAAAGAAGAAGAAAATGCAAAGAAGAATGCAAAAAAGAATGCAAAAAAGAGAAAATGCAAAAAAACTGCAAAAAAGAATTCAAAGAAGTAGAAGCAAAGAAAATAATCAAGAAAAAAGAATGCAAAGAAGAAAAAAAATGCAAAGAAGAAAAAGGAAAAAGAAGAAGAAAAAGAAGAAAAAAAAAAAGAAAAAGAAGAAGAAGAAGAGAAGAAGAAGAAGAAGAAGGAAGAAGAAGAAAAGAAGAAAAAGAAGAAGAAGAAAAAAAAATAGAAAAGAAAAAAAAGAAGAAGAAGAAGAAGAAGAAGAAGAGAAGAAGAAAAGAAGAAGAAAAAAAGCAAGAAGAATAAAAAGAAGACGAAGAAAAGAAGATATGAAAGGGGAAGAAGAAGAAAAGAAAAAGGAAAAGAAGAAGAAAAAGAAGAAAAATGCAAAGAAGAAAATGCAAAAGAAAGCAAAGAAGAGAAAGCAAAGAAAAAAGGGAAGCAAAGAAGGAGACTGCAAAAAAGAAAAATGAAAAGAAGAAGAAGAAGAATGCAAAGAAGAAGAATGCAAAGAAAAAAAATGCAAAAGAAGAACGAGGGAAGAAGAAGAAGAAGAAAAAAAGAAGAAGAAGAAGAATGCAAAGATGAATGCAAAGAAAAATAAGAATGCAAAGAAAAATGCAAAGGAAAAGAAAAATGCAAAGAATGCAATGAATGCAAAGAATGCAAAGGGAAAAAGAAGATGCAAAAAAAAAGAATGCAA
>CM054164.1:4569871-4587371 GCA_028751875.1 Rapana venosa
ACTAAAAGCTAGCTTAGACAGAGTCTTTCTTTTTTTAATCATGTCTTGTTCAGCCGAACAATCATCTATTATAAACAATGTTTGTGTTCCCTCAAATACTTTGTAAAAGTGTTCTAAGTAATCACTTAATCTGCTGCTTGGATCAACCAAATAAACTTCATTATCTGACCACACAAACTTCCTTTCTTTGTATGTTTTATTATACTTTAACGTTGTACAGAATATGACTATATGTTCAAAGTGTTTATTATATACTGTTTGTAAAAGATCAAGAACAAATATTGTTTTTCCACACCCTGTCTGCCCACAAATTAAGGAACAGTGGGGATCTTTTGTTAAAAACTTCAAACCCTCCATTTTAATAAACAGCATCTTTTAATCTATTGTCTTCTATATTTAACTGAGCATCAGATACCACATACAAATGGATATTAACTGGCTTGTCATCTTCTTCTTCTTTATAGATCTGAATTGTTATTCCTTCAGATCCATTTTCAATTCTTCTGCCGCTGCCATGCAATTTGTTGTCTTCAGTCGTTCTGAGGTCTAACCACAAAGCATACCGTATTTAAATGCTAAGTATTCATCAAGTCTAACATCATGAAGATGAAGGTCTTTACTAACTATATCAGCTGTTGGGTCTTTAAGTCGTCCGCCAGCAAAAAATTTTCGTGCTTCATCAAAATGTTGATATGGTAAAAGCCCGCTTGCATACACCTGGTTTGGTTGGCCTTCAATCGTGCATGTTAACTTCAATATTTTAGGATTGTAGAAACGTTCACTTGATCTTTGGTACGGCTTTCTTACATCTTCAAACAACATCAAAATACCTTTCATTGATCTAGCAGGTGTGTTTAAGTTTAAATTCCAAATAGTTTCTGCCCTACTTTTTTGCAATGTGCTGTGATGTAGTACTCTCTCATAATAAATTGCTAACCTTGAATGATACTGCTGTGCAATCAGCCTTGCTAGTTCAGCATGATGAACAATATCAAACTCTAATGAGATGTCAGAAATTGTATACTTTGCTGTTGTATCTGTTGATTTCATTACCCGGCTATAATTATTAAATGTTAATTCATATGACAACCTGTCTTTTAGAGCCCCTTGATAATAAGGCAAATGTGTGTTAAGCAGTTCAAAGTCTAGTGGTATACAAAATCTGTTACCATATACTGCAGCAACAGTCTGATCTTTATTGTTTTCTGCAGCGTCTCCAGCACCTATTCTATGTTTAATACCGTTGTTGTCCTGTATTCCTTGGTATATACGATCTTTTCTTTCACTTGCAGTTAACCAGAGATCGCAGTAGATTAAAAAGATGTCTGCATTGTTTAAAGATAACACTTCTCTACCTTCTAGTTTAATAGTAATTTTTTTAACAATTGCCCTACCCAAGTTATTAACTACAGTTCTGTTGGGATCGTCTGTTGAGTCTAGGTCTATTTTAAATGCAACCCTTGCCGTGCCTGGTACAATCACATCATTTGCGCCAAGATTAGGAAATCTAATAGTTAAAATTTGATCTTGGTCTATTGTTGATGGGTTATTGCTTATGACGATAGACTGTCTAATACCTTTTACACCTAGAGGCTCTTTTAATCTCCTGTGGGGATCAAGTAGTGTTCCATATGATTGTGCCATCTTTTTTTATATCTAAGATTTAAAATTAATTATTAAAAATACATGGCGGCAGGAGGCATAGATGAAGATTATGATGTTTTTGACCCTGGTGATGATATGAGCGAATCTGTTCCTTTACATCGTACACAGTCAATGCGACATGAACTGACAGAATCTAAAGTAAGATCATTTTATAACAGTATAGGGCAAGACCCGCCTGAAGTATTTGATCCTAATGACTTTAAATTAGAAGCAGACAATCACTTGTTTGTAAGAAATGATGAAGGAAATTTTGTGCAGCTAACTACTAAACCAGACCCCTCAAAGTTTTTAAAAAAGAGTACAATTAGGACCAGGCTGAGTACTAGTGATCAAAGGCGATATAACATTATTACACCTTCAGAATTAAGAGAAGGCGCCATTACTGCTCTTCAAAGTACATTACAGGAACTGCCAACAGAAGTTCAGACCATTCCTCTTGAAGAGCTCAGTAGAACGGCAGACGAATTAATTCAAGAAATAGAAACAAGTTTTAATGAATACATAGAAGAAACAGCATTGAAAACAGTGCATGACCTGCCACTGCCATTGAGAGAAATAGCAGCCCTTAATGAATCTCTACAAACCATCAGAGGAGAATTAACAAACAATCTTGCTAAACTAGGCGAGCTAGACGAACACATAAACAGAGAAAAACAAAAGCTTGCTGATGCAGACGACCTCAACTTAGATCAAGACACCAAAAACAGAATACAACAGAGACTAATAGATCTTGAACAAGAGAGAGCCGCAAGATTAGAAGTACTGTCTGCAAATCGTGAACAGTTACGGACCCAAGTGAACAGAATAAGAGAAACCATTCATAGAATCTTATATGAAAACACAACCCTAGCTGAACGCATAAGAACATTATTTAGAGAACAAGGAATCACAATAGCAAGCATTTTAACAGCAATGGGTTTTGCTTTAAGTACTTTAGTGTATGCCTTAACTGGCAGTTCACACACGTTACCAACACCCCCAACACCGCCAGACAAATCATGGATTAAAAAACAACTAGAACATCTAAAAAACTTGTTAAAAAAATTAGCAGCTAAAGCAATTGATGCTCTACCAGGCATACTTGGCTCAATTGTAAGTTGGATTCTTTCTTCTGCAAGCAAAGTGGTTGGTTTTATGGCTGACCACTTATGGACATTAGCTGTTTTAGTTGCCGGATTACTTCTTAGTAAAATAAAGGGCAGCTAATCCAATAATAGTTAGTGCAACAACAAGCGCACCTTTTTCAGATTCATGAGCATCATCATCAATTTTTTTTATGGGTTTTAGATTATTATAATCTCTGCTTTGTACCAGAGGTGTTGGTATACTTCGTACTGTACTCTGTACTGCAGCTGGTTCAGAATTTATATCTTTTGTTTTGACCAAGTTTTTGGTCATTACCTGCAACAAGGATTTCATTATTATAGTTTATTATTGTTCCAATTTGAAGCTCAAGATCAGAAGGCAGCATATATAAACCAACGCCAACAGCAAAGTCCACTTTTGATCTTGCATATCTCAAAACATCTTGGTATCTGTTAATGCTGGATGGTAAATCAACCGTTGAATTTATTGCATCTTCTAAGTTGGCTAAATACTGTTTTTGAGAATCGAACCCAGTGCTTGGATCCATTATGTTTGACCTCGTTTGTGCTTGTGAACCCAGCAAACACCATACATAAGTACGGATAGAATCGTTTATTCGTTCTATGCCAGCCTTAGTAAATCCTTTGCTCTCATCTAAAATAAATGTGGTCCATGCATTTTTATGTTCTTGCGCTATTGACTCCAGACGAACAGCTGTGCCTGAACTAAAGGAAGTATGTCCTGGCCAATAGTCAAAGTTATAAGTTCTGTGCACCCCCCATAAGTACAAAGTGCCCATACCATGATTACTATCTAACTTTTGTCTAAAGTCTGCTTTAAACGCAATGTCAAACTCATTACAAATACGTTCAAAAGCCTTCATGTCCATTCTGTTATTAAATGGATTAAAAGACTTGCAATGCGGCATTCATTTTTTATACAGCATTTAAAAATGTTTGTAACTATAAGAAACCAAGACAAACCTGTTGCTTTAGATTATCCGCTCGATAACACCTGTGGAAATTTAAAAGTAGCTCTGCATGAAATTGTTTACAAAGTTAAATGGTTCAATATAAGTGAGACAAACAAAAACAATTGGGTTCAAAGATTAGATCGCCATGGAAATGTACTAAGTCTTTTGACCATACCAGATGGTTACTATGGATTTTGCACGCTTAAAGAAATACTAAGTGACTATGGAGTCGATCTTAAAATTAATGATGCAAATCTAAAAGTAACCCTAACATTAAAACCAGATCATCGAATGGAAACCTTTCACTTTGCAGGAGCCCTGGCTAAAATGTTGGGGTTTAAGACTAATCAAGCAATATATGCACTTGTAGCTGCTCCAAACAATAGCACTTTTAAAGGAGATAATCCCATTGACCTTGCAATAAACTCATTGTTGTATGTATGCCTAGACCAACTAAGCACTAATGAAAACTTGTTAAATGGTCAACCTTCAACTGTTCTGAGAGTTATTCCAGCAGGTAACACTGCATACTGTGATCATAAGATTCAGACATTTTCTAACTTACAATTTAAACCATTAGTTTATGGCCATCATGAAAAACTAAGCCTCAGAATCACAGATCAAAAAGGTAAAGATGTGATATGTGATGACTTTTATGTTGTTTTAGAAATTAAATAAAATCAACCATGTAAAAAAAACAATGTCGCGTGGACCAGAGCAACCAGTTATGCGTGCGCCTATTAGATGTATTACTTTTGAACTTAAAGATCTAGCAGACACACAAGACTTTGATCTAAATGGAGAGATTGGTGAAGTTTATGGATTTGAATACACTGATGATGGTTACTATAAACGCAGAGAGATAGGTGAAGGCAAAAAGAATCCTAAGCTAGAGCATCTGCGTAATGTAGAAGTAGAAAACATTGATAATTTGGAATATAAACTTATTCGAAAAGAAAACAAATGGCACCTTATCCCGTTCATCGACTGGGAAATCAAATTTGAATTTATAAGTCCATACACTTTCTTTGACAATAAAAGACATTTTAGGAAGGCGTTTAATGCTGGGCCACTGCATATTAGTCTTATGCCCGAAAACAACAGCAGGCGTGAAATCGAAATCGTTCACTTTGAAAAGAGGCAGTACCTTCTACACAGAAAAGACTCTGTGACTAAAAACGCCACCACTAAATTGCAGTTCATGCCTGAAATGCCTTTACCAAACAAGTTCACTATGATATTTGACATTTCTATACTACGTGATGTTGTTGATGATGATGGAGTTGTAGGTGTTAGTGATAATCTAATAAAAGGAATTAGAATTGCTTGGCAAAATTTAGGTGATGATTCATTAAGAATGGTTGTAGCTATTCAAAACAACCGTGAAGAAATAAAGGCTGCCTCTTCCAGTGATAAGGTAATCCTAAACATTCAACAGAATCTTTTAACTGAATTAACATATATCAACCTTACACATTTAGATCTTATTGGATTCTACTATACTGAAAGTATTCTTGCTGAAGGCATTCTAACTGAAATAACCACATTAAATTAAAATAAAAATTGTTTAAAAAATGTCCAATATTACAGTGTATCCAAAACTGCCAAAAGAAGAGCTGCCCGACAGTGCACAGTCCTTCAGGCTGTCCAACATTACACAAATACAGCGTGAACTGGAGCAAGACCTAGCAAAATACAACAAAACCAAACGAACATACTCTTCTGTTTTTAATGCATTAACATACATTAACAGCACAACAGCCACTGCTGCTACACTGACATCAGGAACAAGTGTAGGACTTTTAGCAACAGGCATTGGAAGTCCAGCAGCTGTTGTGCTTGGCGCTGTTTCAGTAGGCTTTGGATTATGTTCATCAGCTTTGAGTGTTGCCAACAAAAAAGTAAAGCCGAAGCTACAAAAGCACACAGCTATGGTTCAGTTAGCAACTGCTAAACTTAGTTCATTCAGATTAATAATAAGCAAGGCCTTAGCAGACTCTAAGATTACAGATGAAGAATTCAATCGTTTGCAAGCAGACTATGATGATTATAAACGGCAAAAGTTTGAGATGCAAAAAAAGTCTCGAGCCACTTTTTCTCAACAACCAGACTTGGAGTCAATAAAAAAGGAATGCCTAAAAGAAATGAGCGAAAAATTAAACACTGTTCTAAAGACCTAACAGTAACATGGAATAATCGTGTATTTACAGTAAGTTATAATTCTAAACGTAAAAACACTGTGGATTATGATTAAAACAAACCAAATTAATTATTAATTTAAATAAATATTTTGAGTTAGAAAAAGAAACTCATCATGGCAGTTGCCAGTGTATTTCAAGAGACTGACTTAGAAATAGTTGATGATACTAACGCTCGTGCAAGCATTCAACATGCTATTACTCAAATACCTGACAAGCTAACAATACAGCCTCCAGTTAAAGTGCAAATAGCTGTGTACATCGAATATACTACTGTGTCAGGGGAAACCATACAAGTCTGGGTGTCAACTAAGCAGCAAGCTGTTTATTCTTACAATGATCTTACTGCTAGCTGGGCTGATGAAATGGTTGACCAGTTTAACACGGCTTCAGAAGAAGCAAAACTAAGAGGTTCTGGCTGGTCAGAAGGCAAACTATTGCAGATCAAATTAAATCAGACTAAGTTTTCTCCATTTGTTGGTAAGTCTTACATTCCTTTGCCCAGAGAACTGGTTTTAAAACGAGCAGTCTTAAACATTAAGAATTCAGATGATAAATGTTTTATGTGGTGTATTCTAGCAAAGTTATATCATGTTCAAAAAAATGCTGAGAGAGTCTCCAACTATGAACCATACAAGTCTAAACTTGACTTTAATGGGATTGACTTTCCAGTTGGAATAGACAAAATCGGACATTTTGAATTCCAGAACAAACCAATCACTGTAAACGTATATACATGGTCTGAAGAAGACAATCTCCAACCGCTTAGAATATCCAGTCAGTCACCAACTATAGGAGAGCCAGATGCCAAACACATCGACTTACTTTTAGTGACAGATGGCACAAAACAGCATTACACTTTAATTCGCACAATGAGTAGACTAATACATTACACAACAGCAAATAAAAAAAAAAACAAGATTTCTGTAGAAGATGTTTAGTAAGGATTCCATCTATTGAAGCTGCACTTAAACACAGAGAACATTGTAAGAGCTCTACTGACTGCATTACAAAACTTATTACTCCAAAACCTGGTAGCACAGTAAGCTTTAAGAACTGGAAAAAATTACAGACCAATCCTTATGTTGTTTATGCCGACTTTGAATCTATTATAGTCCCATACGAAGGGCCTAAGCCAAAAACATTGCCTAAAACTGTTGTAGTTAATAATCATCAAATCTGTTCATATGCATTTATTATTGTTAGGTCTGATGGTGAACACACAATGCCATGCCATTATAGAGGGCCTGATGCAGCAAAACGCTTCTTAGAACAAATGAAACAAGTCCGTAATGAATTATCTAATCAGCTCAACCTTTCTGAAATTATTATGACTCCTGAAGATCAAGAACAGTATAATTCAGCAACATGTTGTTGGATCTGTGGCCATACATTAGAAAACACAGAAGACAATCCCACTGTAAGAGATCATGATCATATCAGTGGTAAGTTTAGGGGAGCAGTACATTCTAACTGTAATCTACAGCTTAAGTTTGATCCAAAGACTTGGAAATTACCTATCTTCTTCCATAACTTACGAGGGTATGATTCCCACCTTATTTTGCAAGCTGTAACTGATGAGTTTCGAAAGGTCAGTTGCATCGCCCAGACTTCAGAAAAGTACATGACCTTTACTCTCAATCAATTATCCTTCTATGATTCATATCAACACATGATGGGTGCATTAGAATCTTTGGCCGCATCACTGAGCAGTTGCCCCTATTACAGAAAAATACTTTGATCCATCTCTAGTGTGTAAAGGCGTTTATCCTTATGAGTATATGAACAGTTGGAGTAGGTTTGATGAAGACGCCCTACCGCCTAAAGGTGCATTCTTCAGTAGTCTAAAAGGTAAAGACATTACTGACTCTGACTACCAACACGCCAAGACAGCATGGGAAAAGTTAGAGTGTAAGACCATGGGAGACTACCACGACTACTACTTAAGGGCCGACGTTTGTTTGTTAGCAGATGTCTTTGAGAACTACAGAAAAACATGCAAAAAACATTACAGTCTGGATCCATCTCATTACATTTCTGCTCCTGGCATGAGCTGGGATGCATTCTTAAAGTTTACAGGAGTAAAGATTGATCTACTGTCTAATCTACCTATGATCCAGATGATTGAAGATGGACTGCGTGGTGGAATCAGCATGGCATCACATAGTTACTGTAAAGCTAACAACAAATATCTTGACGACTATGAACCCAGTAAACCATCCAACTACATTATGTATTTAGATGCTAACAACCTGTATGGGTGGGCTATGTGTCAGTCACTTCCTTTGCGCAATTTCAAAATGTTGCCAGGACCATTTGATGTAAATAAATTTTTGAATACGTTATGGACAATGTCTCCTGATCAGCCATTTGGTTTGATTGCAGAAGTAGACTTAGAATATCCAAGTAAACTTCATGACCTCCATAACGATTATCCTTTAGCAGCAGAAAAAAAGAAGATAGGAACAGAACCACCTAAGCTTGTGCCAAACCTGTTAAATAAAACGAAGTATGTGTGTCATTACAGATTACTTCAGTTTTACCTTAGACATGGACTATGCCTTACAGCTGTTCACCGCATTATTACGTTTGATCAAGAGCAGTTCATGAAACCGTACATCATGAAGAACACAGAGCTGAGAACAAAGGCAACTGATGCTTCAGAGAAAGACTTCTTTAAGTTAATGAACAACAGTTGTTTCGGAAAGACAATGGAGAACCCCCATAAACGTAAAGATGTCAGACTAGTAACTGAAGAGAACCAAGCAATTAAGTTGACATCAAAACCACAGTACCAGGACTTAAAAAAATTTCATGATTATTTGTATGGCATTATGATGAAGAAGCTTCGGGTAAATTTAGACAAGCCAGTGTTTATTGGGTTTACTGTGTTAGAGCTGTCTAAGCTGTTAATGTTAGAATTCCTCTATGACTACTTTAAACCATTGTATCCACAGTCTAGAGTGCTGTACACAGACACTGACTCGTTTATTCTGGACATTCCAACTGAAGACTTTTATAAAGACATAGAGACAGAAGTAGTTAAGGGGTCAGACAGTTGGTATGACACATGTGATTACCCTAAAGACAGTCTTTTACATTCAGTTGTAAATAAAAAGGTTATTGGCAAGATGAAAGATGAAATGAATGGAACTAGAATAAAAGAATATGTTGGATTAAGAGCAAAAATGTATAGCGTTGCCAGTGAAACTAGTGTTATTAAAAAAGCAAAAGGGATCAGCAAACCAGTAGTAAAGATGACTATATCACATGACAACTATAAAGAAGCTCTGTTTGATTCTAAAGTGTTTCATCATGACAATATAAAACTAAGATCTGACTTACATCAGGTCAACACAACTGTTGTGACAAAGAAGTCATTAGATCCTAACAACACAAAGCGTGTGTTTGTGCGTCCAGAGTGGTCATATGCAATTGGTCATTGGAGAACAAAAAAATAAACAGAACAAAATAAGTTTAATGTATTTTTTTTGGTCTTAAATGTGAAAACAGCAGAATTCTTCTTTGTTATCAGAAAACCAATATTCTAACATCCTGTCTTCATGCTTATCTAGATCCTTAGGATGGCTTGGCATAAGCGGTTTTATTGCAGGCATCCCGTTTAATTCATAAAGCATAAACTGTTGAACAAACATTAGTAATTCGGCTGACTTATTACTGTCATGCTCTTTTTCTTTTAATAATGATTTCAAGTCAGAGGGTTCTATGTAAAGACCAACAAATTTATTTTTTTGCCATTCTGGAAAAACAATGCGCATGCGCTCATCACCAGTAATGAAAACGTAAGCTGTTGTTTGAGTCTGAGCTTCCATTTTAAACACACACAACACATGTAAATTAATTAACTGGAACTGTGTCTGGCGGAATTATTTGGAGTTCTTCCTTTACGAAAGATCTTTTTGGTGCTGGTCGTTTTGATGCGGGTGTTTCTCTTAAATAATACACAGGGGGATTCATTCTTATAACTGTTTTGATTTCATAGGTATCAATGCTCCAAATAGGGTCAGTTGCTCTTCTTCGGCTGTCACCTTCTGCCTCACCTGGCGAGTACAGGTGCCTTACTTTCAATCCAAATGGTATTAGTTTGTCAGTTGTTGAATGGTTAATATTAATCAATTTTTGTTCAATTGCTTTAACTGGTTTTAATCCTGTGGCCTTTGATTCTTCATTGTTCATAGCACGCAGTACTAATGGCAGTCTTCTTACCCAGTCAGTGTTACGAGCATTGTCTAGGATTTCTCTGTGGTACTGGTATGAGAACAGCCGTTCAGACAACTGTTTGTTGAAGTTTTCCACTAAAGCCTGCGATCTGTGAACACCTGGAATGCCTCTTTTAATAACAACTCTGTGCTTTAACAGCAGTTGACTAACCTGGCCTTTAAATTCCTTTCCATCATCAACTTGAACCATGCGAGGATAAGTCAATGGACCACGTCTGTAAATTTCTTGTAGAGCAACAGCAACAGCAATAGCACTCTTCTGTGTTAATGGTTCTGCATCTTTGTATCTTGATGCCAGATCAATAACTGTAAGTGCATATTTAAATCTCTTTCTTCTTATTGTGTCGTGTGGCAAATATAGGAGGTCCATTTGATGTGTGTCATTTGGCATTGTGTTAACAAAGTGAGGCCGTTTTATTTGTTGGGGGGCAGGTAAGTATATTTGCCATACTGCTTGTTGGACAGCCATGCTTTTGCTATGGGTTCACTAACACCTGCAGCTTCACTAAGCTTTTTAATAGCTGCTAGGCCCTTCCAATAACCTTTGGGAGAATAATATATTTTAGCTAGCTTAGTGTTCATTTTTTTAATACTAACCAATCTTTTGAGCTATAAAATACACAACAGTCATGCCAATCACAATAAAGGCTATTTCTCCCCCTTTTTGTTTTTCTGTTATTTGGTAAAAGTCTGATAACTTTGGGGGGGCAGATTGTTGCAGTTTTTCACCAGTCACTAAATAGTATTCTTTAATAGCATTGTCAACGTTCTTGAATGTATATGCAGCATGTCCTTGCTGTTTAAGTCTTTCGTTAATAAAGTCTAACTGTGCCAGTCTTTGTTTTTCATAGTCATCTTGTGCTGCTGCCAGTTGTTCCATTGCTTTGTTATGTCTTTGTCTCTCTTCATTATTTTGCAGTTTACTAAACATGTAATTGCTGCCTGAAAATGCTAATGCATTAACCACAGCGCCACCAACCATCATAACGAGAGAGGCCATTTTTTTACATATTAATATTTTCTGGAATAATTCCCTGTTTGACTAAAAAGTCTTTTGTTGCAATTGAAGCCGTTATTATGGCAACCAGTTTTGCAGAGTCTTCAAAATCTAATTTTCCTAGGTCTGCTGCTTTAATTCTGAATAAACTTTTACCAAGCATTGTGTACCCAACACTTAATCCCCCAATCACAGCAGAATGGTAAATAAGATTTACAAGAGTTTTTTCGGCACTCATTTTAGATTTCTTTTTTTTTAAAAGTAAATAAAATAATAAACAAAAATGAATTGTGATGATCTGCTACAATGCGCAAATGATCCTGAGATTACAGTTACTGATGAGCAAGCACTGCTTACTAAAAAGAAAGATTATATTCTCTGCTGCCTGTGGAAAAACAAAACAGTACTTAGGAACAGAGTTTAACTGGGATCAGATTCAACAAATGTCAGCACAAGACATTAACAAATATTACAACAGATACGAAGCACAGTTAGGACCAAGAATGGTAAAAAGCGTTGGTCAAACAATTCTAAGCTTATATGTAAAACTAGTAAGCCGATTTACCCTGTTGATTCAGAACAAGACTTCACATATGATTTGACACAGGACCCCATTTTAACAAAGACTTTAGAATCTATTGGGTGTGATCTGTACTATAGATTTGGAACATTCTTAGCACCATTATCTATGGGACTAATTACTTTCAATCATATAGATTTTAGCTGTTTTAAAAATGAGCAACCAAGAGAAGAGTGCAGAGAGTCAGCTAAAACCGGAGAGTCAAGTGACCCCCCAAGTGACTCCACAAGTGACCCAGCAAGCAACCCCGACCCCCCAAGTTTCCACTGTAACTAAACATCCTGGGCAAATTGAGGCGGGTAAAAGATTAGCTAAGTGGAATAGACTAAAAAAAATAAATGAACAAACAAAACAAAAACTGTTGAATAATGAATCAGTTTTAAATACAGAGCCAATACTTCAAAAAGAAAACAAAAAAGAAGATAGTCAAATGTCTTATAAGGGAATGGGATTAATTATGGTTGGTATTGGCGGTTATTTGGCTTACAATTTGTATAAAGAACATAAGACATCAAAGCCAGCAAAGCCAGAACAACTACGTAAAAGAGAAACAAAGGCAGAAGTAAAAGAAGAAGTAAAACCATCAACATGCATGAAACTTCCGAATGATCCATTTTTAATGCAATAATATTTTGATTAGGTACTGAGGTAAATAGTTATTGTAGAACTTGTTTAGATACTTAGTAAGTACTTATTACTGACTAGTTGAAGTTCTTGAAAATGACTTTATAAGTTCTTAAAAGTAGATTGGCATTAACTACTTGCAGTTCTTAAAAAGAATGACTTTATAAGTTCTTAAAAGTAGATTGGCATTAACTCCTTGCAGTTCTTAAAAAGAACTTAATAAGTTACAAAAATATAATTCAGTGTTAAAACGGTTGTGTTGTTTTATACAAAGGATAGAAACAGTTTTGATGAATGTTTGGATGAGAACGACGTAGTTGAATCCCCAGAAGAAAAAAGTAGAATTAAACAACAATTAAAGCTTCAGAAGTTCTGTAAATTGATATTAAAGACAGACAATCCTACTTGCTATGTTTGCATGTAAAAATCAGCCAGCCCCCCAGAGAGTGCCCAGGTATCGGTCAAAAAAAAAGTAAAAGAAAAGATGGGGGGAGGGTGAAGGTTTTTATTTTTTGAATTTTTTGTCGCCCCCAAAAGAGGGAGCTTGAGGCAGGAGTAAGTTCCCTTGGCTTGTGACGTCAGATATATGTCAGCGTTCGCAGAAAGCGCCGAGACCTGGATCCCAGAGGCAAGAGAGGCTAAATGTATGTCACGGCGGGTTCTGCGAACAGTGACATACATCCGGGTGTTTGGTAAAATCAATGCAGCTTCCAGCCAGCCAGTGGTATTGGTGTGCTAGATGTCCATCAATACAGGAGAGGTTTGACTGCACTAACCCCTCCAACTGGCTTTAGCAAGCAATGGCGTCATTTCATCAACAGTTCTTAAGGCACAACATATTTTTTCTTCTTCTGTAGCTATCAGATTTATATCTTCAATGTGAAGGTGTAGCTTTAAATTCTCATGTGTCTCAGCCAATGTCCTTTCTTTCTTTTTCACCTTCCAAAAATGCTAGGCTTTTTCGTGGCCAAATAAGCTGGATGCCTTCACAGTAACGTTTATGATCGCGAATCACATTTTTTTGTTCATCGGTAAACTGACTTTGAGAACCTGAACCAGTTTGTGGCCCCCAGCAGTCTCAACACTTGATTCTAAAAGATTTGACTTCGTTTCACTGGACTGACTTTCTCTAGTTGTATCAAAGCTTTCAGCAGACGGCCACATTGAATCCATCTTTAGTCCAAGGCAGTTTCAGGGCTTCTGTCAGTGGTGTGTCAGCCGGCTGGTCCCCAGCAAAACCTGGAAAGAATTCTTTGCAACCATTGGCCCAATATTGCATCATATCTAAATACACTCAAATGATTGGTGCAGCTGTAGAACGTGCGTGGCGCGTGATCACAGGTCACTGATATTGATCAAAGTGGACTTTGACCCCTTGAGCTTGAAGGAACATTTTACTATTCTCTTCATTAATTATAAAAAGTAGTTGAGGCCATAGATCATTGAGGTTGAAGCCATAGATCGTTGAGGCCATAGATGAAAGGCTGAAAGGAGGGTGGCGGCAAAGGTTAGGTTTTTGGTATGTATATATATATATATATATATATATATATATATATATATATATATATATATATATATATATATATATATATATATATATGTATGTATGTGTCTTGTCTTGTCCTGTCCTGACCTGTCCTGACCTGTCCTGTCCTGTCCTGTCCTGTCCTGTCCTGTCCTCCTGTCCAGTCCTGTCTGTCTTTGTCTCATGTTTTGCTCTTTTTTTCCCTTTTCTTTCTACAAGTTGAGACGGGCTCACAGAACGTCGAGAGGCGTGTGTACATTTTCCACTGTCGGACTGGTTGAGGCCATAGATCAACACCTGTTCCTTGCACCCCAAGACCGAAAGACCTTTAACCACAACAGATCATCGGAGAACGGGGGGGGGGGGGGGGGTTTCGATCCTCACCCCCCCCCCCCCCCCACTTTACCTAGGGTCTGCAAACACACCCCCTTTGCTACAGGACCCAGGAGCGTTGCAAAAGGTAAGGGTGGCAGGCTGTGGGGAGTGAGCCAGCGTTATGACCTTCCACAGCACCTCGCAGGTCCCTTACACCTGGCGTGGTGTCTGGTTCAGTCCAGGGTCTCTCCTGCCTCGGCGCGTCTGTCACCTTGACGCAGTCGTCCCCCCCTCCGTCGAGGTTCTTTAGATGATCCAAATTTACTTGAATGACTGTGGTAATTCTAGAGCTAATACATGCTGACCAGCTCCGACCCCTCCATTGGGTTCTGCCTGGATAACTTTGGGCCGATCGCATGGCCTCGATCCAGCGATGCATCTTTCAAATGTCTCACAGACAAAGAGTTGAGATTGTGTGTGTGTGTGTGTGTGTGTGTGTGTGTGTGTGTGTGTGTGTGTGTGTGTGTGTGTGTGTGTGTGTTTCTTCTTTAATTTAACGTCTTTTCACATTACGTGATATTAGACAAGTGTGTGTGTGTGTGTGTGTGTGTGTGTGTGTGTGGTGTGTGTGTGTGTGTGTGTGTGTGTGTGTGTGTGTGTGTGTATGTGTGTGTGTGTGTGTGTGAGCGCACATGTGTGTGCACGTGTGTGTATGTGAGTGTGTGTGTGTAAGTGTGTTTGTGTGTATGTGAAAGAGAGAGAGAACATACATGGGTGTAGATCTGTGTACATATTTGTGTATAGAGTGTGTGTGAGTGTGCGGGCGCGCATGTGTTTGAATGTGTGTGTGTGTGTGTGTGTGTCTGTGCGTGCGTGCGTGCACGTGTATGTATGCCTGTGTGTGATTGTGTGTGTGTGTGTGTGTGTGTTTATGTGTGTGTGTGTGTGTGTGTTTATGTGTGTGTGTGTGTGTGTGTGTGTGTGTGTGTGTGTGTGTGTGTGTATTTGGGTGTATATGCATGTGTGTGTAAGGTATGTGTGTGTTTGTGCGCGCGCGCGCGCGCGCGCGTGTGTGTGTGTGTGTGTGTGTGTGTGTGTGTGTGTGTGTGTGTGTGTGTGTGTGTGTGTGTGTGTGTGTGTGCATAGGTACTGTATACTCTACATCAGCTAGGAATCTGTAGGCCTACATAGTTGTGATGTTTAAAAAAAGAATAATATTATGTTAAGAAATCAAACGGAATAAAATTTAACTTGAACAGGAACAACAAATATCTTTTATAAAAACCGACTGACTGGGCTCTTACTCAAGCCTTTCACTATTTCTAGCATTTTAAGATTATCAAACAAAATGTCTGTGTGGGATAAACTAGCAGAGTTGTTGTTAGACAACCAAGCCGGCAAATAAGGCTTCAACTGATCACAATAAAACATAACATGTTGTGGCGTAATCTGATCACCACAAATACATGACACATTTCGACTGAATTTCGTTTTGAGAGCATCGAGCCTTAGTCTGTATATCAGACTTGTCAACAGTCTATGACACAATTTGTTCCGATCAGAGAAATCGTTGTATTTAGACTTTGTCGACTTAGGTCTTGCACATCCTTTTGAATGATAAGTTTCATGATATAGAGTGCCAAACTGATCCCAGCAAGTCTTCTTTAGAAGGCAACATCCCTCTTGTAAAGACAGCGGCAGTTGCATTTTGATGGTATTTTCCTTGTTCATTGCACCCCTTTTAGCTGTGAAATCTGCCCATTCGTTTCCCCAAAGACCACAATGGGATGGAATCCAACAAAATTGTATACAGGTACCACGTGTGGACAAAAAATGAATTAAATGAACAATTTCAGTCACAATTTCACCTCTTATATTAGTACTAAAGGATTGTAAAGACTGTAGCACAGACTTCGAATCAACACAGAATAATACTTGTACACAGGTGAAAGGAAAATTAAGCAGGAAGTTTAACGCCATCACAATTGCAACAAGCTCTGCTGAGAAAATAGAAAAGTCTTTTCCAATGTAGTAAGACCTTTCAATTTTCAGAGCTGGAATTACAAATCCAGCACCTGCATCATTACTATCAAGTACAGAGCCGTCTGTATAGATTTTCAAATGATTATTATAATTTTCATATAGATGAGATCTAACAAATGCCGAAAGAACAGGCCCATCATCCTTTTTAAGGTCAGCATAGTCTATGTCAAATTTGGCAATGTTAAGCTCCCATGGAGGAATAACACTAAATGACAATCGAGGAGCAACATTTTTGGGATTCACACCTGATTTTTCAAACAGGTCAGATGTGAAGCTCCCTATCGGAGTTAAAGAACTTATTGTTTTTGCTCTTTTGGGATAATGGGATTCATCCTTTAAATCAAGTTCTGGCATACATGAGTTTTGATTTGTATGACTTCTCAAGATGTATTTAGCTGAAGCAAGCTTCATTTGTGATTCAAAAGGCATCACTCCAATTTCGGCATATACACTCAGTGTCGCAGTATGAACCGGCACACCGAGTACAAGTTTGTAGGCTTTGCTATCTACGCTTTGTAGTTTTTTAAATAGATATTTTGGAGCCGAGAAGAAAATTTCTTGCGCATATGTTAATTTTGAACGAACCAAAGATGTTGCTAGGTGTAAAAGGGTATGAGTATCCTGACCCCAAGGTTGCCTACTCACAATCTTCAAAAAGTTTAAACTTGTTCTGGCCTTTGTTAATATGTACTCTATATGATGATTCCAAGTCAGTTTAGATGTAAGATATACTCCTAAAAATTTTACAATTTGTGTGTATTCAATTACAGATTCATTTAATTTAAAAACTGGGAGAAAATCTGGATTATGCCCTGAATTGAAAAGCATCATATGAGTTTTTTCTGAAGAAAGGGATAACCCATTTTCAAGCATGTATACATTAATTTTATCAAGCTCAGTTTGATACATCTTATTAATATTATTTATAGATCTACGAGGAGTGCGTTTTTTAAGATTCACTTTCAACCACATGCAGATATCATCTGCGTACTGCACAACTCCAACATTTTTAGATAACCGCTTAGAAAGATCATAAGTCAAAATATTAAACAGTATTGGGGCTATAACAGATCCCTGAGGAATTCCCATGTGAAGAGACCTTAAGTGAGAATAGGTGCTTCCTACTTTAGTTTGAATTGACCTTTCACTTAAAAATGCTTTAATGTAATTATATATGCAACCTGAAAGCCCAATTAATCTCAGTTTATAGAGTAGCTTTTCATGCCAGACTTGGTCGTAGGCTTTTTTTA